>OZ010581.1:68940966-68994447 GCA_963932145.1 Acanthosepion lycidas | reverse complement strand
AATAAAGGTTGAAGGAATTCTTATAATTGACAGTAGATGTAGACATCAAATCATAAAAATACAATAAATGTGAAGGAATTCTTATAATACAGTAGATGTAGACAACAGAATCAGAAAAATACAATAAATGTGAAGGAATTCTTATAATGACAGTAGATGTAGACAACAGAATCAGAAAAATACAATAAATGTGAAGGAATTCTTATAATGACAGTAGATGTAGACAACAGAATCAGAAAAATACAATAAATGTGAAGGAATTCTTATAATGACAGTAGATGTAGACAACAGAATCAGAAAAATACAATAAATGTGAAGGAATTCTTATAATTACAGTAGATGTAGACAACAGAATCAGAAAAATACAATAAATGTGAAGGAATTCTTATAATGACAGTAGGATGTAGACAACAGAATCAGAAAAATACAATAAATGTGAAGGAATTCTTATAATTACAGTAGATGTAGACAACAGAATCAGAAAAATACAATAAATGTGAAGGAATTCTTATAATGACAGTAGATGTAGACAACAGAATCAGAAAAATACAATAAATGTGAAGGAATTCTTATAATTACAGTAGATGTAGACAACAGAATCAGAAAAATACAATAAATGTGAAGGAATTCTTATAATGTACAGTAGATGTAGACAACAGAATCAGAAAAATACAATAAATGTGAAGGAATTCTTATAATTACAGTAGATGTAGACAACAGAATCAGAAAAATACAATAAATGTGAAGGAATTCTTATAATTACAGTAGATGTAGACAACAGAATCAGAAAAATACAATAAATGTGAAGGAATTCTTATAATTACAGTAGATGTAGACAACAGAATCAGAAAAATACAATAAATGTGAAGGAATTCTTATAATGTACAGTAGATGTAGACAACAGAATCAGAAAAATACAATAAATGTGAAGGAATTCTTATAATGACAGTAGATGTAGACAACAGAATCAGAAAAATACAATAAATGTGAAGGAATTCTTATAATTGACAGTAGATGTAGACAACAGAATCAGAAAAATACAATAAATGTGAAGGAATTCTTATAATTACAGTAGATGTAGACAACAGAATCAGAAAAATACAATAAATGTGAAGGAATTCTTATAATTACAGTAGATGTAGACAACAGAATCAGAAAAATACAATAAATGTGAAGGAATTCTTATAATTACAGTAGATGTAGACAACAGAATCAGAAAAATACAATAAATGTGAAGGAATTCTTATAATGACAGTAGATGTAGACAACAGAATCAGAAAAATACAATAAATGTGAAGGAATTCTTATAATGACAGTAGATGTAGACAACAGAATCAGAAAAATACAATAAATGTGAAGGAATTCTTATAATGACAGTAGATGTAGACAACAGAATCAGAAAAATACAATAAATGTGAAGGAATTCTTATAATGACAGTAGATGTAGACAACAGAATCAGAAAAATACAATAAATGTGAAGGAATTCTTATAATTACAGTAGATGTAGACAACAGAATCAGAAAAATACAATAAATGTGAAGGAATTCTTATAATTACAGTAGATGTAGACAACAGAATCAGAAAAATACAATAAATGTGAAGGAATTCTTATAATGACAGTAGATGTAGACAACAGAATCAGAAAAATACAATAAATGTGAAGGAATTCTTATAATTACAGTAGATGTAGACAACAGAATCAGAAAAATACAATAAATGTGAAGGAATTCTTATAATGACAGTAGATGTAGACAACAGAATCAGAAAAATACAATAAATGTGAAGGAATTCTTATAATGACAGTAGATGTAGACAACAGAATCAGAAAAATACAATAAATGTGAAGGAATTCTTATAATTACAGTAGATGTAGACAACAGAATCAGAAAAATACAATAAATGTGAAGGAATTCTTATAATGACAGTAGATGTAGACAACAGAATCAGAAAAATACAATAAATGTGAAGGAATTCTTATAATGACAGTAGATGTAGACAACAGAATCAGAAAAATACAATAAATGTGAAGGAATTCTTATAATTACAGTAGATGTAGACAACAGAATCAGAAAAATACAATAAATGTGAAGGAATTCTTATAATTACAGTAGATGTAGACAACAGAATCAGAAAAATACAATAAATGTGAAGGAATTCTTATAATTACAGTAGATGTAGACAACAGAATCAGAAAAATACAATAAATGTGAAGGAATTCTTATAATTACAGTAGATGTAGACAACAGAATCAGAAAAATACAATAAATGTGAAGGAATTCTTATAATTACAGTAGATGTAGACAACAGAATCAGAAAAATACAATAAATGTGAAGGAATTCTTATAATTACAGTAGATGTAGACAACAGAATCAGAAAAATACAATAAATGTGAAGGAATTCTTATAATTACAGTAGATGTAGACAACAGAATCAGAAAAATACAATAAATGTGAAGGAATTCTTATAATTACAGTAGATGTAGACAACAGAATCAGAAAAATACAATAAATGTGAAGGAATTCTTATAATGACAGTAGATGTAGACAACAGAATCAGAAAAATACAATAAATGTGAAGGAATTCTTATAATTACAGTAGATGTAGACAACAGAATCAGAAAAATACAATAAATGTGAAGGAATTCTTATAATTACAGTAGATGTAGACAACAGAATCAGAAAAATACAATAAATGTGAAGGAATTCTTATAATTACAGTAGATGTAGACAACAGAATCAGAAAAAATACAATAAATGTGAAGGAATTCTTATAATTACAGTAGATGTAGACAACAGAATCAGAAAAATACAATAAATGTGAAGGAATTCTTATAATTACAGTAGATGTAGACAACAGAATCAGAAAAATACAATAAATGTGAAGGAATTCTTATAATGACAGTAGATGTAGACAACAGAATCAGAAAAATACAATAAATGTGAAGGAATTCTTATAATTACAGTAGATGTAGACAACAGAATCAGAAAAATACAATAAATGTGAAGGAATTCTTATAATTACAGTAGATGTAGACAACAGAATCAGAAAAATACAATAAATGTGAAGGAATTCTTATAATGACAGTAGATGTAGACAACAGAATCAGAAAAATACAATAAATGTGAAGGAATTCTTATAATTACAGTAGATGTAGACAACAGAATCAGAAAAATACAATAAATGTGAAGGAATTCTTATAATGACAGTAGATGTAGACAACAGAATCAGAAAAATACAATAAATGTGAAGGAATTCTTATAATGACAGTAGATGTAGACAACAGAATCAGAAAAATACAATAAATGTGAAGGAATTCTTATAATGACAGTAGATGTAGACAACAGAATCAGAAAAATACAATAAATGTGAAGGAATTCTTATAATGACAGTAGATGTAGACAACAGAATCAGAAAAATACAATAAATGTGAAGGAATTCTTATAATTACAGTAGATGTAGACAACAGAATCAGAAAAATACAATAAATGTGAAGGAATTCTTATAATGACAGTAGATGTAGACAACAGAATCAGAAAAATACAATAAATGTGAAGGAATTCTTATAATTACAGTAGATGTAGACAACAGAATCAGAAAAATACAATAAATGTGAAGGAATTCTTATAATTACAGTAGATGTAGACAACAGAATCAGAAAAATACAATAAATGTGAAGGAATTCTTATAATGACAGTAGATGTAGACAACAGAATCAGAAAAATACAATAAATGTGAAGGAATTCTTATAATTACAGTAGATGTAGACAACAGAATCAGAAAAATACAATAAATGTGAAGGAATTCTTATAATGACAGTAGATGTAGACAACAGAATCAGAAAAATACAATAAATGTGAAGGAATTCTTATAATGACAGTAGATGTAGACAACAGAATCAGAAAAATACAATAAATGTGAAGGAATTCTTATAATGACAGTAGATGTAGACAACAGAATCAGAAAAATACAATAAATGTGAAGGAATTCTTATAATTACAGTAGATGTAGACAACAGAATCAGAAAAATACAATAAATGTGAAGGAATTCTTATAATGACAGTAGATGTAGACAACAGAATCAGAAAAATACAATAAATGTGAAGGAATTCTTATAATGACAGTAGATGTAGACAACAGAATCAGAAAAATACAATAAATGTGAAGGAATTCTTATAATGACAGTAGATGTAGACAACAGAATCAGAAAAATACAATAAATGTGAAGGAATCTTATAATTACAGTAGATGTAGACAACAGAATCAGAAAAATACAATAAATGTGAAGGAATTCTTATAATGACAGTAGATGTAGACAACAGAATCAGAAAAATACAATAAATGTGAAGGAATTCTTATAATGACAGTAGGTGTAGACAACAGAATCAGAAAAATACAATAAATGTGAAGGAATTCTTATAATGACAGTAGATGTAAGAGACAACAGAATCAGAAAAATACAATAAATGTGAAGGAATTCTTATAATTACAGTAGATGTAGACAACAGAATCAGAAAAATACAATAAATGTGAAGGAATTCTTATAATGACAGTAGATGTAGACAACAGAATCAGAAAAATACAATAAATGTGAAGGAATTCTTATAATGACAGTAGATGTAGACAACAGAATCAGAAAAATACAATAAATGTGAAGGAATTCTTATAATGACAGTAGGTGTAGACAACAGAATCAGAAACATACAATAAATGTGAAGGAATTCTTATAATGACAGTAGGTGTAGACAACAGAATCAGAAAAATACAATAAATGTGAAGGAATTCTTATAATGACAGTAGATGTAGACAACAGAATCAGAAAAATACAATAAATGTGAAGGAATTCTTATAATGACAGTAGATGTAGACAACAGAATCAGAAAAATACAATAAATGTGAAGGAATTCTTATAATGACAGTAGATGTAGACAACAGAATCAGAAAAATACAATAAATGTGAAGGAATTCTTATAATGACAGTAGATGTAGACAACAGAATCAGAAAAATACAATAAATGTGAAGGAATTCTTATAATGACAGTAGGTGTAGACAACAGAATCAGAAACAATACAATAAATGTGAAGGAATTCTTATAATGACAGTAGGTGTAGACAACAGAATCAGAAAAATACAATAAATGTGAAGGAATTCTTATAATTACAGTAGATGTAGACAACAGAATCAGAAAAATACAATAAATGTGAAGGAATTCTTATAATGACAGTAGGTGTAGACAACAGAATCAGAAAAATACAATAAATGTGAAGGAATTCTTATAATGACAGTAGATGTAGACAACAGAATCAGAAAAATACAATAAATGTGAAGGAATTCTTATAATGACAGTAGATGTAGACAACAGAATCAGAAAAATACAATAAATGTGAAGGAATTCTTATAATGACAGTAGGTGTAGACAACAGAATCAGAAACATACAATAAATGTGAAGGAATTCTTATAATGACAGTAGGTGTAGACAACAGAATCAGAAAAATACAATAAATGTGAAGGAATTCTTATAATGACAGTAGATGTAGACAACAGAATCAGAAAAATACAATAAATGTGAAGGAATTCTTATAATGACAGTAGGTGTAGACAACAGAATCAGAAAAATACAATAAATGTGAAGGAATTCTTATAATGACAGTAGATGTAGACAACAGAATCAGAAAAATACAATAAATGTGAAGGAATTCTTATAATTACAGTAGATGTAGACAACAGAATCAGAAAAATACAATAAATGTGAAGGAATTCTTATAATGACAGTAGGTGTAGACAACAGAATCAGAAACATACAATAAATGTGAAGGAATTCTTATAATGACAGTAGGTGTAGACAACAGAATCAGAAAAATACAATAAATGTGAAGGAATTCTTATAATGACAGTAGATGTAGACAACAGAATCAGAAAAATACAATAAATGTGAAGGAATTCTTATAATGACAGTAGGTGTAGACAACAGAATCAGAAAAATACAATAAATGTGAAGGAATTCTTATAATGACAGTAGATGTAGACAACAGAATCAGAAAAATACAATAAATGTGAAGGAATTCTTATAATGACAGTAGATGTAGACAACAGAATCAGAAAAATACAATAAATGTGAAGGAATTCTTATAATGACAGTAGGTGTAGACAACAGAATCAGAAAAATACAATAAATGTGAAGGAATTCTTATAATGACAGTAGGTGTAGACAACAGAATCAGAAAAATACAATAAATGTGAAGGAATTCTTATAATGACAGTAGATGTAGACAACAGAATCAGAAAAATACAATAAATGTGAAGGAATTCTTATAATGACAGTAGGTGTAGACAACAGAATCAGAAAAATACAATAAATGTGAAGGAATTCTTATAATGACAGTAGGTGTAGACAACAGAATCAGAAAAATACAATAAATGTGAAGGAATTCTTATAATGACAGTAGGTGTAGACAACAGAATCAGAAAAATACAATAAATGTGAAGGAATTCTTATAATGACAGTAGATGTAGACAACAGAATCAGAAAAATACAATAAATGTGAAGGAATTCTTATAATGACAGTAGATGTAGACAACAGAATCAGAAAAATACAATAAATGTGAAGGAATTCTTATAATGACAGTAGATGTAGACAACAGAATCAGAAAAATACAATAAATGTGAAGGAATTCTTATAATGACAGTAGAGTGTAGACAACAGAATCAGAAAAATACAATAAATGTGAAGGAATTCTTATAATGACAGTAGGATGTAGACAACAGAATCAGAAAAATACAATAAATGTGAAGGAATTCTTATAATGACAGTAGGTGTAGACAACAGAATCAGAAAAATACAATAAATGTGAAGGAATTCTTATAATTGACAGTAGGTGTAGACAACAGAATCAGAAAAATACAATAAATGTGAAGGAATTCTTATAATGACAGTAGGTGTAGACAACAGAATCAGAAAAATACAATAAATGTGAAGGAATTCTTATAATGACAGTAGGATGTAGACAACAGAATCAGAAAAATACAATAAATGTGAAGGAATTCTTATAATGACAGTAGGTGTAGACAACAGAATCAGAAAAATACAATAAATGTGAAGGAATTCTTATAATGACAGTAGGTGTAGACAACAGAATCAGAAAAATACAATAAATGTGAAGGAATTCTTATAATTACAGTAGATGTAGACAACAGAATCAGAAAAATACAATAAATGTGAAGGAATTCTTATAATTACAGTAGATGTAGACAACAGAATCAGAAACATACAATAAATGTGAAGGAATTCTTATAATGACAGTAGATGTAGACAACAGAAACAGAAAAATACAATAAATGTGAAGGAATTCTTATAATGACAGTAGATGTAGACAACAGAATCAGAAAAATACAATAAATGTGAAGGAATTCTTATAATGACAGTAGGTGTAGACAACAGAATCAGAAAAATACAATAAATGTGAAGGAATTCTTATAATGACAGTAGGTGTAGACAACAGAATCAGAAAAATACAATAAATGTGAAGGAATTCTTATAATTACAGTAGATGTAGACAACAGAATCAGAAACATACAATAAATGTGAAGGAATTCTTATAATGACAGTAGGTGTAGACAACAGAATCAGAAAAATACAATAAATGTGAAGGAATTCTTATAATTACAGTAGGTGTAGACAACAGAATCAGAAAAATACAATAAATGTGAAGGAATTCTTATAATTACAGTAGATGTAGACAACAGAATCAGAAAAATACAATAAATGTGAAGGAATTCTTATAATGACAGTAGGTGTAGACAACAGAATCAGAAAAATACAATAAATGTGAAGGAATTCTTATAATGACAGTAGGTGTAGACAACAGAATCAGAAAAATACAATAAATGTGAAGGAATTCTTATAATGACAGTAGGTGTAGACAACAGAATCAGAAAAATACAATAAATGTGAAGGAATTCTTATAATGACAGTAGGTGTAGACAACAGAATCAGAAAAATACAATAAATGTGAAGGAATTCTTATAATGACAGTAGGTGTAGACAACAGAATCAGAAAAATACAATAAATGTGAAGGAATTCTTATAATTACAGTAGGTGTAGACAACAGAATCAGAAAAATACAATAAATGTGAAGGAATTCTTATAATGACAGTAGGTGTAGACAACAGAATCAGACAAATACAATAAATGTGAAGGAATTCTTATAATGACAGTAGGTGTAGACAACAGAATCAGAAAAATACAATAAATGTGAAGGAATTCTTATAATGACAGTAGGTGTAGACAACAGAATCAGAAAAATACAATAAATGTGAAGGAATTCTTATAATGACAGTAGGTGTAGACAACAGAATCAGAAAAATACAATAAATGTGAAGGAATTCTTATAATGACAGTAGGTGTAGACAACAGAATCAGAAAAATACAATAAATGTGAAGGAATTCTTATAATGACAGTAGGTGTAGACAACAGAATCAGAAAAATACAATAAATGTGAAGGAATTCTTATAATGACAGTAGGTGTAGACAACAGAATCAGAAAAATACAATAAATGTGAAGGAATTCTTATAATTACAGTAGGTGTAGACAACAGAATCAGAAAAATACAATAAATGTGAAGGAATTCTTATAATGACAGTAGGTGTAGACAACAGAATCAGACAAATACAATAAATGTGAAGGAATTCTTATAATGACAGTAGGTGTAGACAACAGAATCAGAAAAATACAATAAATGTGAAGGAATTCTTATAATGACAGTAGGTGTAGACAACAGAATCAGAAAAATACAATAAATGTGAAGGAATTCTTATAATTACAGTAGGTGTAGACAACAGAATCAGAAAAATACAATAAATGTGAAGGAATTCATATAATGACAGTAGAGGCGGACAACGGAATCAGAAACATACAATAAATGTGAAGGAATTCTTATAATGACAGTAGATGTAGACAACAGAAACAGAAAAATACAATAAATGTGAAGGAATTCTTATAATGACAGTAGATGTAGACAACAGAAACAGAAAAATACAATAAATGTGAAGGAATTCTTATAATGACAGTAGGTGTAGACAACAGAATCAGAAACATACAATAAATGTGAAGGAATTCTTATAATGACAGTAGATGTAGACAACAGAATCAGAAAAATACAATAAATGTGAAGGAATTCTTATAATGACAGTAGGTGTAGACAACAGAATCAGAAAAATACAATAAATGTGAAGGAATTCTTATAATTACAGTAGGTGTAGACAACAGAATCAGAAAAATACAATAAATGTGAAGGAATTCATATAATGACAGTAGAGGCGGACAACGGAATCAGAAACATACAATAAATGTGAAGGAATTCTTATAATTACAGTAGATGTAGACAACAGAATCAGAAAAATACAATAAATGTGAAGGAATTCTTATAATGACAGTAGGTGTAGACAACAGAATCAGAAAAATACAATAAATGTGAAGGAATTCTTATAATGACAGTAGGTGTAGACAACAGAATCAGAAAAATACAATAAATGTGAAGGAATTCTTATAATGACAGTAGGTGTAGACAACAGAATCAGAAAAATACAATAAATGTGAAGGAATTCTTATAATTACAGTAGGTGTAGACAACAGAATCAGAAAAATACAATAAATGTGAAGGAATTCATATAATGACAGTAGAGGCGGACAACGGAATCAGAAACATACAATAAATGTGAAGGAATTCTTATAATGACAGTAGATGTAGACAACAGAAACAGAAAAATACAATAAATGTGAAGGAATTCTTATAATGACAGTAGATGTAGACAACAGAAACAGAAAAATACAATAAATGTGAAGGAATTCTTATAATGACAGTAGGTGTAGACAACAGAATCAGAAACATACAATAAATGTGAAGGAATTCTTATAATGACAGTAGATGTAGACAACAGAATCAGAAAAATACAATAAATGTGAAGGAATTCTTATAATGACAGTAGGTGTAGACAACAGAATCAGAAAAATACAATAAATGTGAAGGAATTCTTATAATTACAGTAGGTGTAGACAACAGAATCAGAAAAATACAATAAATGTGAAGGAATTCATATAATGACAGTAGAGGCGGACAACGGAATCAGAAACATACAATAAATGTGAAGGAATTCTTATAATTACAGTAGATGTAGACAACAGAATCAGAAAAATACAATAAATGTGAAGGAATTCTTATAATGACAGTAGGTGTAGACAACAGAATCAGAAAAATACAATAAATGTGAAGGAATTCTTATAATGACAGTAGGTGTAGACAACAGAATCAGAAAAATACAATAAATGTGAAGGAATTCTTATAATGACAGTAGGTGTAGACAACAGAATCAGAAAAATACAATAAATGTGAAGGAATTCTTATAATGACAGTAGGTGTAGACAACAGAATCAGAAAAATACAATAAATGTGAAGGAATTCTTATAATGACAGTAGGTGTAGACAACAGAATCAGAAAAATACAATAAATGTGAAGGAATTCTTATAATGACAGTAGAGGCGGACAACGGAATCAGAAACATACAATAAATGTGAAGGAATTCTTATAATGACAGTAGATGTAGACAACAGTATCAGAAACATACAATAAATGTGAAGGAATTCTTATAATGACAGTAGATGTAGACAACAGAATCAGTAAAATACAATAAATGTGAATGAATTCTTATAATGACAGTAGGTGTAGACAACAGAATCAGACAAATACAATAAATGTGAAGGAATTCTTATAATGACAGTAGGTGTAGACAACAGAATCAGAAAAATACAATAAATGTGAAGGAATTCTTATAATGACAGTAGATGTAGACAACAGAATCAGTAAAATACAATAAATGTGAATGAATTCTTATAATGACAGTAGGTGTAGACAACAGAATCAGACAAATACAATAAATGTGAAGGAATTCTTATAATGACAGTAGGTGTAGACAACAGAATCAGAAAAATACAATAAATGTGAAGGAATTCTTATAATGACAGTAGGTGTAGACAACAGAATCAGACAAATACAATAAATGTGAAGGAATTCTTATAATGACAGTAGATGCAGACAACAGAATCAGAAAAATACAATAAATGTGAAGGAATTCTTATAATGACAGTAGGTGTAGACAACAGAATCAGAAAAATGCAATAAATGTGAAGGAATTCTTATAATGACAGTAGGTGTAGACAACAGAATCAGAAAAATACAATAAATGTGAAGGAATTCTTATAATGACAGTAGGTGTAGACAACAGAATCAGAAAAATACAATAAATGTGAAGGAATTCTTATAATGACAGTAGGTGTAGACAACAGAATCAGAAAAATACAATAAATGTGAAGGAATTCTTATAATGACAGTAGGTGTAGACAACAGAATCAGACAAATACAATAAATGTGAAGGAATTCTTATAATGACAGTAGGTGTAGACAACAGAATCAGTAAAATACAATAAATGTGAATGAATTCTTATAATGACAGTAGGTGTAGACAACAGAATCAGAAAAATACAATAAATGTGAAGGAATTCTTATAATGACAGTAGGTGTAGACAACAGAATCAGACAAATACAATAAATGTGAAGGAATTCTTATAATGACAGTAGGTGTAGACAACAGAATCAGAAAAATACAATAAATGTGAAGGAATTCTTATAATGACAGTAGGTGTAGACAACAGAATCAGACAAATACAATAAATGTGAAGGAATTCTTATAATGACAGTAGGTGTAGACAACAGAATCAGACAAATACAATAAATGTGAAGGAATTCTTATAATGACAGTAGGTGTAGACAACAGAATCAGAAAAATACAATAAATGTGAAGGAATTCTTATAATGACAGTAGGTGTAGACAACAGAATCAGACAAATACAATAAATGTGAAGGAATTCTTATAATGACAGTAGGTGTAGACAACAGAATCAGAAAAATACAATAAATGTGAAGGAATTCTTATAATGACAGTAGGTGTAGACAACAGAATCAGAAAAATACAATAAATGTGAAGGAATTCTTATAATGACAGTAGGTGTAGACAACAGAATCAGAAAAATACAATAAATGTGAAGGAATTCTTATAATGACAGTAGGTGTAGACAACAGAATCAGACAAATACAATAAATGTGAAGGAATTCTTATAATGACAGTAGGTGTAGACAACAGAATCAGACAAATACAATAAATGTGAAGGAATTCTTATAATGACAGTAGGTGTAGACAACAGAATCAGTAAAATACAATAAATGTGAAGGAATTCTTATAATGACAGTAGGTGTAGACAACAGAATCAGACAAATACAATAAATGTGAAGGAATTCTTATAATGACAGTAGGTGTAGACAACAGAATCAGACAAATACAATAAATGTGAAGGAATTCTTATAATTACAGTAGATGTAGACAACAGAATCAGAAAAATACAATAAATGTGAAGGAATTCTTATAATGACAGTAGGTGTAGACAACAGAATCAGACAAATACAATAAATGTGAAGGAATTCTTATAATGACAGTAGGTGTAGACAACAGAATCAGAAAAATACAATAAATGTGAAGGAATTCTTATAATGACAGTAGGTGTAGACAACAGAATCAGACAAATACAATAAATGTGAAGGAATTCTTATAATGACAGTAGGTGTAGACAACAGAATCAGTAAAATACAATAAATGTGAATGAATTCTTATAATGACAGTAGGTGTAGACAACAGAATCAGAAAAATACAATAAATGTGAAGGAATTCTTATAATGACAGTAGGTGTAGACAACAGAATCAGACAAATACAATAAATGTGAAGGAATTCTTATAATGACAGTAGGTGTAGACAACAGAATCAGAAAAATACAATAAATGTGAAGGAATTCTTATAATGACAGTAGGTGTAGACAACAGAATCAGACAAATACAATAAATGTGAAGGAATTCTTATAATGACAGTAGGTGTAGACAACAGAATCAGACAAATACAATAAATGTGAAGGAATTCTTATAATGACAGTAGGTGTAGACAACAGAATCAGAAAAATACAATAAATGTGAAGGAATTCTTATAATGACAGTAGGTGTAGACAACAGAATCAGACAAATACAATAAATGTGAAGGAATTCTTATAATGACAGTAGGTGTAGACAACAGAATCAGAAAAATACAATAAATGTGAAGGAATTCTTATAATGACAGTAGGTGTAGACAACAGAATCAGAAAAATACAATAAATGTGAAGGAATTCTTATAATGACAGTAGGTGTAGACAACAGAATCAGACAAATACAATAAATGTGAAGGAATTCTTATAATGACAGTAGGTGTAGACAACAGAATCAGAAACATACAATAAATGTGAAGGAATTCTTATAATGACAGTAGGTGTAGACAACAGAATCAGACAAATACAATAAATGTGAAGGAATTCTTATAATGACAGTAGGTGTAGACAACAGAATCAGTAAAATACAATAAATGTGAATGAATTCTTATAATGACAGTAGGTGTAGACAACAGAATCAGACAAATACAATAAATGTGAAGGAATTCTTATAATGACAGTAGGTGTAGACAACAGAATCAGACAAATACAATAAATGTGAAGGAATTCTTATAATGACAGTAGGTGTAGACAACAGAATCAGAAAAATACAATAAATGTGAAGGAATTCTTATAATGACAGTAGGTGTAGACAACAGAATCAGACAAATACAATAAATGTGAAGGAATTCTTATAATGACAGTAGGTGTAGACAACAGAATCAGAAAAATACAATAAATGTGAAGGAATTCTTATAATGACAGTAGATGTAGACAACAGAATCAGACAAATACAATAAATGTGAAGGAATTCTTATAATGACAGTAGGTGTAGACAACAGAATCAGAAAAATACAATAAATGTGAAGGAATTCTTATAATGACAGTAGGTGTAGACAACAGAATCAGAAACATACAATAAATGTGAAGGAATTCTTATAATGACAGTAGGTGTAGACAACAGAATCAGAAAAATACAATAAATGTGAAGGAATTCTTATAATGACAGTAGGTGTAGACAACAGAATCAGAAAAATACAATAAATGTGAAGGAATTCTTATAATGACAGTAGGTGTAGACAACAGAATCAGACAAATACAATAAATGTGAAGGAATTCTTATAATGACAGTAGGTGTAGACAACAGAATCAGTAAAATACAATAAATGTGAATGAATTCTTATAATGACAGTAGGTGTAGACAACAGAATCAGACAAATACAATAAATGTGAAGGAATTCTTATAATGACAGTAGGTGTAGACAACAGAATCAGAAAAATACAATAAATGTGAAGGAATTCTTATAATGACAGTAGATGTAGACAACAGAATCAGAAAAATACAATAAATGTGAAGGAATTCTTATAATGACAGTAGGTGTAGACAACAGAATCAGACAAATACAATAAATGTGAAGGAATTCTTATAATGACAGTAGGTGTAGACAACAGAATCAGAAAAATACAATAAATGTGAAGGAATTCTTATAATGACAGTAGATGTAGACAACAGAATCAGAAAAATACAATAAATGTGAAGGAATTCTTATAATGACAGTAGGTGTAGACAACAGAATCAGAAAAATACAATAAATGTGAAGGAATTCTTATAATGACAGTAGGTGTAGACAACAGAATCAGACAAATACAATAAATGTGAAGGAATTCTTATAATGACAGTAGGTGTAGACAACAGAATCAGAAAAATACAATAAATGTGAAGGAATTCTTATAATGACAGTAGATGTAGACAACAGAATCAGAAACATACAATAAATGTGAAGGAATTCTTATAATGACAGTAGGTGTAGACAACAGAATCAGTAAAATACAATAAATGTGAATGAATTCTTATAATGACAGTAGGTGTAGACAACAGAATCAGACAAATACAATAAATGTGAAGGAATTCTTATAATGACAGTAGGTGTAGACAACAGAATCAGAAAAATACAATAAATGTGAAGGAATTCTTATAATGACAGTAGGTGTAGACAACAGAATCAGACAAATACAATAAATGTGAAGGAATTCTTATAATGACAGTAGATGCAGACAACAGAATCAGAAAAATACAATAAATGTGAAGGAATTCTTATAATGACAGTAGATGCAGACAACAGAATCAGAAAAATACAATAAATGTGAAGGAATTCTTATAATGACAGTAGATGTAGACAACAGAATCAGAAACATACAATAAATGTGAAGGAATTCTTATAATGACAGTAGGTGTAGACAACAGAATCAGTAAAATACAATAAATGTGAATGAATTCTTATAATGACAGTAGGTGTAGACAACAGAATCAGACAAATACAATAAATGTGAAGGAATTCTTATAATGACAGTAGGTGTAGACAACAGAATCAGAAAAATACAATAAATGTGAAGGAATTCTTATAATGACAGTAGATGCAGACAACAGAATCAGAAAAATACAATAAATGTGAAGGAATTCTTATAATGACAGTAGGTGTAGACAACAGAATCAGAAAAATACAATAAATGTGAATGAATTCTTATAATGACAGTAGGTGTAGACAACAGAATCAGAAAAATACAATAAATGTGAAGGAATTCTTATAATGACAGTAGGTGTAGACAACAGAATCAGAAAAATACAATAAATGTGAAGGAATTCTTATAATGACAGTAGGTGTAGACAACAGAATCAGAAAAATACAATAAATGTGAAGGAATTCTTATAATGACAGTAGGTGTAGACAACAGAATCAGAAAAATACAATAAATGTGAAGGAATTCTTATAATGACAGTAGGTGTAGACAACAGAATCAGACAAATACAATAAATGTGAAGGAATTCTTATAATGACAGTAGGTGTAGACAACAGAATCAGACAAATACAATAAATGTGAAGGAATTCTTATAATGACAGTAGGTGTAGACAACAGAATCAGAAAAATACAATAAATGTGAAGGAATTCTTATAATGACAGTAGGTGTAGACAACAGAATCAGACAAATACAATAAATGTGAAGGAATTCTTATAATGACAGTAGGTGTAGACAACAGAATCAGACAAATACAATAAATGTGAAGGAATTCTTATAATGACAGTAGGTGTAGACAACAGAATCAGACAAATACAATAAATGTGAAGGAATTCTTATAATGACAGTAGGTGTAGACAACAGAATCAGAAAAATACAATAAATGTGAAGGAATTCTTATAATGACAGTAGGTGTAGACAACAGAATCAGAAAAATACAATAAATGTGAAGGAATTCTTATAATGACAGTAGGTGTAGACAACAGAATCAGACAAATACAATAAATGTGAAGGAATTCTTATAATGACAGTAGGTGTAGACAACAGAATCAGAAAAATACAATAAATGTGAAGGAATTCTTATAATGACAGTAGGTGTAGACAACAGAATCAGACAAATACAATAAATGTGAAGGAATTCTTATAATGACAGTAGGTGTAGACAACAGAATCAGAAAAATACAATAAATGTGAATGAATTCTTATAATGACAGTAGGTGTAGACAACAGAATCAGAAAAATACAATAAATGTGAAGGAATTCTTATAATGACAGTAGGTGTAGACAACAGAATCAGAAAAATACAATAAATGTGAAGGAATTCTTATAATGACAGTAGGTGTAGACAACAGAATCAGAAAAATACAATAAATGTGAAGGAATTCTTATAATGACAGTAGGTGTAGACAACAGAATCAGAAACATACAATAAATGTGAAGGAATTCTTATAATGACAGTAGATGTAGACAACAGAATCAGAAAAATACAATAAATGTGAAGGAATTCTTATAATGACAGTAGATGTAGACAACAGAATCAGAAACATACAATAAATGTGAAGGAATTCTTATAATGACAGTAGATGTAGACAACAGAATCAGAAAAATACAATAAATGTGAAGGAATTCTTATAATGACAGTAGGTGTAGACAACAGAATCAGAAAAATACAATAAATGTGAAGGAATTCATATAATGACAGTAGATGTAGACAACAGAATCAGAAAAATACAATAAATGTGAAGGAATTCTTATAATGACAGTAGATGTAGACAACAGAAACAGAAAAATACAATAAATGTGAAGGAATTCTTATAATGACAGTAGGTGTAGACAACAGAATCAGTAAAATACAATAAATGTGAATGAATTCTTATAATGACAGTAGGTGTAGACAACAGAATCAGAAAAATACAATAAATGTGAAGGAATTCTTATAATGACAGTAGATGTAGACAACAGAATCAGAAACATACAATAAATGTGAAGGAATTCTTATAATGACAGTAGGTGTAGACAACAGAATCAGTAAAATACAATAAATGTGAATGAATTCTTATAATGACAGTAGGTGTAGACAACAGAATCAGAAAAATACAATAAATGTGAAGGAATTCTTATAATGACAGTAGATGTAGACAACAGAATCAGAAACATACAATAAATGTGAAGGAATTCTTATAATGACAGTAGGTGTAGACAACAGAATCAGTAAAATACAATAAATGTGAATGAATTCTTATAATGACAGTAGGTGTAGACAACAGAATCAGTAAAATACAATAAATGTGAAGGAATTCTTATAATGACAGTAGATGTAGACAACAGAATCAGAAACATACAATAAATGTGAAGGAATTCTTATAATGACAGTAGGTGTAGACAACAGAAACAGAAAAATACAATAAATGTGAATGAATTCTTATAATGACAGTAGGTGTAGACAACAGAATCAGAAAAATACAATAAATGTGAAGGAATTCTTATAATGACAGTAGATGTAGACAACAGAATCAGAAACATACAATAAATGTGAAGGAATTCTTATAATGACAGTAGATGTAGACAACAGAATCAGAAAAATACAATAAATGTGAAGGAATTCTTATAATGACAGTAGATGTAGACAACAGAAACAGAAAAATACAATAAATGTGAAGGAATTCTTATAATGACAGTAGATGTAGACAACAGAATCAGAAACATACAATAAATGTGAATGAATTCTTATAATGACAGTAGGTGTAGACAACAGAATCAGAAAAATACAATAAATGTGAAGGAATTCTTATAATGACAGTAGATGTAGACAACAGAATCAGAAACATACAATAAATGTGAAGGAATTCTTATAATGACAGTAGGTGTAGACAACAGAAACAGAAAAATACAATAAATGTGAATGAATTCTTATAATGACAGTAGGTGTAGACAACAGAATCAGAAAAATACAATAAATGTGAAGGAATTCTTATAATGACAGTAGATGTAGACAACAGAATCAGAAACATACAATAAATGTGAAGGAATTCTTATAATGACAGTAGGTGTAGACAACAGAAACAGAAAAATACAATAAATGTGAATGAATTCTTATAATGACAGTAGGTGTAGACAACAGAATCAGAAAAATACAATAAATGTGAAGGAATTCTTATAATGACAGTAGATGTAGACAACAGAATCAGAAACATACAATAAATGTGAAGGAATTCTTATAATGACAGTAGATGTAGACAACAGAATCAGAAAAATACAATAAATGTGAAGGAATTCTTATAATGACAGTAGATGTAGACAACAGAAACAGAAAAATACAATAAATGTGAAGGAATTCTTATAATGACAGTAGGTGTAGACAACAGAATCAGTAAAATACAATAAATGTGAATGAATTCTTATAATGACAGTAGGTGTAGACAACAGAATCAGAAAAATACAATAAATGTGAAGGAATTCTTATAATGACAGTAGATGTAGACAACAGAATCAGAAACATACAATAAATGTGAAGGAATTCTTATAATGACAGTAGGTGTAGACAACAGAATCAGTAAAATACAATAAATGTGAATGAATTCTTATAATGACAGTAGGTGTAGACAACAGAATCAGAAAAATACAATAAATGTGAAGGAATTCTTATAATGACAGTAGATGTAGACAACAGAATCAGAAACATACAATAAATGTGAAGGAATTCTTATAATGACAGTAGGTGTAGACAACAGAATCAGTAAAATACAATAAATGTGAATGAATTCTTATAATGACAGTAGGTGTAGACAACAGAATCAGAAAAATACAATAAATGTGAAGGAATTCTTATAATGACAGTAGATGTAGACAACAGAATCAGAAACATACAATAAATGTGAAGGAATTCTTATAATGACAGTAGGTGTAGACAACAGAATCAGTAAAATACAATAAATGTGAATGAATTCTTATAATGACAGTAGGTGTAGACAACAGAATCAGAAAAATACAATAAATGTGAAGGAATTCTTATAATGACAGTAGATGTAGACAACAGAATCAGAAACATACAATAAATGTGAAGGAATTCTTATAATGACAGTAGGTGTAGACAACAGAATCAGTAAAATACAATAAATGTGAATGAATTCTTATAATGACAGTAGGTGTAGACAACAGAATCAGACAAATACAATAAATGTGAAGGAATTCTTATAATGACAGTAGGTGTAGACAACAGAATCAGAAAAATACAATAAATGTGAAGGAATTCTTATAATGACAGTAGGTGTAGACAACAGAATCAGACAAATACAATAAATGTGAAGGAATTCTTATAATGACAGTAGATGCAGACAACAGAATCAGAAAAATACAATAAATGTGAAGGAATTCTTATAATGACAGTAGATGCAGACAACAGAATCAGAAAAATACAATAAATGTGAAGGAATTCTTATAATGACAGTAGATGTAGACAACAGAATCAGAAACATACAATAAATGTGAAGGAATTCTTATAATGACAGTAGGTGTAGACAACAGAATCAGTAAAATACAATAAATGTGAATGAATTCTTATAATGACAGTAGGTGTAGACAACAGAATCAGACAAATACAATAAATGTGAAGGAATTCTTATAATGACAGTAGGTGTAGACAACAGAATCAGAAAAATACAATAAATGTGAAGGAATTCTTATAATGACAGTAGATGCAGACAACAGAATCAGAAAAATACAATAAATGTGAAGGAATTCTTATAATGACAGTAGGTGTAGACAACAGAATCAGAAAAATACAATAAATGTGAATGAATTCTTATAATGACAGTAGGTGTAGACAACAGAATCAGAAAAATACAATAAATGTGAAGGAATTCTTATAATGACAGTAGGTGTAGACAACAGAATCAGAAAAATACAATAAATGTGAAGGAATTCTTATAATGACAGTAGGTGTAGACAACAGAATCAGAAAAATACAATAAATGTGAAGGAATTCTTATAATGACAGTAGGTGTAGACAACAGAATCAGAAAAATACAATAAATGTGAAGGAATTCTTATAATGACAGTAGGTGTAGACAACAGAATCAGACAAATACAATAAATGTGAAGGAATTCTTATAATGACAGTAGGTGTAGACAACAGAATCAGACAAATACAATAAATGTGAAGGAATTCTTATAATGACAGTAGGTGTAGACAACAGAATCAGAAAAATACAATAAATGTGAAGGAATTCTTATAATGACAGTAGGTGTAGACAACAGAATCAGACAAATACAATAAATGTGAAGGAATTCTTATAATGACAGTAGGTGTAGACAACAGAATCAGACAAATACAATAAATGTGAAGGAATTCTTATAATGACAGTAGGTGTAGACAACAGAATCAGACAAATACAATAAATGTGAAGGAATTCTTATAATGACAGTAGGTGTAGACAACAGAATCAGAAAAATACAATAAATGTGAAGGAATTCTTATAATGACAGTAGGTGTAGACAACAGAATCAGAAAAATACAATAAATGTGAAGGAATTCTTATAATGACAGTAGGTGTAGACAACAGAATCAGACAAATACAATAAATGTGAAGGAATTCTTATAATGACAGTAGGTGTAGACAACAGAATCAGAAAAATACAATAAATGTGAAGGAATTCTTATAATGACAGTAGGTGTAGACAACAGAATCAGACAAATACAATAAATGTGAAGGAATTCTTATAATGACAGTAGGTGTAGACAACAGAATCAGAAAAATACAATAAATGTGAATGAATTCTTATAATGACAGTAGGTGTAGACAACAGAATCAGAAAAATACAATAAATGTGAAGGAATTCTTATAATGACAGTAGGTGTAGACAACAGAATCAGAAAAATACAATAAATGTGAAGGAATTCTTATAATGACAGTAGGTGTAGACAACAGAATCAGAAAAATACAATAAATGTGAAGGAATTCTTATAATGACAGTAGGTGTAGACAACAGAATCAGAAACATACAATAAATGTGAAGGAATTCTTATAATGACAGTAGATGTAGACAACAGAATCAGAAAAATACAATAAATGTGAAGGAATTCTTATAATGACAGTAGATGTAGACAACAGAATCAGAAACATACAATAAATGTGAAGGAATTCTTATAATGACAGTAGATGTAGACAACAGAATCAGAAAAATACAATAAATGTGAAGGAATTCTTATAATGACAGTAGGTGTAGACAACAGAATCAGAAAAATACAATAAATGTGAAGGAATTCATATAATGACAGTAGATGTAGACAACAGAATCAGAAAAATACAATAAATGTGAAGGAATTCTTATAATGACAGTAGATGTAGACAACAGAAACAGAAAAATACAATAAATGTGAAGGAATTCTTATAATGACAGTAGGTGTAGACAACAGAATCAGAAACATACAATAAATGTGAAGGAATTCTTATAATGACAGTAGATGTAGACAACAGAATCAGAAAAATACAATAAATGTGAAGGAATTCTTATAATGACAGTAGATGTAGACAACAGAAACAGAAAAATACAATAAATGTGAAGGAATTCTTATAATGACAGTAGGTGTAGACAACAGAATCAGAAAAATACAATAAATGTGAAGGAATTCTTATAATGACAGTAGGTGTAGACAACAGAATCAGAAACATACAATAAATGTGAAGGAATTCTTATAATGACAGTAGATGTAGACAACAGAATCAGAAAAATACAATAAATGTGAAGGAATTCTTATAATGACAGTAGATGTAGACAACAGAAACAGAAAAATACAATAAATGTGAAGGAATTCTTATAATGACAGTAGGTGTAGACAACAGAATCAGAAACATACAATAAATGTGAAGGAATTCTTATAATGACAGTAGATGTAGACAACAGAATCAGAAAAATACAATAAATGTGAAGGAATTCTTATAATGACAGTAGATGTAGACAACAGAAACAGAAAAATACAATAAATGTGAAGGAATTCTTATAATGACAGTAGGTGTAGACAACAGAATCAGAAACATACAATAAATGTGAAGGAATTCTTATAATGACAGTAGATGTAGACAACAGAATCAGAAAAATACAATAAATGTGAAGGAATTCTTATAATGACAGTAGATGTAGACAACAGAAACAGAAAAATACAATAAATGTGAAGGAATTCTTATAATGACAGTAGGTGTAGACAACAGAATCAGAAAAATACAATAAATGTGAAGGAATTCTTATAATGACAGTAGGTGTAGACAACAGAATCAGAAACATACAATAAATGTGAAGGAATTCTTATAATGACAGTAGATGTAGACAACAGAATCAGAAACATACAATAAATGTGAAGGAATTCTTATAATGACAGTAGATGTAGACAACAGAATCAGAAAAATACAATAAATGTGAAGGAATTCTTATAATGACAGTAGGTGTAGACAACAGAATCAGAAACATACAATAAATGTGAAGGAATTCTTATAATGACAGTAGGTGTAGACAACAGAATCAGAAAAATACAATAAATGTGAAGGAATTCTTATAATGACAGTAGGTGTAGACAACAGAATCAGAAAAATACAATAAATGTGAAGGAATTCTTATAATGACAGTAGGTGTAGACAACAGAATCAGAAAAATACAATAAATGTGAAGGAATTCTTATAATGACAGTAGGTGTAGACAACAGAATCAGAAAAATACAATAAATGTGAAGGAATTCTTATAATGACAGTAGGTGTAGACAACAGAATCAGAAAAATACAATAAATGTGAAGGAATTCTTATAATGTCAGTAGGTGTAGACAACAGAATCAGAAAAATACAATAAATGTGAAGGAATTCTTATAATGACAGTAGATGTAGACAACAGAATCAGAAAAATACAATAAATGTGAAGGAATTCTTATAATGACAGTAGATGTAGACAACAGAAACAGAAAAATACAATAAATGTGAAGGAATTCTTATAATGACAGTAGATGTAGACAACAGAATCAGAAACATACAATAAATGTGAAGGAATTCTTATAATGACAGTAGGTGTAGACAACAGAATCAGAAAAATACAATAAATGTGAAGGAATTCTTATAATGACAGTAGGTGTAGACAACAGAATCAGAAACATACAATAAATGTGAAGGAATTCTTATAATGACAGTAGATGTAGACAACAGAATCAGAAAAATACAATAAATGTGAAGGAATTCTTATAATGACAGTAGATGTAGACAACAGAAACAGAAAAATACAATAAATGTGAAGGAATTCTTATAATGACAGTAGATGTAGACAACAGAATCAGAAACATACAATAAATGTGAAGGAATTCTTATAATGACAGTAGATGTAGACAACAGAATCAGAAACATACAATAAATGTGAAGGAATTCTTATAATGACAGTAGATGCAGAAAACGGAACCAATAAATTACAATAAATGTGAATGAATTCTTATAATGACAGTAGATGTAGACAACAGAATCAGAAAAATACAATAAATGTGAAGGAATTCTTATAATGACAGTAGGTGTAGACAACAGAAACAGAAAAATACAATAAATGTGAAGGAATTCTTATAATGACAGTAGGTGTAGACAACAGAATCAGAAAAATACAATAAATGTGAAGGAATTCTTATAATGTCAGTAGGTGTAGACAACAGAATCAGAAAAATACAATAAATGTGAAGGAATTCTTATAATGACAGTAGATGTAGACAACAGAATCAGAAAAATACAATAAATGTGAAGGAATTCTTATAATGACAGTAGATGTAGACAACAGAAACAGAAAAATACAATAAATGTGAAGGAATTCTTATAATGACAGTAGATGTAGACAACAGAATCAGAAACATACAATAAATGTGAAGGAATTCTTATAATGACAGTAGGTGTAGACAACAGAATCAGAAAAATACAATAAATGTGAAGGAATTCTTATAATGACAGTAGGTGTAGACAACAGAATCAGAAACATACAATAAATGTGAAGGAATTCTTATAATGACAGTAGATGTAGACAACAGAATCAGAAAAATACAATAAATGTGAAGGAATTCTTATAATGACAGTAGATGTAGACAACAGAATCAGAAAAATACAATAAATGTGAATGAATTCTTATAATGACAGTAGATGTAGACAACGGAATCAGTAAAATACAATAAATGTGAAGGAATTCTTATAATGACAGTAGATGTAGACAACAGTATCAGAAACATACAATAAATGTGAAGGAATTCTTATAATGACAGTAGATGTAGACAACAGTATCAGAAACATACAATAAATGTGAAGGAATTCTTATAATGACAGTAGATGTAGACAACAGAATCAGTAAAATACAATAAATGTGAATGAATTCTTATAATGACAGTAGGTGTAGACAACAGAATCAGACAAATACAATAAATGTGAAGGAATTCTTATAATGACAGTAGGTGTAGACAACAGAATCAGAAAAATACAATAAATGTGAAGGAATTCTTATAATGACAGTAGGTGTAGACAACAGAATCAGACAAATACAATAAATGTGAAGGAATTCTTATAATGACAGTAGGTGTAGACAACAGAATCAGAAAAATACAATAAATGTGAAGGAATTCTTATAATTACAGTAGATGTAGACAACAGAAACAGAAAAATACAATAAATGTGAAGGAATTCTTATAATGACAGTAGATGTAGACAACAGAATCAGAAAAATACAATAAATGTGAAGGAATTCTTATAATGACAGTAGATGTAGACAACAGAAACAGAAAAATACAATAAATGTGAAGGAATTCTTATAATGACAGTAGATGTAGACAACAGAATCAGAAACATACAATAAATGTGAAGGAATTCTTATAATGACAGTAGGTGTAGACAACAGAATCAGAAAAATACAATAAATGTGAAGGAATTCTTATAATGACAGTAGGTGTAGACAACAGAATCAGAAACATACAATAAATGTGAAGGAATTCTTATAATGACAGTAGATGTAGACAACAGAATCAGAAACATACAATAAATGTGAAGGAATTCTTATAATGACAGTAGATGTAGACAACAGAATCAGAAAAATACAATAAATGTGAAGGAATTCTTATAATGACAGTAGGTGTAGACAACAGAATCAGAAACATACAATAAATGTGAAGGAATTCTTATAATGACAGTAGGTGTAGACAACAGAATCAGAAAAATACAATAAATGTGAAGGAATTCTTATAATGACAGTAGGTGTAGACAACAGAATCAGACAAATACAATAAATGTGAAGGAATTCTTATAATGACAGTAGGTGTAGACAACAGAATCAGTAAAATACAATAAATGTGAAGGAATTCTTATAATGACAGTAGGTGTAGACAACAGAATCAGAAAAATACAATAAATGTGAAGGAATTCTTATAATGACAGTAGATGTAGACAACAGAATCAGAAACATACAATAAATGTGAAGGAATTCTTATAATGACAGTAGGTGTAGACAACAGAATCAGAAAAATACAATAAATGTGAAGGAATTCTTATAATGACAGTAGGTGTAGACAACAGAATCAGAAAAATACAATAAATGTGAAGGAATTCTTATAATGACAGTAGGTGTAGACAACAGAATCAGAAAAATACAATAAATGTGAAGGAATTCTTATAATGACAGTAGATGTAGACAACAGAATCAGAAAAATACAATAAATGTGAAGGAATTCTTATAATGACAGTAGATGTAGACAACAGAAACAGAAAAATACAATAAATGTGAAGGAATTCTTATAATTACAGTAGATGTAGACAACAGAATCAGTAAAATACAATAAATGTGAAGGAATTCTCCTAATGACATTAGATGTAGACAACAGTATCAGAAACATACAATAAATGTGAAGGAATTCTTATAATGACAGTAGATGTAGACAACAGAATCAGAAAAATACAATAAATGTGAAGGAATTCTTATAATTACAGTAGATGTAGACAACAGAATCAGAAACATACAATAAATGTGAAGGAATTCTTATAATGACAGTAGATGTAGACAACAGAAACAGAAAAATACAATAAATGTGAAGGAATTCTTATAATGACAGTAGATGTAGACAACAGAATCAGAAAAATACAATAAATGTGAAGGAATTCTTATAATGACAGTAGGTGTAGACAACAGAATCAGAAAAATACAATAAATGTGAAGGAATTCTTATAATGACAGTAGGTGTAGACAACAGAATCAGAAAAATACAATAAATGTGAAGGAATTCTTATAATTACAGTAGATGTAGACAACAGAATCAGAAACATACAATAAATGTGAAGGAATTCTTATAATGACAGTAGGTGTAGACAACAGAATCAGAAAAATACAATAAATGTGAAGGAATTCTTATAATGACAGTAGATGTAGACAACAGAATCAGAAACATACAATAAATGTGAAGGAATTCTTATAATGACAGTAGGTGTAGACAACAGAATCAGAAAAATACAATAAATGTGAAGGAATTCTTATAATGACAGTAGGTGTAGACAACAGAATCAGAAAAATACAATAAATGTGAAGGAATTCTTATAATGACAGTAGATGTAGACAACAGAATCAGAAAAATACAATAAATGTGAAGGAATTCTTATAATGACAGTAGATGTAGACAACAGAAACAGAAAAATACAATAAATGTGAAGGAATTCTTATAATGACAGTAGATGTAGACAACAGAATCAGAAACATACAATAAATGTGAAGGAATTCTTATAATGACAGTAGGTGTAGACAACAGAATCAGAAAAATACAATAAATGTGAAGGAATTCTTATAATGACAGTAGGTGTAGACAACAGAATCAGAAACATACAATAAATGTGAAGGAATTCTTATAATGACAGTAGATGTAGACAACAGAATCAGAAAAATACAATAAATGTGAAGGAATTCTTATAATGACAGTAGATGTAGACAACAGAAACAGAAAAATACAATAAATGTGAAGGAATTCTTATAATGACAGTAGATGTAGACAACAGAATCAGAAACATACAATAAATGTGAAGGAATTCTTATAATGACAGTAGATGTAGACAACAGAATCAGAAACATACAATAAATGTGAAGGAATTCTTATAATGACAGTAGATGCAGAAAACGGAACCAATAAATTACAATAAATGTGAATGAATTCTTATAATGACAGTAGATGTAGACAACGGAATCAGAGAAATACAATAAATGTGAATGAATTCTTATAATGACAGTAGATGCAGAAAACGCAATTAGTAAATTACAATAAATGTGAATGAATTATTATATGTAATTACAATGAGTAAATTTTATGCCGAGCAGACTCAAATCTTTTCGAAGCTCTATCGAACCAGTACAACATCCGGCCAACTGTTATCCGTAATAAGGCTGAGTTGGGTGCGGTTCAGTTATTGGTACATTGAAAATAAAATAAAATAACGCTTCTTTTGTCAAGGCAAATGCGGTAATATTATTTACGTATACCCGAATCAGCTTATGGCGACATCACATTGAAACACCGATTGCCGTTCAATCACCGAAGTTAAGCAATGTCAAGTCTAGTCCGTACGAAGATAGGTGACCATTTGAGAATTACAAGGGGAATTAAGGGGTTTGCAGTCTCGGAGTTAAGTGGCCAGATGTAAGGGGTGATTTGGTCGCAAAATTGTCTGGCAGCCATGACTGGGTTATCCTGCCTGGGTGGCATAGTGCAGAGTCCTGTTGCCAGACATAGGGTCCTCCAGCAATCACCCTCTTGATGCAGGGCGGCACTACCACCTCAAAGCACTTGATATAAGCCTCTGTGTAGAGTCTGAGGCTCTGATAGAAGAGGAATGGAGGTATAATGTCGCCATCAATAATAATATTTCCAAACACCTTCGTTATCACCATTAATCTCATTAAACTCTTTTTGGATCTTCTGCGCTGTCTTCAGATTGCTAGCCAAACACTCTGAAATGTTCGCATTGGAACGTGAATGACAAGCAGTGCATTATACCGTTTCCAAATTTATGACGAAGTGAATTGTGTTATGTTGCTCTTTTCCCACTATACTGTGCAACCCCCCACCCCCCAAAAAAACCAACAACAACAATAAAAAACAAACAACGCGCATGATAAATTAAAAATGTAAAATGGCGACAATTTACCCATCGCACACACACACACACATATATATATATATATATATATATATATATATATATATATATATATATATATATATATATATTTATTTATATATATATATATATACGTATGTATGCTCCGGAAATATTATTTCGGTTGAGCTCTCCGGGGAGAGAGTGTGATTTTGTAAACAGTGACTACTACTGCTAATAACGCAAGACTCGTCGGTAAAACGAATCGAGTTCTCTCAGTCATTTTGTGCTTATCTAAAAATATATACGCTTAAAACCACATTCTTCCCTGCCGGGCGCCAATGGCTTGTGGGTAGATTCTCCGATTGACGCCAATTCAGCTGGGTTTCGATCCTAGCTAGAGGCAATTCGAAAATTAAAAAAGTAGCAGAACTTGTCAGTTGCGAAACAGTCTGTCTGTGGATGACAATATATATATATATATATATATATATATATATATATATATATATATATATATATAAGTGCGCAGGTATGCAGAAAATAGAAAAGAACACGTCGGGTGCATAATCCGGAGTACCTTAGTATTTTTGTTTTGGCTTGATGGAAAAGGGATTATAGTTTTCTACGTTCTAAACTCGGTTTATGTTAATTCCATTTGCAATGAGTTAATCTCTGTGAAACTGAGAAAAATAAAGCAAGTACCGTACAGAGAAATTAACGTAGAACAAGGCAGTCTTCATTTTGACATTCACATTTGAAAATAACTGATGAGCAATAGGCTTTTCCATCCCAATTGTGATTATTAAATGAATAATTTATAAAAATGTCATGAATTTAATATTGCAGTTTACGAGTGTATACCTCGGCGAGATTTTGGCTTGCGAGCCAGTTCTTGTGTGGAGTGTGCTATATTGATACAATAAAAAAAATAAACAGACATGTCTTGTTGGTTGACTTTTAAAAAAACTGTTTAAACGAACTCTTACGGTTTAAGTACACACACACATATATATATATATGTTGTGGAGCTCTCCCCTTTTTACATAAGATGGACTCGTCCAAAGTATATTTATACTAACAGAGAGAATACCTGCTGTTGAGATACGTTGAGACAGGTTTAGAGATACGGAGACAGATACAGGGTGTTCTCAGAGAGTTATACAAGAGTCCAGAGGGAGAGATGATTACGGCTTTACTTATAGAGACTTTTACATATACTTTCTACTAATCCGAATTCCTGGACTACTAATCTTCACGTCAAGTCTTTATTCTTACGTTTAATACACTTATTTTTTCTATCTCAATTACTGGCGTTGTTTTTTATTTGTGTAGGATTCCATTCACAGAATCCACAACAACTTGGCGACGAGGATTTCGCACTTCATGGGGACTTAAAAAAATTGCCGTTGCCAGCGTCCACAACAACTTGGCAAAGAAGACTTCGGACCCACACGGAAAAAAAATTCTCTGTCGTCAACACAACAACTTGAGGATGAAGAGTACGGACACGTACGGAAAAATTTTTTTTCGCTCGCCAACACAATAACTTGGCGACGGAAATTCGAGAGTCACGTCGACCACAACAACTTGGCGAGAAGACTCGAAGGAACTCACACAGAGAACAACAAATTAACGATGGACATAAAAGAACGTACACAAGAGATAGAAGAAAAATTTCGTCACTCCCTAAAAACTGGAAGATTTTCAAAAAGCAATGCTTGAGTTTATAAGAAGTGAGGAAAGACAGCTAATAAATGAAGAAAGACAAATGCAACTCCAGGAATTAATATTAAAAGTAACGGTTAACGCACAACAGAAGAATATCGAAAAAGAGGCGACTTTTTCTCATGACGCAGTTTGGAACATAATAGAAATATTTAAATACTTTCTAGAAGATGATAAAAATTTTGGGGTCTATTACAGGTGGTATGAAGACATTTTCAACATTGATTTCCAAAATTGGACGGAAGCTAAGAAGCTACGTTTATTACTCAGAAAATTGGGAACAGAGGAGTACACAAAATTTGTGGACTATATTCGACCGAAAAAGACAAACGATTTGACGTTTGACGAGGCAGTTACATGCCTTACGGAGCTCTTCAGTTCAAAGACTTCCCTTTTTCACAAAAGGTGGAAATGTCTCAACATCGTAAAAAGAGGACTACTCCACGTTCGCCGCAATTGTGAACAAACATTGCGATGACATTAAATTGGCAGAATTGACTACTCCGGACAATTTTAAGCGTCTTATTTTCGTACAGGGATTAGTCTCAGCCAAGGACAGTGAAATGCGAAAAAGAATGCTCACGAAGCTTCAAAATGAGCCGGGATTTACGCTACAAGAATTGTCAGAAGACTGCCAAAAATACTTGAGTATAAAAAAAGACTCTAAGGATATCGAAGATCGGGAGTAACACACATACGTAAGTTGAACAAAAAGTTACGTTTTTCACCCCCCCCCCCGAAAGAAAAACAAACATTTTATGATAAAGAAAAAATTACAAGGTAAAAGGCGATTAATGACAGAGATCAAAGCAAATATAAGCCCCCACCCATCTGCATATTACAGATGTGGTAGATTCCACTGGAATAAAGACTGTCGATTTAAATACAAGAACTATTTAGCCTGTGGAAAAATGGGACATAAGTCATCTGAATGCAGAAACAAAAAACACACTAGTAGGGTAAGAACTACTAGAATGGACTACGAAGACAAAGTAACACAAGGAAATACGTGGAACTCGAGATCTTAAATAAGAAGGTAAAATTACAGTTAGTCAGGATCGGATCTAACTATAATTAATTTACAGACATGGAGGAAGCTAAATAGACCGACCATGATGCATACACAGAAAATCGCGAAGTCTGTTACCGGGAGGCGTATCAATTTTGAAGAAGTAATTCTAAACGTAAAATTCCATGGTAAAACGAAAAAATTGAAGATATTTGTAATAAAAGACAGAAAATTTGCTGTCCACGGATTGAATGCAAAAATTTGACGTATGGGATTTACCCATTAGCACAATTTGTAAGAAAATAGAATGTGAACCGTCAGAAGCTACAAAATTAAAAGAACTACACAGGCAATTTCCCGAAGTATTCACGAGCGGTTTGGGACGATGTAGTAAGTTTGCAGCTAAAATTGAACTAAAGGAAAATGTTCAGCCAGTATTCAAGAAAAAGCGAAACGTGCCTTTCGCAACCATAGAAAAATTGACAAGGAGTTAGACAGATTGGTACAAACTGGAATCCTTTCAAAAATCGAATTCAGTGAATGGGCGGCACCAGTGGTCTACGTAAAGAAAAAATCCGGAGAAACACGTGTTTGCGCAGATTTCTCGACTGGGTTAAACAAGGCTATCAAGGATTATCACTACCCATTGCCAAGCCCCGAGGAAATATGGACCAAGCTTAACGGTGGTAAGGTATTTTCTAAGATTGATTTAAGCGAAGCTTATCTTCAGATTCCAGTAGAAGAAGAAAGTACAAGCATTCTATGTATCAATACTCAGAAAGGACTTTACAAATTTAACAGATTGCCATTTGGGATAAAAGTAGCACCGTCAATCTTTCAACAGACTATGGATACCATGCTCATGGGACAGAACTTTGCTACTGCTTACTTAGACGACATTTTAATCTAAAGCGATAATGTAGAAGAACACGCAACGCATATTAAAGAAGTCTTTAAAAGAATTCAGGATTTTGGTTTTAAAGTGAAGGAGAAAAAATGCGATTTTTTTCTAAAAAATCAAGTATTTAGGCCATATAATCAATGAAAGTGGCAGAAAACCAAATCCAGGGCATCTGCAATAAAAAATATGCCTGAGCCGAAAAATGTCGCTGAGTTGCAAAGCTTTCTTGGTTTAGCGAACTATTAGGGTGAATTCATTGGAAACATGCACAAACATGCTCCCCCCCTCAATGAATTATTGAAAAAAGATAACAAATGGAACTGGAGGGAAGATTGTCAGAAAGCGTTTAAGGCGATCATAAAGAAATTAACGTTTGATCTAGCACTGACGCATTTTGATCCCAAACTGGAAATTATCATTGCTAGTGACGCAAGCTCCCACTCCGTGGGAGCTTGTATATTACACAAGATGCAGGATGGCACAAGGAAACCTATAGCTCACGAATCTAGATCGTTGTTACCAGCAGAGAGGAATTATTCGCAAATTGAGAAAGAAGCGTTAGGCATAATAATCGCCATAACTTGCTTCCACAGATACATATATAGAGGAGAGTTTACTCTTCAAACTGACCATAAACCTCTTCTCACTATATTCGTATCGAAAAAAGGACTACCAATTCACATAGCCAACAGGCTTCTGAGATGGGGAACTAGATTATTGAATTATAATTTCAAACTAGAGTTCCTACCGTCAAAGAAAATTGGTCATGCGGATGGATTATCTAGATTGGTACCTGCGAAATGCGAACCTCTGGAAGACTCGGTAATAGCGGCTTTGCGAGCCGAAGACTAAATTAGTAAAGTTCTAAACAATACAGTAAGGGAATTACCAGTGACCTTGTTAGAAATCAGAAGAGAAGCTGAAATGGATGAATTCATACAAAGTACAAAGAGAAAAATAGAAGAAAAAGAAAGAAATCTAGCGGAGTGTTTTTCAATTTGTAATCACGTATTACTTTATAATGAAAGAGTGATCATACTCATATCTTTACAAAGACGAATTCTGAAGGACTTTCATCTAGGCCAACCAGGGAAAAATCGTATGAAAGCGTTAATGAGAAGGTTTGTGTATTGGACTAATATGGATAACGACATTACTCAAATGGTAGAAAAATGTAGAGGCTGTGCTGCGGCAGCAAAGGCACCACCTATTATACAAAAACCATGGCCTAAGGTGGATAGACCTTGATCTAGAATCCATGCAGACTATGCAGGACCCATAGATGGATATTACTACTTGGTAACGGTAAATAGCTTTAGCAAGTGGTCAGAAGTTTTCAGATACAAAAACCCTATGACGGAAAACACTATTAATTGTCTACACGAGTTATTCGCAACATTCGGCGTTGTATATTGCCTTGTAACGGATAATGGTACCCAATTCACCTCGAGCGACTTTCAAGAATTCTGTGCGACTTATCAAGTCAAATATATTAAAATAGCACCATACCATCCACGATCTAACGGGATACGCTTAAGAGAGCCTTGAAAAAAGCAGAGGACGTACCATCAAAAAGAGCCATACAACAGTTCCTACAAGTCTACAATATCACCCCGAACAGAAACCCACCATATCGCCTTTCGCAAGCTGAAGTGATGTTTGCCCGCAAAATACGGTCTGTTTTTGATAAACTATTACCCAGCAAAAATAAAAACCGGCATACACCGATAATACCTAAAAGATCATTCAAACCAGGCGAATGGTTCTATTTCAGAATGTTTAAGAATAATATGGCATACTGGGAACCAGGTACGATAATAAACAGACTGGGCAATGTTCTATACAGGATCCAAGGTGAAAAATTCACTCACAGGAGACACATAAATCAAATACAGAAAAGACTGGTAGAAGAACCAAACTCGTCACCTTCCGAAAATGAAGACGCGTTGGAGGCGATTTTCGAAGCCTTCGAAATTCAAAAACCACAAGTAGCCACGGAGATCAGAAGAACAAGCCGAAAAAGAAAATTCACGGAACCACTAATAATAGACCATAAGCGAAAAAAATATTAACTCCCCCCAAAAAGAAGCTAAGGAAGGGGTGTTGTGGGGCTCTCCCCTTTTTATATAAGATGGACTCGTCCAAAGTTTACTTATACTGAGAATACCTGCTGTTGAGATACGTTGAGATATGGTTGAGAGATACGAAGACAGACACAGGGTGTTCTCAGAGAGTTATACAAGAGTCCTGAGAGAGAGAGAGAGACAGAAACACAGACAGAAATGATTACGCCTTTAATCACATATACTTTCTACTAACCCACATTACTGGACTACTAATCTTCCCTTCAAGTCTGTATTTACACTTATTTTTCTATCTCAATTACTGGCGTTTATTTATTTGTGCAGGATTCCATTCACGGAATCCACAACAATATACACACACACACACATATATATATATATATATCCATTTTGCTAATGCATAAATGCACATATCTGCATATATACGCATAAAATCTCCCTGTCTATATATATTCACACATTTATAAAATTATAATATAATGTTTTAATGCAAAAGTATGCATATATATATAGATACATACGTACATACACACCTTCTTCACTATATATATATATATATATATATATATATATATATATACACCTTTTTATGTGTAAACATTATTAACAAGATAACGTTTCTACCGATAACAACTCGAGCAAGATAAGCTCTTTTGAGGCTTCTTGATGGACATTCTCACTCAAATTAATTTTGTTGAAATCTCGCAACGAAATCTCGCAATGAATCATGTCAAATGATATTTTTGTCGATGTACATCGTATACAAATTTCGCATGTCTGAATTAGTAATTTTAACGAAAGGTTTGTGACGAGGAAATAACATTATTATACATCATTGTACGTAGACTTGAATGCATCACTTAGTACAGATGTTTTCAAAGTGTGCATTGCCGCACCCCAAAACGTGTAAGTTGCTACTAGGGACGCCTCGTTTAGTTCCCTGGAGCGTCGCTGGCTAATCTAAAATACAGACAAGCATAGACTTATACTCTACCGACTAATCTTTGAACGCGTCTTCTTTTATGTGACGAGGTGATCATGGCTCTCCATATTTTCCTGCAATTTATAGCTCTTAAGAATCCATTTAATCAAGCTCTCTAAGTATATTATACGTCGTTTTGCCTTCAATATGTCATGTGAGTATCAAATTTTCCAAGTCCTCTTTCTTCATTATGTTCCCTACAAATATCAACTGTCTATCCGTTATGTTAAGTATAAATGTTCTATTGGTTTCCATCTTCTCTAAAACTTCGTCCCTTGTTCGGTCCATAGTATCCTTCTGTAGAACGACATTTCGGTTACTTCACGTCTCTGCTTCATCTTTGAAGAGAATGTCTAGCATTCACTGCCATATAGTAGGACAGATATCACCTATCAGTTCAGTGCTTTTTCTTTTTTCTGAATAAAATGTTCAGTTTCTTAATACTCTGCTTAGTATTTGGAATGCATCTATGGCTATCCATATGCGGGTTCGGATTTCAGTGTCGCAGTTTGTAGCTTTAAAGAAGTAAGATGTAATGTCTAAATAAGTAATGTTAATAACGTGTGGTTTCATTTCTTAAGGAGTAGAATTTGTAGTTCATGATGACGGTCGTCTTCGAGTATAGAATCCAAAGGTTAGCAGTGAATGTTGTTCTATTAAATAAGAATGGATTAATTTATTCCATGTTCTTCCGCTCTGTTTGAGTCCATATAGTGACTTTTTAAGTTTCCATACATAATTATCACCTTCTTCAAAACCTTCTGGCCGTTCTATGCATATTTCATAGTCGATGGCAGCGTTCAAATAAGCTGCTTTAACATTCATATGGTGTATATCCATACCACAATGTGCGGCCATTTGCATCAAAATTCTAATTGTTGTCATGTTTGTTGTTGGACTGAATGTTTCTAAATAATCTTCCCCGTATATCTGCGAAAATCCTTTAGCTACAAAACGAGCCTTGTACACTGGCGATCCATTTTCAGTTCTCTTTACAGTATAAACCCAACGGCTGACGATAATATTTTTATCATCCGGGGACTTTTTTAATTCAAACGTGTCGTTTGATACTAAAGATTTAATTTCTTTTTGCATGGCAGCTATCCACCGTCTGGAATTGACAGACTGTATGGCTTCTTGATAGTTCTTTGGGATACATTGTACCGAATAACAGTCAATGTCGCAGGTATTACATTGACCCATTCCAAAATAGTCTGGCTTTCTTCTATTTCTTGTCGGATAACGCGGAATTTTCCCCCCTCATCAGCTGCATTTTCTTTTAACTCAAGTTTTGCGTCTGATTTATCCTCGTCTACATCATCTGGTATAACACCTTTCTCGGATTGTGGATTTTGAGCCGGTTTTCTACTTATAGGCTCATAATTAGGCCATAATAATTCTTGTTGGACCAGCTCCTCGCAGTTAGTGTTCTTTTCTTCGGGTTCCTCCCCTGTCTCAAAGGAATCTGTAAATCTGACGCATCTGATCTTCCTTATCATTTTAGTTTGTGGGAAATAAATCATATAGGCTGGACTTGACTTGTCATACCCAATAAATATGCCCCTTTCACTTTTTGGATCTAGTTTTGTCCTGTGGTCGACATATGTATAGCAAATTGTACCAAAAATATGCATATCACTCACATTGGGTTTGATATTCGTATAAGCTTCGTAAGGAGTCTTTTTAATGTTACTATTATAGCAACGGTTTCTTATATATACGGCTGTATGTAACGCATAAATCCACAGATTTTTGGGTAACTTAGATTCTATTAGCAAACATCTAGCCATTTCAAAAAGCGCCCTCCAATTACGTTCAGCAACTCCGTTCTGGTGTGGAGAATAAGAACAAGTTTTCTCATGTTTAATGCCTTCATTTATTAAGAGGTTTTCGTAAGCATCAGAGGTAAATTCTCCACCATTGTCTGTCCGAATTATTTTTACTTTACGGGGAGATATCGGATAAATATATTTTTGTAGCTTGCAGGGTATCAGATTTGTTTTTCAGAAAATATATCATAATAAGTCCTGAATATTCGTCAACAAAGTTTAATACATTTGAATAGGTGGAATTGGACCAGCTAAGTCGCAATAAACCCTGAACAAGATATCTGTTGATTTTGGGATCCGACCCCGATTTCTATATTTTGTCATTTTCCCTTTAATACACGTGTCACAATATTGTAAGCCCTTTGGAAATGTAATTTTCATTCCAGTGACGTGTTCTTGAAATTTTTTTAACATCCGAATTATTACAGTGGCCTAATATTTTATGCCAAGTCCTTAAGTCGTGCGTGGCCGTCTTCGCAGACTTAATACTTTTCAAATAATACAAACGTCCATTTTGCTGTATATTAAATTCAGTTCCGTCTGGATATATTAACTTTGAATTGTCTCGGTGAAAATTGACTTTAATACCAGTTTTAACCGCAGATTGTACCGAAAAAATATTTTGTTTAAATTTAGGAATATATAAAGCCCGTTTTAGCAAACATTTACAAATATTTCCTTTAGTGTCTCGCAAATAAATGCAGGCATCGCCTCTTTTTAAAACCAAATTATTAGCTCTGGTCCCGTCAGCTAACTCGATAAAATGTGAATCAGGCTCAAAATTGGGGTCAAAATTAATAAATTTTGTTTCATCTGTAATTACATGATTTGTCGCACCAGTATCGACTAGGTACGAACTATAACTATTGTCTACAGTATCTAATCCAAACGAAAAAGCAGATGTTCGCTCATTCGAAAAAGTTTTTACATTTTTACAAAAATCATTCCGTGTATAAAATTGACATTTTGCACGGACATGGCGGATTTCACCACAACGAAAACAAACGATATTTCTTTTAGTATTGTTATTTCTGTTATAGCTCTTGTAATAATTATTTTGAAGCCCCTTGTTTTTAATATCATAACTCCTAGACGCATAGGTTTGAGGGGCTGGTTTTTCTGAATTTTTTAAATGACGTTCTCAGTTGCATTACGTTATTGCCTCTATTTTGGGAGGTACACATTTTTTCAGTTTCTTCATTACTACATAACGCAATTTTAAACTCAGTGAAAGTTAATTGTTTATCTTTTTGAGTTATAACTGTCGTGAATGGTTTGAATGCCGGTGGTAAACCCTTTAAGACCATGGCTATTAGCAGCCAATCTGAGATAGTCTCACCTGCAATTTTTAAGGCATTTGTGACATTCTCAGCTCGGATGATATAATCTGTTACAGATTCATTTTCTCATCTCTTTAACGCGGTTAGTTCAGTATATAAAGCAATAATTTTAGGCTTACCCTTTGACAAGTAGTGTTCACGCAAAATTTGTAGAGCTCTCCGGCCATTGTACTTGGCTTCTCTCATTATTAAAGACAAACTCCGGTCATCCAGGAATTGTATTAATTCAGTGAACACGGTTGCATTTTTTTCCATAAAATCATCATCCCCCTTCTGGTCGTCTTCGCAAAGGATGACGTCATGGAGTTTTTGTATTCTGAGGTAGCCTAAGAACTTAGTCTCCCACAATTCATATCTCGATTCATTCCCGTCAAAATATAGTCGTGGTCTTCGCTCATAACCAATGTTGTTCATGATGACGGTCGTCTTCGAGTATAGAATCCAGAGGTTAGCAGTGAATATTTCGGAGACAGTAGGAAAGCGTTGTTCAGGTTCGCAGTGGATAGTTTGGTAAAAGTAGCAGAGCGTATTTCGTCGTTCTGTTTCTCTTCGCCTGATAAGCTGAACTGGACATTCGGGTAGAGTAGACAAAATAGCCGCCTTTATACACGACGGATTGTATATTCTACGTCTTCTGAATTGGTTAACCTTCTATTGGTAGACTATCAAGTGAGTCAAGTCATTTGGGCTAACTCACTAGTACATAACATATACACAAAAAACTGCAACAGAAGTTACTGTGGCAAAGCTCATAGCCGTGTAGATTTTACTACTACTACTACTACTAATAATAATAATAAATTCAGGTTCTGTGACAGGAAATCATAGACCATCTAATCTTAAGATGTTCTGTACTTGTGCCAAATGAATATAAAAATCGTCACGACAGAGTGGGGAACTATTTACAATGGACAATGTGCAAAACACTTTGAAAAGCTGTAAACAAACACTACTATGAACATCAGCTTTACATCGGTTATAGATACAGAAGACAGCACACTTCTATGGGATTACACGATCTTTACAAACAAGGAGATTGAAGCAAATATGCCGGACATAATTGTCAAAAACCGAAAAGAATGAAATTGCCTACTAATTGATATGGCTTTTCTAGCGGACTGTAACATAGCAACCAAGGAATTTGAAAAAAAACTATTGAAGTATAAAAACCTGGAAATCGAAAAAGAAAAAAATGTGGAAAATGAAAATAAGAATAGTACCAGTCATAGTAGGTGCGCTTGGAATGACAAAAAAGGAACACAACAACACATTGAAAAAATCCAAGCTTAAGAGAAATACAAAAAAACTGTCTTGATAATTACAACCCATATACTAAAAGGAACTTTTCCATGTATCTCTAGTAATGTTATGGAAGTTAGGAAAACAAATGATGAAATGTACCTATGACAACACACCTTTACCTACCTTAGATCCTCCCGCAGATTTGGTAGGTTGTGTGACCATAGCAGAAAGCGAAATATAATAATAATAATAATAATAATAAGGACATAATATAATAATAATAATAAAGAAAGCAGTTTCAACTCACCCTGTGAGGCATAAAATCTGTTATCAAATTCATTAAAAATGGTCTTGTACGAGTTCCTAGAAAAGTCACATATTTTGACCAACCACTTCAAATTGACACATTTAGTTTTGAAGGTCCCAATATCGACGCAGGATAGCGATCACGTTTTAATTTTTTTCATTTAACATATAATAATTTATATTCGGAATTGTTCTAAACTGAGTTCAACATAATTGTATAATCCTCGTGATTCAATAAGAAACTGATTGGTTCAGGTTAAAGTGCTTTGAACTTTTTGATAGAATCCAAATCTTAATCCAGATCTTTTTCACTCCTTTTGGAACAACCCCTCTCTGACTGGCCATGTCTTCAGGGCTGTGGCCATACTCACCATGTTTGACCAATTGCAGATTAAATAGCTATTAATCCATCGTTGGATATTTTGATTTGAGTGTTGTCTTTCAGTTTTCATAGACCAGTTGGCACCCAAGGGACTATAAGACCCAGTGTTTCATGTTATTTATTTATAGATTGGGGCGGAAGAGATGGACTCAATCTTTCTCAAGGGGATTTACACGTAAGTAAATAAAACGAACCCAACGGGAATTCGAACTCATCTCCTCGATTGCCTCAATCCGACACGCTATCCATTACTCTACCGTGACTTAAATTAATACTTTTTAAAAAATATTGATTACCAAATACAAAACCTAGGAGCAATAAAACGTAAAGCGTTACTAAAATGGTTTTCTGTAATATTCAACAGGGTCGGAGCAAGAGGTCCATTTTCGGAGTATATGTAGGATAGATAACGGTTGGAAGTAGATTTGAAGAGGTTAAGATCGTTATGATCATGGAAAGATCCTCTCGGAAGTCTGTTCCACAATAATAATAATAATAAACTCCGTGAGTGGATCTTGCACTTTACCAATGGAATATGAAGAGCCGATTTTAGTGTACGTAACATGTCGGGTCCTACATGTGAAGATCTGGACTAGGGGAACCAAGGAATGTAGTTTGCAGGGATATCTGCCATGAAAATATCGATAGTAATGGAGAGACTAGCAAAATTTCGTCTGTGGAAATTGGTTTTAGGGTAAACGCTTTTGAATTCTGTCAAATGAGGATAAGTCCAGCCGTATAATAATAATAATAATAATAATAATAATAATAATAATAATAATAATAATAATGTTAATCCTTCACATAAGCAGCGTAAAATAATGCTTCAAAGTTTTGCTTCATTTCTTTTTTTTTCCCCTATGCCTATTGATTCCTTGGAAAACAGGGCCACAACAAAACCTCACCAATGGTCCGGTTCCGGGTGATCCTCTTCAGTTCGTCCCATGTCGTGCCGGCTGTCATCAACTCTGTGTCAACACTTCTGCGCCAGGTCTATTTTGGTCGATCCACTTTTCGCGTCCCTTGTGGATTCCAGTCAAGAGACTGCCTGGGGACGCTAGAAGCAAGATTGCGAAATGTGTGGCCGATCGATCCCCATTTGCGTTTCTTGATGTCAATCTCGATTGGGGCTTGTCTGGTCCTGTCATACAGTTGGTTGTTGGAGACGACTTCCGGCCATCTGATATTGAGAATGTTCCTGGGACATCTGTTGGTAAATGTCTGAAGTTTGTGGATGTTGGTCTTGGTTACCCGCTAGGTTTCCGAGTCGTAAAGTAGGACCAACTTGATGTTGGTGTTGAAGATCCGGATCTTGTTGTAAAGTGAGAGGGTTGTTGATCTCCAGATTGGTCGTGTTGAAAGCGTCTGATTCATGAAAAGGCCTAAAATAAACTGTCCTGTTCCATTTCAGCGATGTCACGTGGCAGACCAAGTGCCCCTGTCTCAATCGACGATCCGAATGGACTGTTGCGAAAAGATGGTTCGCAAGATGATTGGTGCTTATTGTAGCTCGACAGTAGACTAAGAGGAATCTGTAACGTTGGATAGGCTCATTCGAAACAGCTGCCATTGCAACCAGTTTAACTAGATCCTATGCAGCAGAACGCTTATCTCTGATGTTGCAAATCAGGCAAACATCGTCGAAGTGTCAGGGACGATTCATTCTTTGTTCGCAGCAGGTTACCACCGATGCAGCTGATCTGTTATGTCTGGCGCAACATGGCGCAGAATGACATCCAGCATTTAAGCACGCATGAACAACGCCAGTAAAACGCTTCCTGCTTGGGGCATTCACTGTCGTGCGAAATGAAAAAAAGAAAATCACTCAATGATCAGCAGTATAAATGAAGATGGGACGCCAATTTTGATAGAAATAAATGAGACAAAGTTTTCATCACTGATTTATACCGTTCAGGGAATAGAAGTTTATTTTACACCGCTAAAGTAAAAGATTACAATAATAATAATATATTTTTAAGTTGATTTAACTGAAATACTTTTTAGGCTATAGCTGATCTCACAAATGGAGAGTTTATTATCAAACATTAATAATCGTTGTGCAAGTGAAGACACACTATGCACAAAAGACGTAGATGGGAAGAGACTGAAATATCGCAAATACGACGATAGTCTGTTAGACTTAAGCACTAAATAATATGACAAGATTCGACATCAACAGATTACCATATTTTGAAAATGAATAGAAATCACAGTGTTTTTTTGCGTTTGGAAATTTGGACATCAGAGAAATGGCTTATTTAGGGCATGTTTATGACTAAGTAACAACTGGAAGAAAACAGAATGCATGATCGTTAGAAAAAGGATGAGCTCCCCAAATGAGAATTGCAAATCGGAGATACCAAAATCAAGCAAGTGCAGAGGTTTAAATATCTGGGAAGTGTTTTAGCAGAGGGTGGACAGTGTGACACTGAAATACGACGGTGCATTGCGATGGACAAACATGCATTCCAAAAACTAAGCAGGGTACTAAAAAAAAAAGGTACTAGAAACAAGAAAAAGAGTACGGAATTGTTACGCGATATTTGTCCTCCCGTATGGCAGTGTGTTTTGGATAATCTCCTCAAAGCTGAAGAAAAGGGATGCTGAGGGTACCATAGATCGAACATGTCAGCAACGGCGAAGATTAGGAGAAAATAGAAACAAAAGGGGAACTTATACTTAATATTAGGAAGAGGCAGTTTTAATTTGTGCAGCACATAATGAAGAATGATGGCTTGGAAAATATGATGCTCACAGGACAGATTGAGGGAAAGAGGTACAGAGGAAAGCAATCCGTAACATATTTAGTGAGCTTGAGTAAATGGATGGCGGAACAAAGTTCAAGAGAAATAACAGAAAGACAAATTTATTAAGAGCTACAAAAGACAGGAATTTGTGGAGAGCTATGGTCACCTACATTCTGAGGGGACACTGGACATACATAAGAAGTAGAACACATGCTACGGAAAACCACGTGTGGACGTCATGACGCCACTGAACGAAAAATTTGCAGTGTAACAGTCATTAATGAGTAATGACTTGCTAACTCAAATGACGAGATTTGACATCAACAGAATTGAAAGTTGACTCATTTTGTTGAATTTGATGTTGAGCGTGTTTCATTGACAAATTTCCATCTGTGAAAACAAGGAAGCTGCAATTTTAGGCCTAACAGACACCTTCCTTTGATAAATGAAAACAAAGAAAGTGCCTGTTAAAAAGACAAATGAAAACGCCTTTCTTGTAGTATTAGAGCGATAACTTGTTTAAATATTAGGTTGGTGCAAAAATAATGACGTAATAATGTCGTTTTTTGACGTATTTTTAACGTCAAAAAACGACATTACTACGTCATTATTTTTGCACCAACCTAATATATCTTCATGTCGTGCCATTATGATTTCATAATTAGTTGGTGGAAAACTTTAGAAGCCCATTAAAAATATTTATCTTCTCTTGACGTATTTTATTGAAGCGATTTTTTATAGTGATTTCCAAGCGTAGCTTAGATGTGGCACAAGGCCGAAAGTAGGGTGGTACCCAGTGAAAATCGAACTCACTACTAATTGTTCTAGCGAGACGAGCTTGCTAACCATTACACCACCTCGTGGTGCCCAAAGCTCTTTTTTTTTTATATACAAGCCTTATATTCTGTATTGTGTTCAAAATTATATTCCACGTAGCTCCATTGAAGATAGAATCTATTGAATGGTTGCGTGATCAAGAGAGTAAATTAAAGTCTAGGAACTTTTTATAAAATAAGTCTATTTAATACATGCAATTCAATATAAATATTCTAAAAAATTGATTTAGATTAAGTACTTTTTTACTACCTACAAAGTTTTTAAACATTATAAAGCGTCGTGAAAATCAACCAATACACGTCAAAGATGGAGGTGGCTGTAATATCGTAAATATGACTAGAATTGTTTGAATTTTCACTTTATTTTGATGTATTTCGCCAATGAATGAATAAAGGTCGTAATGTCCGTCGCGTCTTAATGCTTAGGCTGAAAAATACATAATTCCAGGTAAATGAAGACGCCACCGGGAAACCAATGACCATGACATGGCCGGTGAACCATGTGACTATTTTAACTGAAACCGAACATATTTTTTCTGTAAATGCCTCAATACTAAGAATAGTTTCGCTAGAATCCTATAAGCTGACATACAGAGTTGCTGAATGAAAAAAAAAAAAAAACAAAAAAAAAAAAAATCATACCCTAACAGATCAGATTCTATCAACTACTGTATATAGGGCACACTTTATGATTAGTGAATCTGTCTTGAAAACTACTTTATAAGTTTTCTATCAAATAATAGATTTGTCACTAAATCGAGCACCTAGCAGAAGATCTGAATAAACAATATATTGGGAAAATGAAAGGTGATGATGAATTTCCGTTGCAGCTGGGTGATTCTCCTGACAGTAATAACTATGTCAATCTTATCTGTAATGTACGATTCGTCGATGATGAGAAAATTATAGAATCATTTTCATTTTGCAAAGCGCAAGGACTAAGGTTCAAGACTAGTTCGAGGTACGAGATACAATATATCAATGAAAATAATTTAAAGTAGATGAAGTTCCTTGGGATCTGAACAAAGGCCTGTCAGGAGCTTACAGAGGGTCCGAACAACAGAAAATAAATTTTTTGGGACATGCGTCAATCGTAAGAAGGGTTTCGCTAGCAAATACTTAGAGTACAGAGATGCAGAATATACAAAGCCTCACACCATAGCAGAAAATCTGATTCTACCAGCCGCTGAAAATAATATTAAATGGACTAAGCGCGTTGGTATCTTAACAGTAAATGGTATTTCAGAGGCTAGCAAGCACTCATTCGAGGCATAGCTACAGATATGGTGGACTCACCCGTCGTATTCGACATATGAGGGTCAAGCAGCTCATTTCCTTGGAACCGACAGCCAGACACCAGCACATATGATTTCATTATAGTGGTGAAAGCTTTGTGCAGAACCAACCACTCTTTTTGAAGAGCCGAATACAGAGATCTGATGCACTACGTGTCACAAGGTCCCTAAACGACCCTCTGCAGGTTTTGAATTCAGAGTTGTCCTTCTCCAAGACCAGTTGCCAACCAAGGCTATAGAACCCAGTTTGCCCTGCTATTTACCCATAGCTGGAGGGAGAAGAGGAGGATTAATGCCTTTCTTACGTAAGTGAATGTAATGGATTCGACTGGAGTTCGAACTCGGCTCTCCGATTCCGCAATCCGAGACGCTATCCACTACATTATGTCTCCTCAGCTGGGAGCTACAGGCATACTGTGGGCTCATTGTATACTTCAAAGGGAATAAATTGTATCAAAACGTCTAATTTCTCCTGTAGATTTAATCAAGGAATGTATAGTAAGTATTTCATAAATTGTGCTCCTGATGATGGTTTAAGTTAACTACTTTCCAGTAAATACAAAGATACTGGCTTTTTGCATTGTAAATGTTTGTAAACGTTTTAAAAGATCCTCGTCAGATCTAGGCTTTTATATATGTGACATGCATGGCGACAAGCCCGTTCAGAAATGTCAAAACATCACCTATATAAAACTGTTTTTCTCAGTTCACGCATTAAAGATGGCTTCAAGAAAACGAACCCTCTGGTTTTTGAAGAGAACTGCCCTATGATGGATCTCATAGATAGGTGATGCACAATCACAAACAATGACCGTTACCAGGTAACTGAAACAACATCACAACTAAAATGGACAGAACATAATGATACCATTAAGATGCTGACTTTCCACGCTATTTGAAACAAAAGGTTAGGAAGAAACCTCCCATTAACACTGGATGACCGCTTTGGGAATACCAGATGCTGTAAACTTGGATGTGAGGATGGCATAATATTTAAAGGTATGGAATTGAAACACAGAGAACCGAGTTCCAATTTCAGTCGGGTTCGTTTTATTAACTTAAGTGCAAATACCCTTGGGAAATGTACGAATCCACGTCTTTGCCCCTCCCAGCTGCGGGTTAATGAGTAAAACTTGCATCAGTTGATAAGCTGTAGAAAACAAATCAACCAACCAACATTAATACTGTAAATCTCTGCAAAAACAGAAACGTATTTTTCTAAACATGCCTGAAAACGAAGCAGTGTTCTACTAGACTCCTACAAGGGAACATATATCGTCGCAAAATTTAAAAAGCCCCATATCACAACAGATTTGATTCTACCAGCTGCTGTATATCCGTCTATATTTCTGAGATGAGGTATTGTAATTATTTACATTATTTACATTGTTCGGACTATTGTCCTCATCTTTAGTGACATTTCACGATATTTCGACGTTGTACGCTCCGGCCTTATTCGGGTAATTGGAATTCCGAAATGAACCTTTTATTTCGTCCACTGGAGTAGACTGTTCTAGTTCCACGTGGCATGCCTCTTCTGTATGTTTCAGTTATCTTCCTTATATATATATATATATATATATATATATATATATATATATATATCCAAGTTTTTTTTGTTCATCACTTCTTTAGACAGGTATTGAACTCACAACTCTTTAGTTTAACTAACTGGTTCCAACCAACTCTTTTATTCACTGGGCCAACAATCTACTCCTGTAGATGAAATAAAAGGTTCAGTTCGAAATCTGATAATTTAATCTGTCGCCGAATTCATCAGCTAGCAGATAAAATGTTTGAATAATTTACATTTTGCAATGTTCATGTACGAAGGCTCAACAGTTGTTAGTCATTAATGAAAATAATATAATGTTATCGAAGCGGATCAGAACAGAAGGTGGCCGTCCGTTGTCCGGAGCTTGCAGAGGAATTGAGACCCTCATTCGAAGCAAAGCTCGAAATGTAATCAAAACGAATAACTTGCATCAAAATTCCTCCTTTATCTCTGGTCATGGAATTTATCGTGAAAAACCGCCAATTGTTTAAAATTCAACCATTAAAAGCAATGCCTTTCAAAGATTAATGTGAAAATATCTTTATTATATTGCTGCAGCTCACGGTAGGTGTCGAGTGTCAGCGTCTACAGGTTCGAATTAAGATGACGGGAAATTTAAACCGATCTTAAAAACGAATAATTCAAATACTTCGTGAATATAGAATTTTTAAGTTTTAAATATGCAAGGACATAACATTGCCATTTTGAAAGTAAATTTCAGCCTTTAGAAAAACAAAAGATTATTATAGAAAGAAAATTATATTAAGACGGTGACCAAGATTGGGTAGTACGTACCAAAGTTGACCTCAGATTTTCCCGGATTATTTTTTTACACTCAGTGTCCCTCATAGAAGCCGAATACAAGGTTGATCTGAAATAAATTCCTAGTTGACATGTGAAGATCCGTGTAATCGGCCTAGCTATGCATAAATGCGTGGGAAAGAACTTATTACCGATATATTAGGTTGGTGCAAAAATAATGACGTAATAATGTCGTTTTTTGACGTATTTTTAACGTCAAAAAACGACATTACAACGCCATTATTTTTGCACCAACCTAACATAATACTTATTCTAGACGTGAAAGAGGCTTTCTCTTTTAAACAACCCAGAAGATATTGGATGCACGATTCGATAAGGGATCCGGTTTCGTATACACACATACACTGACTGACAGTAATCTCTATCTATAAAAGGCAGGATGTGTGTGTGTGTGTGCGTGTGTGTGTGTAACGAATGCACGGCCGCAATTTTCGACGGATTTGCACCAAAATTTACATGCACATGCTCCAAGTTAGCAGAGAAGCCAAGACCGACTTTGCATTTCCCAACTCCCATCGATAGTGAAAATAATCGATTTTTTCATGCTTCTGCGGCAGTTTTCATGTAGTTTGCGGCCATTTTCTACTGGCCAGAGTGAGAGCCTATAGCTGGTTACCACGAATAGGCAGGAAGATTCTACTGGCCAGCGTGAGAGCCAACAGCTGACTGACACGAATGTTAACTAGCATGCTAAAAAAATCGATAGCTGCATTCATCACAAGTGGGAAAAATTTAAATCTGCATGGCACTTTACTCCAATTGGCTCATTCGCTTGCTTAAACTCAACGTTGATTCTGATTCCGCAGAACTGGGTTGGATGTGAAAAAGTATTTGTTGTTAACATCCTTTTTTCATTTAGTTTTTCCAGTCCTTTTTTAAAGCTGATCGTTTTGAGTTCATTTTATTTAGTTTTTTTTTGTAACAGATTTAATGTTTAGTATAGAGCTTAGAAAAAATTCGCAGTGTGAGATAGGAAAAGAAGTAAGGCATGTAGCAACATCAGCACGGCAAAGGGCACTCCTTTAAAGGCAAGGAAGGACAAAAATGTTTTAAGTCAAGTGATAGCGATTGCTGTATGAGTCGTACAATTTTTGAATCAAGCACGGGCAACGCCGGGCCATGCTGCTAGTTGTTGAATAAAAAGCAATGTTTAGTACGGGAGATTTGGTCTCGTGTTTTCATTAGAAATGTACGAGTATAATTGGTTTTAAATGTTTTCCATTTTTGCAAAATTTGGTGATGTCATTCCAGTCGGGATATAAAGTCGTTTTTGAAAAATATCTCTCACGTTTCAAAACTATTTTTGTTAAATTTTAAACGTTAAATTATAGTAAGAGTATGCGTATCGTACGAATCATACTCTACCCAACTTTTTTGAATTGAAGTAGAAGCTTAGCCTTCTTTCCGGTTTAGGATTGGTTTTCCGGTTCCAAAGTCTGCTTCAACTCCCCACTTGAATTTTATCCAGTAATTATTTTTTTTTCTCCTTCCCCTATTAGACTAAATAGGTTTGCCTGTTGTCTGGTTCACACTCTTTCCCATATTTAAGCAGGAGTAGACATTTATACCTTATTTCCTTTTTAGCACTGGGTTTCCGGTTCCTTCTAAAATCTACTTCTACACTTCTAATATTTCCGACTGAACTCTGAGATGCTATTTACTAATTAAATCTTGAATTCTTCAAGTCTAGAGTTAGCTGTTATCTTTCCTATATAGACACAAGAAATTCATTTCCTGCCTTTTCTTACACTAATACAACACCAAACACTAACCCTCTACCTTGTGTGTCTCTTGGACCTTGTATTGAGTGAACATTAATAAAAAAATGATTTTTTTTCGAAAATGCCACAGTTTATTAATTTCGCATTTTTATAAGCCATTAATTTAATTTTAATTAAAACTTTCCGACTTAGACTCTCCTATAATTTCTGTTCAGTTCAGTAAAGGTGTAAATTAATATTCGTATCCCAGTTACTATTCTATTAGGTTCGTGCAAAAAATAATGACGTAATAATGTCGTTTTTTGACGTTAAAAAATACGTCAAAAACGACATTATTACGTAATTATTTTTGCACCAACCTAATACTATTGCAAGTAATGTAGGTGTTCTGTCCAGAAACTATCCAGCCTTTCATTTTAAATATATTATTAACGAAAACAAAAATGGGCAGTGGCACCTTTGTCCAATTTAACGTACATCCTTCTGGGTCCTCTCTCACATGTCTCAGCCCCCTTTACAGTTTGCAAAACTGGATTGGAATTGCTTGGATTTGGGGGAGATAATAATGATTCATAGTCGTAATATTTAATCATTAGACGTGAGGAGAAGAGGTGCATTCAGACATTTTCCGAAGGTACTTGTGTGTAAGTGAATATAAGGAACCCGATTGAAATTGGAACTCGACTCTCCGATTTCCACATCAGAGCCGTATTTCATTACACCATCCACGCTTCCAAGGTTACAGCACCTGGTAATTGGTGCGGCGCATATTTTTGTAACAAGATTTCTCGTATATTCAGGCTGGTAGATGTAAATGAATAAATATGCTGTTAAATAAATAAATACACAGCATCTACTCAAATATGGATAGCAATTTAAAAAATAAGGTTTAAACAAATAAATTAAAAATCTGTCAGATATAATCCGATTTCTTAAGAAATCATTTATTTTTTACAGTTTCCATATACCACATTGTTTCAGTGGATCTTAATTAACCCGAAAATATTAATTCCCCACCCAAAACAAAAAAGAATTTATATTTATTAAAATTCACACCAGATTCTCCCAAAGCGAGACCCTTTCATTGCACTCTGGTTGGGTCGATCCTTTTGATCGTCCCAAATGTGGACGACTCGGATGAGCTCATTGTTGTTCATGATGACGGTCGTCTTCGAGTATAGAATCCAGAGGTTAGCAGTGAATATTTCGAAGACAGTAGGGAAGCGTATTTCAGGTTAGCAGTGGATATCCCGGTAAAAGTAGCAGAGCGTAATTCGTCCTTCTGTTTCTCTTCGCTTGACAAGCAGTAACTGGACATTCGGGTGGGGTAAACAAAATGGCTGCCTTTATACACGACGGATTGAATGTTCCACGTCTTCTGATTGGTTAACCTTCTATTGGTGGACTATAAAGTGAGTCAAGTCATTTGGGCTAGCCCACTAGTTACATAATGTATCCAAAAATTGTAACATTCATCCCGTGATAAACTTGCCAAAACCGTTTTTCGAAATTGTAAAATTTCCTTGTAAATACTTCTAATAGCATCCGCAATGTGAATAACTCCCTGACTTTTACATTTTTTGGACGATCGTCCTCATCTTGGTTGTCATATTTATCAGCCGTTGTGCGCTCCGGCCTTCTTCAGGTGGTTGGAATGTCGAACTGAACCCTTTATTTCGCGAGCTAGACTAGACTGTTGTAGTTCCTCAAGGACTCGTGGCACAGTGGATAACAACGTTAGTTAGATCCAGTGACAGGACGCAAAGAGTGTGAGTTCAATTCCTCGTTAAAGCGGTGGAGAACTTGGAGAGGGGAATTAACAGGAGATAACTGATAACTGATAAATTCATTAGACATGGCATGTGGAACTAGAACAGTCTACCACAGCGAGCGAAATAAACGGCTCAGTTCGACATTACAAACACTTGAAGAAGGCCGGAGCGTACAAGGGCCGAAACGTTGTGATAAATATGGCAACAAAGTTGAAGACGATATTCCGAACAATGTAAATAGTGTTGTTAATTTGTATTATTAATTAAATTATAATATTTTCTGTTGTATTTGTATTATCAATTAATAGTAACTGGATCTAACCAACACCTTTATCCACTGTGCCATGTGTTCTTAAGGTCCTTAGATCCAGTGAGAGGACCCAAAGAGTTGTGAGTTCAATACCTGGTTAAGGCAGTGCAGAACTTGGACAGGGGAATTAACAGGAGATAACTGATAGCTGACATCCATTAGACATGGCACGTGGAACTAGAACAGCGAAGCGAAATAAAGGGTTTAGATCGACATTCCAACCACCTGAAGAGAGCGTACAAGGGCCGAAACGTTGTGATAAATATGGTAACATGATGAGGACGATTGTCCGAACAATGTAAATAGTGTACATAATAAGTCATCTCAGAAATATAGGCAGATCCCTGATTTTTGGTAAGGTGTCAATATGTGGGTTGTTGGTGCGAAGCAAGCAGAAAAATTTTGATTTAAATTTATAATTTCAAAAGAGTGCCAGAAATTTCACAAAAAGCAAACTTTCATTTAAAAATTATAATTTCTTTGTATAAATTAATATTTGCGATAAGTAATTTTACATTATTTGGGTTAAATTAAAAGAAAAGATACTTTTCGATACTAGTCTAGTAAGAACAGTGAGGAAATTTAATGTCCTGTTGTATATTAATTATGGGGGACTGAGGTATCACGGCATTTTCAAAGCCCCTTAATCACAGTAATTTGTTTTCACTCTCTATTAAAATGGCGATTTCCTGCTCAAAATTTCGATCACGAAGCTTTCGACAACACACAAGTGCATTGCGTGTGTTGTTTAATTTTAAGTCCTTTTTATATTCATTTCTTTAAATCTCGGGATGTTGCATCGATGTACATTTGTGGAGATTCTTTACACCCTACTTGTTAAATTCCCGCTTCTGATGTAAATTTAACTATCAGTTTTATATTGATTACAGTTTTGAACTGTTTTTGAAGTGCCTGTGATATTTTTATATTGAGGTTAGCTAAATTTCTTTCAAGTTCATTAGTTATGCATTTTGTCGGCAATAAAACAGGCTTTACTCTCTCACACATAATTATATAATTGCTTAGCAGAGCTTAGACATTACACAAGACCGCATGTATGCAGAAATACATATAGTACGTATGGTGTGAGTGTGTATATACTTGTATGTATATATTATAATTGCATGTATATACATACATATATGTATAGATAGATATATATACGTATATATATATATATATATATATATATATATATATATATATATATATATTAGGCAGCATATAATTTACATACAAAGAAATAATCACACATAGAATCAATCAGAAATATTAATGTCATTAATGGTGACATCCGTCACTAGAGACATAATATATGCATTAAAATACTGTTAATCCATAGAGTGAAGTGATCCTCGTCGAAACCATTGATAGATAGGACAGCAGGCTGTTTAATCTCGCACGGCTCAAGTCCAAAACAAAAGTGCGGGGGTGGGGGGCTCTGATCCGAGACATGCTGTTTTCAGATGGTGCTGCTGTAGCAACCCACACACAAGGGGAGTCCAAACAACGATGAATCACTTTTCCGAGGCCTGCAGAGATGCCGGGCTGACTATCAGCCTGAAAAAGACGAATGCTCAAGATAGGATATAGATGCGCCACCAATCATCACTATTAACGATTTCGTGCTGGAAGCTGTGAACCAGTTCACGTACCTCGAGTCTACTATCAGCAGCGACATCAGCGGATTGGGAAATCAGCAACCACATTCGCTCGCCACACCACGCGAGTGTGGGGGAAAGCTTTCTGTCAAGACAAACATGGCAGTCTACAATGCTTGTGTCATAAGCACACTTCATACGGGAGCGAGACATGGACGGCGTATGGCAAACAAGAGACTGAACACTTTTCACTTGTTATGTATCCTGGGCATATCGTGGAAAGACAAAATACCCATCACTAAAGTCCTGTCTCGTGCCGGTCGAACAACCATGTTCACTCTGCTCAGGCAGTGCAGGCTCCGATGACTGGGTCATGTTCGACGTATGGAAGATGTCCAAATTCCCAAAGACATCCTCTACTAGGAACTTGCAAATGGCAAAAGAGTCACATATCGCCATTAGTTGCGCTGCAGTGATGTCTGTAAAAGGAAGGCGAAGGGCCTTGAGATTAACAGTGGTCACTAGGAGGACCTTGTT
>OZ010581.1:68885966-68935966 GCA_963932145.1 Acanthosepion lycidas | reverse complement strand
GGTGTAGAGTATAACATACCAAAAGAGTCGTGAGAAAAAAAAAATTATTAAAGATAAATTAAGAGAGAGAAAACAGTTTAACGAAAATAAACAGAAGATCACACGTAGCCTCCAGTGAGGTTCGAACTCACGACCCCTGGTTTACGAGACCAGTGCTCTATACCACTGAGCTATGAAGGCACTTAATGTTAGTTTCGGCCTATGCGCAAACATATGATTATATTTACTTTACTTGATAGCGGATTTTGATATAAAATTATATTAACCAACATAAGTTTATTGATTGTCTTTTTTGTTTAGCGGCACATCAACTCATGGGATATTTAATGTCGACATTATTTTCCTGGGAGATTTGAAGTAATAAAAATATAATACATGTTATTCTGTATTCACAATTGAGTAAATGGCAGATGATACCCAGATTTTGTGCATATATATATGTTTGTGTGGATATAATTACTAGAAGCTGTGATGTGTCTGTTTTATGTTGTAATTTTGTTGAAGTTCTGTTTTTGGAATACATTTTGATTTAAGAAATTGTAGATTATTATATGGATTAATGTCATTAATGTTCTTGTTAGTTGTTTAGTTTGTTGATTATGTTTAGTGACATATAAACTTCTATGGATTATTTAATGCCGAAATCTAATTATGTTGAACGCAGTTTCATGTGTTCAACCACAGATAAAATGTTGGTTATTTTTCTATGAATAGATGTTGTTGGCAATTTTTATTATATAAAAATGAATTTTTATACTTTCATGGTGTTTTTTGTTGTCACTATTTACCCATAGCTGGAACCCAAACAGATGCTACGACCTCAGTTCAGGATGGACCTGGGAACAACAGCAATTAATGTTACACGTGTTTCCAAACATAGAATCTCCCGATTAGAGGCATTGCTGCCGGGTGTAGTTGATCGCCATACCCAGGATTACCTACACACGTATATCACTCTTCATTAAAATAATGTCTTATATAAGAATGTATTTACGCTATATATTGTACTTTACTTATAATAGATACAATAATGCATAATAATTCCTTTCTTAAATAGGCTCAACAGATTGATACTTTGGCGCTAACCTCGCCCAGAAATATTTATACAGTCAGCAGTATACAATCGCTTTCTCTGATCAACGTTTAAAAATGACTTTGGGTGAGGGAAGCCTGCGGGTCTAGAAGAAGACCATCCTTCTTTGAATCTTGTGGACTGGCGCTACAGAATCACAAACAATGATATCTACCGAATGAAAAAATAAAACTACTTCAGTTTAAGACTTTCAACAACGGAAACAAATAAAATGGATTGCACATGTAACTCGAAGAGAAAATAAGTGCATAATCAAGATGTTGACGTTCCACACTACTTTAAATAAAAAAGGTTAGAAAAGAAAAAACTCTATAATTTCTGGAAAATGTGATAACATCGACTAGACGCGAGATACTTGTTTTCCTGAAAAAATGTTTCAAAAGAACTATTATATAAATTTCAACTGTCAGTAGTACTGGTCACTCAAACAATAAATGTTGATTGTTTCTTTATATGACAACAACTAATATTCCCAAAACCTCATATATATATATATATATATATATATATATATATATATATATATATATATATATATATAGAGAGAGAGAGAGAGAGAGAGAGAGAGAGAGAGAGTGTGATGGATAAATTGTCGTCTAAATTAGCCAAAAATGAACATAACATTGACAACTCATTTTAACAAATATATTTACCAAAATTAAATAGAAATATCTTGAAACACTAAATTGTAAATGTATTCAATAAAATCGCCATTGGTTTCAACCACGGCCTCCAGACGACTTCGGAGTCTTCTGCAACTATTCTGGACGGTCTCCCTGTTTAATTAGGTAAATGCTGACATAGGTTTTTCTAGCAGCCACACTCTTAACCCTACCTCCTCAAGGCACTTGATGCAGGCCGTCGTGGCGAGTCTGATACCCTGTAGGAAGATGAATGGAGGCATAACATGGCCATCACTATTAATCACTCCAACCAGCATGATGGTGACTGGATATTTGATTTTCATCACTCTCAGTACATCTTTTGGGACACAGCATCCTCTGCACTGTCCTCAGATTGGCAGCCAAATACTATGAAATATTAGTATTGGAGCATTCAGCGCGAATGCCAAGCCGTACAGTATGCCGTTTCCAAATTTCTGGCGGAGTGAATTGCATCATGGTGCTCTTTTTCTAAGGAACGGTACTGTCATATAGGAAGAAAATGAGTAACTACCGACACCGAGGTTCGAGCATGACACTCTGGACTTATGAATATATGTTTTCCGCCAGGTGTATAATTAGCGGTGTTAGGCTACTGACTGGAGTGACTATAGAGTGGAACTATCCAGTCGAATTAGTGTGAATTATTGTGCGTCGAGGATTTGGGTTTGATTTAGGATTTCCTGGAAGTTAAGCCGAGCCGCGCTACTAACAAGGTATTCACTGAAATGATTAATTATCTTTGGTTGACTTTTACTCCTTTGTTCTTGTTAAGTATTTATTTCCGGTTGTAATTAAATACTGTTTTATTTAACATTGAAATCTTGAGTTATACTTAATTATTAACGGCCACCGTACGTCACAACCGGCTGACCCTACTAAATTGTGCATATATTTTTTTTAAAGCAATTCATCCCGAGCAACGTGGGAGTGTCACTAGCACGAAAGGGGTTACAGAGGATTGAGAACAAGAGTAAAGAGTGTTTGAGGAAAGGATACAGAGAAGGACGGTTAACAAGAACAAGGTATCAGAAGATGTCGATTGACATTACACTTGAATACTTGAATACTATAGTCATCGGGGAAGCAAGTAAGGGAAAGGGAGTTCCACAGACGCGAAGTGCAAGAGAAGAAACTGAGTATAAGAGACGGTTACATTTAACCGTTTTGACAGTGAAAGGGTGGGACCGAGATGCCAGCCTAGTAGCTCGCTTAAATTCATGCAGTCTGGGTACCAGCGAAAGTATTTCGTCGGGACAGTTGCCGTGAAAATACTTGTCGAAGAGATAGAGGGATGTCACGGTACGTCTTTGGGAAAGCGATTGTAAACTAGATGCCATGACCTATCACATTGCATATTCTTCTTTGGATATTGTCGAGCACCTCGAGACGTACAGCGGACACACATACACACATATATATATACATATATATATATATATATATATATACATGAAACAATTATGGCAGTTTTATAAGCAATTAACGGGTGACCATAAATTCGCCGTGTTTATTTTTGTTTATGAAACATCGGCATGGTATGATTTTCAGTCGAGGCTTGTTGGTTATTCTTAAGGAGTTCAATTCACAATGGACTTTAACCGCATGTTAAAGTGAGCTTTAGTAAACAACAATTTCCTGCTGTTTTCTTAATTTAATGCCCAGTTTCTCAAACTTGTGAATTTGATGTTCATTTTTCATAAAGTTCTTTTCTCATTCATGTGTACATTTTTCTCTTTTTCTTTCTTATTTTTGTTCTTATCTAGTTAACGATCTTTCTCTAGCTTCTTTTCAATTTATACCTCCTCCTCACGATCATCTTTCCTTCTGTCTTTCTTTTTTTTAATTGCCTTCCTTGTTTCTTTCTTTTTTAACCATTTCTTTCTGCCTTTCTTTCTTTTGGGACCCTTTCTTTTTAGACCCTTTGTTTCTTTGTTTCTTTATTTCTTTCTATTTGGACCGTTGTTTTCTTCGTTTTGGGGCATTTTCTTTCTTTCTTTTTCTTTTTGAACCCTGTCTTTCTTCATTTTTCTCTTTTGGCATTTTTTCCTTCTTTTTTTTATCATGGACTTTCTTTTATGAATTCATTTTTCTTTCAATCTCTAGAGTCTTCTTTCTTTTTTGAAATATTTCTTTCTTTTTGGGACTTTTTTTCTTTCTTTGTTGGATTCTTTCTTTCTTTTTTTTTCTTCATTTCTTGGGCTTATTCTTTTTTTTCTTATTTTCTTTTATTCTTTATTTTTTGGACATTTTTCTTTCTTTCTTTCTTTTTTTTGTTTCTTTCCAAAATATTTATTAATCGTAAATCGTTCCTATTCCTCATACATAGAAAATGATGTATAATTTTCACGAATTAAAGCATCTGCTATGTGTAATTCACAAACATGATCTCACATATTCTCCTACAAAAACCAGTAACCGTCAGCTTGATTGTAAATACTTCACCTTCATGTACGCATGCGCTGCTTTCTATCTGGCCTCAATAGGCAATTCCAATCGATACTTGCATGTGGCTGGCAAATAGATGAAGAATCGATGCAACCAACATGATTCCGATTTACGGTGGATAAATATACTCTTCACAGGCGAGGTAGATATGTTCGTTCGAGCACAAGCATACTGCAAACGCATAGGGAAATTCGCGCACACGAACGCATAGAAAAACACACATATACACGCACACACATATACAATCACACAGATATAAATATATGCCCACATAGAATATAATCACAGTAACTATTTCTTCACGTTTTATAAGTGTGCTTGTGTGTATACTTTTATATTTATATCCCGACAGGCGATATGAATATGCACATTAAAGCGGACATTGAAATAAAATCGAACCGCCTACACACATATACACACATGCATACACACGCACAGACACAGAGAGGCCTGATGTTTGCGTATAAACGTAAAGCAAACTGTTTCCGCTAGATGTTGATTTCAATGTCCGCTCATATATATATATATATATATATATATATATATATATATATATATTATAAATTAACTAGTTTAAAATGTTTTTTTCGCTACACAGTAATAACCATGTTTCAAAAATGGAAGTTAAAAGCTTCAAATTTAATTTTGTAATTAAATTAAAAACATTAGTTCCATTTCATCCTCAAGCGAATTTTGGAGTAACTACAAATTCGCTTGAGGATGAAATGGAACATGGTTATTACTGTGTAGCGAAAAATCATATTTTAAACTATTTAAAAAAAAATAAAAATATCAATAAGAACACCAGATTATATATCTTACTGTTCTTTCGTTATATTAGGTCGGTGCAAAAATCATGACGTAATAATGTCGTTTTTTGACGTATTTTTAACGTTAAAAAACGACATTATTACGTCATTATTTTTGCACCAACTTAAAATATATATATATATATATATATATATATATATATATAAAATATCAAATCCGTAAATGGTAAGGACAATCCAAGTACGTCTTTTTTAATATAAAATACTAAAAAGTTAAATCCCTGAAGAGACCTCAATGTATTTACATACAGAGAATTATGATAAACATCAAGAAGGAAAAAATCTAACACATCATCGAAGAATTTATTTATAACTTTATATCAACAGATAAATTTTTGGTATTTGCTTGACCAAAATTAGAAGAAAGTTTAAATTCATCCAGACAATTTATTAATTTTTAAAAAATTACATCACAGCAGAAAAAGGAAGTAAATGTTTAAAGTACATGACGTAGAAAAATTTTCCTGGCGATTTACATTATTGAAGAAAGAGGAGTGGTGGAACGAAAATGAAGAGGCAAGTGTCAGCACAATGAGCAGGGATAGATGGGGAAAGTACAAATGACAGCCAGTGAAGTACATTGAGGCTAAATAAAAATCTATATCGTCATCATCTAATCTACATCAATATAATAACAATCATTAACATATATACAAAAAAGAGTGAAAAATGAATAATATAATATAGGAAAAACTTAAATTCATTATATCTAATTCATCTTCATAATTATAAAATACATCACATATATATATATATATATATATATATATATATATATATATATATATATATATATATATTTGTGTGTGTCTGTATATATACACAAATATTAAGAATAAAAGCTTGTGCTTAAAATAACCAAAATCCTTAAAATATAAATAAACCTAGGGCTCAGTATCGAAGTCGAGAGAGCCTCATTGTAACCCGGATATAAGACACCCTGATATAAGAGAAACCCGGACATAAGAGAGATTTTCTCTGGTCCCAAATTAGAGCCATACTTACCTAAACAAAATAGACCAAACCCGGATATAAGAGAAACCCGGATATAAACAGACTTCTCCGGTCCCGACAAATCTCTTATATCCGGGTTACACTGTAATTATATATTATGACGATAATATATAAATCTGCTACTTAGAGTTTCATGTAATAGCAATCATAGGGCGGATAATATAGGTTGTCCTATAATGATCGGATACAACTTTAAATGCAAGTATTTTGGATTATAGAAATGACAAAATATATTTTTACATAACAGATATACAAGAGTTGAACATATCTAAGATTTGAATATTACATGCCTGAAAATGTCACCACTGAGAAAAAAAAAAAACATATCTAGAGCGATCGCAGCTATTCCAGTTAATATGCTAAGCCATACTGTGTTTGAAATGAGAGAGGGAGCTAGTGCATGTTCTCTTAGAGGTGGTGACCATCTTAGGGATGTAATATTCAAATCTTTGATAATATGTTGAACTCTTGTATATCAGTTATATAATAAATATATTTTGTACTGTCATTTTAATAATCCAAGATCCTTGCATTTAAAATCTGGCTCATCATTATGGGAGACCTTATATATATATATATATATATATATATATATATATATATATATATATATATATAGGTTAAATTAAAAAACAGATAAACTCAAGGGTCCATTGATTTGATTTGATTTCTCCAGGAAAGGGATTTTTTCCTGGTTACTCAGATCACATTTCCATGCATAGGAAAAAATGGTTAAAAAATTTACATATTATTTTATACAAGTTGTTGTGGGTTAGTTTTAAGTTGATGTAAGGTGATAGAGAGAGGGGGAGGAGGAGGAGGACGACAGATATGAACGAAATTAGGGAGGGAAGGAGGAGATAGGAATATGTTTCAATCTATTTTTACTAATATACCTAAGTGTATATTTATTAATATATAGTTTATAGCTCTGTTTTATTGAATTAGGTACTATTTTATGAACGCCAGCACTCAATGTGTGATATATATATATATATATATATATATATATATATATATATATATATATAAAATAGAATCACACATTGACAGATATTACATATATGGGTGATAGTGTATATATATATATATATATATATATATATATATATATACATGTATATATATATTGTATACTATATATATACATATATAATATGCATATATATATATATATGTATATATATGCGCGTGTGTATGATATATTAGGTTGGTGCAAAAATAATGGCGTAATAATGTCGTTTTTTGACGTTACGTCAAAAAACGACATTATTACGTCATTATTTTTGCACCAACCTAATATATCATACATATATATATATTTTCCCTCGGCTCTAGCTCGACTCGGAATTTCATGCACAACGCAATCTTCCTGTAAGGAAAAATATTTATATTTATTAATATATCAGTTGTATTTCGGCAGCATGAATTCTTTCAGACATGTTTGGCTGCATAATATCGACAAGTTCTGTCTATCAAATCTTTTACTAACGTTTTCAAATTACAGAATTAGTTGTTTTATATAATCAGTTCATATTTATATTTTATTCTACTCCGAGTAGTTTTGGATCGCATACTGCAGTGTGTATAAAGAAAAAAAAATAGATACAAAAAAAAAAGAAAGAAAGAAAGAAAGAATCCAGCTTGAGCATTTGAATGATTGTCATCCATGCCTGATTTGAAATTGGTTGCAGCAAACATGAAAACTCCGGAGTTAACCAATAACAGTTGAATAAACATACGCAAAATACAAGCTTTGAAAACGGATGTAGCAACATTCAAAAGTACCCAGGGGGGGGACAATATAATATACTAGCAGGAGAGTCCGGCGTTGCCCGGGGATGTAACAGTAAGAGATAGATCAAGTATCGACCATCATAAAGACTGAAAAATAAAATTGACAAAAATTATTGTTTAAGGTTGACGGACACGCATGTCTTAATTATTTATTTTTTTTTACGAATTTGGCAAACCCAAACTCAAACAAAAACATTGTTTTCAATCGTTATGAGTCTACCGATTGAATAGAATTTTATTATAAACAATTGTCTTGTAAATGGAATTTTTAAAGCATTCTGAATGTAAACATAAATAAAAAAGTGTGCAAGACAATAACACTACCTGCCAAAAAAAAAAGTGAAGTTTTGTTGAAATCGGTTGAAAAATGTAGGAAATCCGATCCCATATATAAACGAACACATACACACAAACACACACACATAGACACACACACACACACACACACATACAAAAAAACCTGGGTTTTATAATAAGTATAACTCGATATGAGTTTTCCCCCTTTCATTCTGGCGACAGAATCGTGTTTTATTGTGTTTTCAAATTGATTTCGTGCATAAAAATTTGTGTTTTTCCAATTTTTGGCGCTGTCCGAACCGCCGCAAGCTAATTTTACGCAGTCCTGTGAAGTTTTATTGAAATCGGTTGAAAAATCTAGGAAATCCGATCCAATATATAAACGTACAGACACACACACAATCTGCGTTTTATAATAAGTAAGATTATTTTTATTAGCTTTTTCAAATTTCCTAATTACTTGTTTTATGTAATCGGTAAATATTGATACTTATTTATTTTTCTTTTTTCTTTTTCCCCGAGTACTTTCGACTGTTGCTACACATCACAAATAAAGAAAATAATATTAACATAGGATTAATATAAGACTATTAACATACGAATAACTTTTAGTAGATAACACCAATTATATAGGACTCAATTCAAAGAAAGACTCTGGAGCCTGTTGTAATATACTAGCCAATATTAAATAAGTTATCTTTCTCCGTATATTGATATTTTTAAAAAATAAAAAAATTACACATCTAAAAAACTAGTTTGAGCGTTTAAATGACGTAATCTTAATTGACTTGAAATTAGTTCGAGCAAACGTGGGAACCAATAAGAGTTACATAAGTATACGCAAAAAACAAGCCTTGAAAACGGATGTAGTAAGAAACGAAAGTACTGTGGTGTTTTTCCCCAAGTAATGGTTATTCTTTGGCATTTCCATCTTAGCTGTACGGACATTCACCCCCACCCCCAAATCACACCACGGTGAGTTTAGATGGTGTGTGCATATTGTGTATACATTATCTACCTTCGTTATAATATCCTGATCTCGCCAAGGGGTTATAAAATGTCCATTTCACAAAAAAAGCACTTAGCGTCTAGCTGATGATTGCGTGCAAACTCATGAAACACTTAGTAGCAATCAGTTATTTTACACCAGGAAAATTGGAGAAAATTATATATATATATATATATATATATATATATATATATATATATATATATATATATATATATGTGTGTGTGTGTGTATGTGTGTGTGTGTATTGTAAGAGCTTGGGTGTACTTTACTGTGTCTGAGCTAGCGATCAAGGCACTTTCCAGACATTTTCGTCTTGGTGAATTTTCTCTTTTAATCAATATAGCATTACCTATGTCAAAAACTGTGGCTAGTTTCATTAACCTATTTAACACCTTAATTTAAGATAAAGCAGTAAGGATAACATTGAACTATTTACATGAAAGTAATATAACATAAAAGTGATTATTAAGTTAAAAAGTTTAGCAAGATTGTAAGGTTAAATCCTTAATGTGCCTACAATTCACAGTAGTTTCAAATCTCTGATTTAACAATTGACTACTATTCAAAAGTTTAATTATCATCATTTTCTCATGTAGACATAGAAAACAATATATACACACATCATGGCCAGATTATATGAAATTGTTGGGAAGCGAGACTATGTTCTATATTATCCAACGTTATTGGAGTTCTTCAATTTATTAAATATTTGTAGTCCCCGTTGATAAATTCAGTTAATCTTGTGTACAGCGATATTTTCCCGACACTGGTTCAATAGATTTACAATCGCAGTTTAATATTCATACCGTTGTCAACACAGGCATTTGTATTTAGATGCTTCTCCCTCACGCCCGGCAAATTCCAGGATATCTTTGGGGACATATTAAGTTGTCACATGGCTATGATTGCTTATTATTAGCCTTATTTGAGAATGCAGTTTGGGAATCGAGCTGTCACATCTTATAACTTCACGGAAGTGATCTTTCTTAACCGTCTTGAGTTTTTGCTCGTGTCCCCGGTAGTCCACAATGTGTCGACGATGCGGCAACAGTTTTATGAAATTTAACGGATTTTCAAAATGAGCCAGGTTATTGAAACTCCAATTTTCTTTGTATACTAATGTTCACCGAATACAAGGCCTAAGAGCCACTTGAGGTAGAAGATTACTGTGTGGTATTGTATGAGCGGAAGTTGATGCAGGATGTGAAGTTCAACGAAACTTTTAAGCCTAGACTTGAAGAGGTCAAGTTTGAAGCGGTCGAGAAAACATCCTGACGTGAATCTGTTCCAGAAAGCAGCAGTTCTTGAGAATAATGTGTCCGAGTAAAATGCTCTTATTTACTAATGAAATACCAAGGGAGTGGGGATGTTTGGTTTGTTTAATGACATAACAACACCACTTTATTGGTCATTTAATGGAGCAATTTTATTTTTTTTTCAAAAATGTATTGATGGTAATTTTTTAATTTTTTTTTTACTATAAAAATGTATTCCTGGTAATTTTTTCTAATGTTTTTTTATATTTACATGTTTGACTCCATTTTGGGGGTTCACTATTTACCCATAGCTGGGACCCTAATAAGTGCTACCACCCCGGATCAAGATGGACCTGTGAACAACAACAATTAAGAGTGGGAATAGTAAAGATTCATCCTTGCGTACGAGGCATAGCGAGCCACAGTTGCAAATGTCACGGCTGGTGAGACCAAGGAATGCAGCTCGCCAGGAACACATGCCATAAAAATAGCGATATATTAACGAGAGGTTCGCAACTTTTCGTGTGTGTGAAAAGGGTTAGTGGGGAGAGAAAATAATTCATCACCCCTAAGCTCACGTAGACGCTTTTGTATGAAGCAAGACAGGCAAATGAGGACGGGAAAGATCTAGTTCAGATTAGGCATCGATACTCTATTTGGGCTCTGATCTTGCTCTTGCCAAGATGGAGTATAGCAGAGGGAGTCAGAAACTTGCTAGAGTGATACAATTTGTAGCAATAGATCGTATATACATAGTTAAGTTTGAGGGGTCTGGTGACAGCTTGAGTTCCAATTGACGTTCAAGGCAAAGAGTCGCCCATCCATCATGATAGGCGAATGATCAGGGGATGCTCAATTCCCGTGAAACATACACAAAGAACATACACAAAGTTTACAAAAAACACGTTTTAAAAGGAAAATCGAAACAATGTCCTTATAATGATGATGAAGTTGCATATAAGTTATATATTAAAGTATCTAATAAGTTATATATTAAATAAATAAAAAAATTCATGCTTCAGTTTATGAAGATAGTTTTAGATTTTCATTCATTCATTTAATGGAGTGTTGTATTACTTTCCTAAGGAAGTGTGGATAGTGATTTTTCCAAGCGTAGCTTAAATGTGGCACAAGGCCGAAAGCATGGGAAACCTAGTGAGAATCGAACTCACTATTCAGTGGTAACTGTTCTTGCTAACCACTACACCGCTTCGAGGTGCCCAAGGGAAGTGTGGATGGTGTGTTTCATAGCGATTCAGAATTGGAACTTGGAGAGTCGATTTCGAATTTCAGACGTGCTCGTTGCATTTAGTTATGTTCAAATAGCCTTGAGAAAAGTATAAATCCATTTCTTCCCCATGTATATGGATTAAATAGTAGTTGTATTTGGAGAACACATTATTGTCTCTAGAAAATTGTTACCGCATTTTTCACTCTGAAAAAACAGAATAATAATCAAAACTGTATTCTGGCTTGATAAACCGCAGAAATGAACTAATCATTTAATGCTATAAGAAAACTAAAAAAAACTACACAGTATTCAGAATAGCATTCCAGATTTTATCCCCATTAGTAAACCGCTATTAGCCAATGGAAATCTTCACTTCAGAAAGCTTGTGGATTATCTCACTTGACATTCCTAAAAAAAAAAAAAAAAAAAAAAATACACCTAGGACGCCCTGTAAGCCTATGAATAGGAAATGATATTCTCATTCATTCACTCTCTTCTTTTATTAATAATACTCTGGCGGTAAGATGTGGTCGCACGTGGGGAAAAATTGTCTCCTACTGCGGAACGTTCATTTTAAATGTCTTAGTTTTCGCTTGTGACTTGTTTTACTCTTTCACACACGTGTCTATCACGCAGGCCTACACAAACTTCACAAACATACATTCACTAAATTAAACACTTTATGAATTTTGTCTTTAAACGTTTTCTTCTTTTATTGCATTTGTTATACTTAACTTATTACATGCATTGTCGTTTGTTTTATATTGTTTTATGTTATTCGTTCATTACTTGGGCTCACATTCGTGTCCGAAATAATAGTTAAATGAACAAAAATTACCAGGAAGCATTATACAACAGGCTTCAGAAGTTTTCGTTTGGAATCAAGATCTGATGAACAAGACCACGACTTTTTTCTTTGAAATCTATTTTATTCAGATATGTATTAGGTTGGTGCAAAAATAATGTCATTTTCTAACACATGTTACTATGTGAGAAAACGACATCATTTTTGCACCAACCTAATATTAATTTTCTTTGTCGAATGTGATGAAGAATATTTTCCTTTTTATTTTTGCTAAAACCGCCTGGTTATGTTTTGAATCATGTCTTCACTTAGCGCCTATAAATAATCAACGTATTTCTGAACTGTCAAAATCACCTGGAAGTCTCGTCATGGGCCCAACAATTCACCAGTCACCTGCTATCAATATAATCCCAACCCCGAATAAGATTACACCACCTCCGCAATGCTAACGTCTCGAGCTTTGAGGATAGCTTTGAGCGTTCGTAATTTCTTTTACAAAAATTCTGGTATATTTTTTTCTTACAAAAATGTATTACTGGTAATTTTCTTTTAATATGAAAAATGTATTGCTAGAAACTTTACTATAAAAATGTTTTTCTATAATTTCATAGTGTTTTGACCCCAGTTTGTCGGTTCATTATTTGTCCATGACTGAGTTCCTTAACAAGTGCTACCAACCCGGGTCAGGGTGAACCTGGGAACAACAGCAGTTAAGAGGTAGTTCCACGCTCCTCAAAACCTCCCGATTAGAGGGCTTGCTGGCGGATGTACTTTTTCGTCCTACCCAGGAGTCGCATTTCTCTGAACCTGAAACATCGTTTTCATAGAAAGATTTCATATATATATATATATATATATATATATATATATATGTGTGTGTGTGTGTGTGTGTGCGTAAAAAATCCGTAGGTAAGTAATCCAAGTAGATCCTATTAATAAAAAATATTAAAAGTTATGCATAAAAGAGAGCTCAATATGTTTTTTATTATAGAGCATTTAAGTGAATTACAATCAATGAGATCCTAACAATTTACCTCATACAGATGATCATTTCAACCATGGGAATGTAGTTTTTCCCCTGGACTTATAAATAGAAATACATTTACTAAAATTAATAAAATCCTACGTTTCTTCCTAGGATATTTGAAAGGCAAAGGAAGGGAAAAAGAAAAAAGAAAGAATAAAAGGAGATGGAGTAAGAATTGGTCTATAATAGAGGAGGGAGGTATATAGATAAAGCGGGTTAAGGGACCTAAGGTGGTTGGGGTGGAGTCGGGTACAGATAAACGCGACGGTTAAATGGACACTGCCATAAATGTAACCAATCAACACCTGTGCAAGGAAGAAGACTGAATAAAAATAGGTCCATATTACATTTTGGAGAGTAGCTTAAAATTATTATAGAATAGGAGTAAGAATTTAAAATTAATACTTTTATAAAAAGACGTTAATACTAAGCCATTCAATACTACATCTTTAATTATATAGTAAAATTTATAATTATAGTAGAATTAAGTAAATTATAAATATATTAATTTCATTTAAATATAACCAATCTTATTACATCAATATAATATTAATAAATTTTCAAATTCCTTCTTTTGCCTTTGAAATTTCTTGTGAAGAAACATTTTATTCATTTTAGTAAATGTATTTGCATTGATAAGCCCAGGGAAAAAAATTTGATCTCATTATATATATATATATATATATATATATATATATATATATATATATATATATATATATATATATGAACAGTGAAAGAAAGATAGATATGAACAATGAACGATATATATATATATATATATATATATATATGAACAGTGAAAGAAAGATAGATATGAACAATGAAAGATGTATGTATATATATATATATATATATATATATATATATATATATATATATATATATGAAGAAATATAGTCTTAATGTGTGCTATATTTAAGTGCTCAATATCAGAGATAGAGCGTGTGTAAATATAAAAGTGAACACGGAAGTTAACACTTAGAGGCGACAGGCTGTTTCATGTTAGACGCAATCGTCAGGCCACGTATGTTCTTTTTTTCTCGGCTATTTTTATATACGAGTCAGTGGTGCATTGTGGGTAGTCTATTTTGGCAGTTATTTTACCGGAAGTTGTTTATTTGTCTATTTATTTGGGTTAATTTATTTTGCTTGTTTTTATTTATTTTTAATTTTAATTTTTAATTTTTGTTTCTTATCTTATATGTTTATTCATTTGTTTTTATTTTAATAGGTGTTTTTATTAACGTAATAAAAATTTGTTTATATCGCTTAATTAAGAGTTTTGTTTTGGTTTGGGAAGATAATTAAAGCTATTTATTCAATTTTGGGGTTGATTGCTGTAGTTTATTCTAACTATTATTTGGGCGGGTGCAGTTTTTAATTTGTTTATTTCTTCATTTATTTATTTGGTTTGATTATCTTTACTTGTTTTTCTAACGGTTAATTTATCGGAAGCGGTTTGTTAGTTTGTTTATTTATTTGGGTTAATTTAGATTAATTTATTTTACTGTTTATTATTATTTATTTATTATACAGTATATTTTTTTTTACTCTACTGTATATTTTATTTACTCTTTTCGGTTTTCGATTTTTACGTAACGTAGTATTTTTTATTGTGATAAAGCTATGTTTTTCGTCCGATTTTTGGTTTGATTTTTACAGTCTAATATTTTGGCCCCATTGGTTTGTTAATTTGTTTATTATTTACTTTATTTATTTGGGTTCATTGATTTTGTTTTTATTGTTTATTTATGTATTTTATTTCGTCTATTCTAACGGGTGTGATTTGGTAATTTGTTTGGGTTAATTGATTTTACTTATTTTATTGTTATTTTGTTTATTCGTTTATTTTATTTTATTTTTTATTTTATTTTTTTCTCAGTTTCGGATTTTTAAGTAACGTAGTAAAAATTTGTTTTCATGTCTGCATTTTGAGATGAGCTCGGATCGTTTATTTAATAATTTATTTTGATCTGGGAAGGTAAAGTTTGCAAGTTTTAGATTGGTTTTTGCAGGCTGATTATCTTTTTCTTATTTTCCAAGATATTTTTGGAGTGATGTGCGTTTTGTTTTTAATTTCCCAGATATACTTAGAAAGCATTGTGCTGTTCGCGTATTTACTATTTGTGAAATATGCTTTGTGTGCATAATTTCTATTTCCAGGTTCCTTCAGTTATTCGTATGTATACGTTTTCTTCATTATCTGGTGATTTTATCGTGGCTTGGTATATTACGGGGTAAGCAATTACCGTTTAAGGGACATTTGTTCTTTATTCTGCAGGTACATGTGGGTTTAATTTGTTCGTGTGGTTTGTTGATAGTTTTCCTGTGGTGTTTTTTTTTAATTATTTGTGCCATGTTCTCGATGCAAGTGTAGCTATTTACTGTGTTTTTGTTGAATATTTTGTGTAGGGTGGTTGATTCCGGGACGAGTTTGTGTAGGAGTTTGAAGAATATTTTTCCTACATTTGTTTTTACGCTTTTGCTGTACGGTGGGTTGAACCATATGATATTTTTTTCCTGTTAACCTTTTTGTGTTCTGTGCTGAGTATGTGAGTATTGCTGGGAATCCACTATCTTTTAGGGCTGTTTCGTAGTCTTTCTTAGCTTTGTTAAATATGGATTCATTGGAGGAATTGTCGGAAAGCCTGCGTTTAATCGATTATATATATATATATATATATATATATATATATAACAAAAAACACCGCATTGAGGCGTGAAACAGATAGTTACCATGCAATGTTTATGCTTATTCCCTCCTAGTCTCTTTCTTCTTCTACCTATTGCTGTGTGTGTGTATGACCATACACCTGTTTGGATGTACGTCTAATTGAATGACAAGATGGGAAAAATACTCTCACGCGGAACTCATATATATATATTGACTTGCATATCATATCTTCCATATCCTTTACTATCTATCTATCTATCTATCTATCTATCTATCTATTTTTGTTTCATTAGAATGAACAAATACTCGTTGTTCTATCCAAGTACCGCCATTCTCTCACTTAAAATCTATTTTTTTTCATTTGACTATTTTCTACACATCCCATTTTTTTCTTTCTATCTTTTTCAATTTCTCTTTTGTCACCTGCTTTCTTTCCTTTTGGATCATTTCTTTCTTTCTTTCTTTCTTTCTTTCTTCCTTTCTTTCTTTCTTTCTTTCTTTATTTCTTTATTGTATCTCTTTGTATTTTTTCTTTCTTTCCCATTCTATTTTTTATTTAATTTGTTCTTTCTTTCATTGTTTCTTTTTTATTCCATTTTTATTTCACTTGCCGTCCTTTCTTTGTTTCTTTCTTTTTTCTTTCTTTCTTTCAATTCTATTTTCAGTTCACTTACTGTTCCTCTTTCTTTCTTTCAATTTTTATCTCGATTTCTTTTTATTTCTTTTTATCTCTTTGTATTTCATTTTTTCTTTCTTTCTCATTCTATATTTTATTTGATTTGCTCTTTCTTTCTTTCCTTCTCATTCTATTTTTATTTCACTTGCTATTCTTTTTTTCTTTCTTTCTTTCTTTCTTTCTTTCTTCAAAACTACAGAACCCTACTTGTTTTGTTCAATGACATCATTTCTATCGTCCTCTTTATCTACTAGGGCAATCTCTCGCATTACAATGGTTCATTCAGCAGCCATTTTCTTCTCCTCTTCCGGCAACCTTCTCCCTTTCCTCGACCTTTATACTCTCTTCTTTTATTCAGCAACATCAAACAATATCGTAGTCTTTTATTTTAATCTGCTTTGACTTCTCATTGCTGATGATTTGGCTATCATTTTACTTCTTGTGTGTTTCTTTTTGATTTTTGTTTTCTTTCTTACAGTCACCGCTATAATCAGCCTTCATACCATCAACAGGATCACTAATTTCTGTAACATGCCTATCGTCTATATTGCCCATCATCTTCATCATTACCGTTACATACATCATTCATATTATCAGTTACCTCAATTGCGTCTACACCAACGTTATTATCAATATCAACACCCGCTTCGCAATATCTGCTTATCCGTATTGATTATAATACGCAAACTGTATCCTCTGCAGATGGATAAGACCCTACTTAATGTGGGAACATTCGAGGTGGATATTTACAGGCAATTTTTTCCCTTTCTGGCATTACTATAAAACCCGACAAATGTCTACATTTTTGATGATAGTGTAAATGAGACCATGTCTACCATTTAGCTAGACCTGGCTAAGATTTTGACATTAGTGCAACTGCTTTGACTGAATTGAAAACTGAATCTCTGTCACGTATGTGGCTCAAGTGTAAACCGAATCTACGTCTACCTTTTTAACTCTAGTGCAAACCGAACCTTTTTCTAACAATTCCGAGCTATTATCCACTACACCGCCCACACATTGAAACTTACAGCACCTGGTACTTCCAAGCGGTCACTCATCTAAGCTATAACCGGGCTCGATGTTGCTTAACTTTGGTGATCGTACGGGGTCATGTGTTTCTACATATATATCCAGAATCTGTGGAAGCTTTATGTAAAATAGAAACAAAAGGGCGCGTACTTAAAAATAGTTGTAATTACTATTACTGAGATATGAGTAAAGACGACTCGGAGAATTTGACACACACAGAGCACATACTGAAGGCATGAGAGAAACATTGAGCAACCTACCTAACGAGCATTTGTAAATGAATGATAAGAAGTTGTGGAAATCCATGATAGCTGATGCCCTCAAAAGGGAGTCCGCATATATAAGAAGACTACATACGAAGGCCTTTACCTGTTTTTATGTCTCTGTGCGGGTGGTATAAAGGATAGTGACTCCGAATGGAAGGAGGCAGAGTGGAGCAATGGATAGCAGCTCGGATTGAGGAATCTGAGCGCCGAGTTCGAATTCCAGTCGAATCCATTATATTCACTTACGTGCTAATATCCTTGAGAAAGGTATGAATCCTCGTCTCTCTCCAGCTGCGGGTTCTATAGCCTCGGATGGTACTACTACAGAAAGAAGAAGCAACCATGCGGGAAAATAATAAAATATCTGCCTCGTCAGTTATGTATGGAAAGATACATGATCACATAAACTCACGCATGGCACATACGTAACTGAACTCGAATCAGAAATTGGAGAACCGTTCGAATTCCAGTTGGGTTCGTTATAATTACTTATGCGCAAATACGTCTGGGAAAGATATGAATCTATCTCCCAGCTATGGGTTAAATAGTAAGACTTGTTTCGGCAAAAGCTATTGTTATTCTCGAAAAAATTGTTACTGCAATTTTAAATATTTTTCTTACAATTCAAAATGTTTCGGCTTTAAATAATCCACGAAAGGTTGAAAACCGTAAAAAATCTGTTTTTTAAAAAACCATTAAGAGTACCCCATTATATAATCGTTAAACTCCACACCGTTACCATCTTTATATCATCACAGCTTTCAATAATCTTTATCCAGTACCGTCACCACTATCTATAATATGCTATTACTACCAGCACCCTTGATACTATTACCCCTATCTTTATCCCCACGATCTATCAATTGCCAAGCTACAGAAAGAGAGAGTCCCTTGATCTATCTTATTAAATGTTGTTCTGATATGTTCTTCTTATTATTATTCTCCGCATTGATATCAACATCTTTTTTTCCTTTCTTCCTACTTCGAGAACGCACCATCTTTTCTTCTGTAGAGTTTTATGGCTACACAAGCAACCTTCTCCTGCACCCTTTTCTTCTAATTTAATAAGCGTTCTCAGAAGCGTGAAATACTAGCGAATTCACCACCAGCATCGTAACAAAAAGAAAACAGTTACATTTGCATGTGCTTTCGGCAAAACACAATGTCCATTAAAAACAAAAGCGAACAAGGAAAACGAAATTGCAAGAACAACAAATCAGCCCCAAAATAAATAAATAAATACCAAAAAGAAAACACACTGTAAAATAAAAGACAATTCTTAAAACCGTATGTAGAAAAACATAAAACGACCAAAAAGCTAGATTTTCTCGCGTTAAAAATATTTCTCGATGTTTATTTATTGTAGCTGCACGTCGACGCCATAGAGAAAGCAGTAAAAAAAATGAACATGGCTATAAACATTGAGTTTAGAATTATACAATGCGAAACAAAGCCTTTCATAAAAAATAAATCAGTCTAAAATAAATTTCATCGAGTAGCTGTATTTCTCTGTATATCGTAATGGTTGGAACGACGGAGAGGTTATGAAAAGGTTCAGTATGACATATCTAAACATCGTTTTGTTAAAAGCTCGTGAAATCAAGTAAGAAAGATACATTTGATATAGCAATATATCCACGTGAACAGCAATGAAACTATTACGGATTTAAAACAGTTTCCTTCTGTTACTGAACCGTCTGAGAATCGCTTCGTCACGAGAAACATTTACTTGGGGCAAAGGGACTTTTATTTTTTAGATATTTCTTTTGTTAAAAGCTCGTGAAATCAAGTAAGAAAGATACATTTGATATAGCAATATATCCACGTGAACAGCAATGAAACTATTACGGATTTAAACTGGTTTCCTTCTGTTACTGAACCGTCTGAGAATCGCTTCGTCACGAGAATCTTTTACTCGCGGCAAAGGGTCTTAGATTTTTCTAGGATATATTCCCGCTCTAAATTTCTTGGTTTTAGCATCTAATTTTCTTGACTGGACAGGGAGTTATTTTTGTCTTTACAAAAGAAAGGACTTTTTTTGCTATGATCTTCATCATTATATTTTCCTCTACCATTGGCGTGGTTTGCTCGTTTTTTGTTTTTTTTTCGTTTCTGCTGTTTTAAGTTCGACCATTCCAACTAAGAAGATTGAATATATATATTTTTCAGCAAGAGAAGGAGCTCAAGACACGAACGATGAATTGGACATTCCAAAACCGAACAATAATGCAAATATCTGGGAAGTGCTTTAATAGAACACAGAAAATGTTACACAAAAATCAGAAGGAGGATTGGAATAGCGAAAGATGCCTTTCAAAAGCTAAGCAAATATTATGAAACAGGAAAATTTCCTTACAAAACAAAGAAATAATGCTGAACTTTTAGGTAATATCAATCTTTCTCTATTAGCATAGATGTTGGAATATCTCTTCATTAGCTGAAGAAACTTTACGCAAAGGAAATTTGGTTCCACAGAAGGATGTTGAGAATACAATAGACTGGATATGGGATTAAGGTGGAAGCTTTTGGAAACAAAAAAAGGAAATTTTTACTTAGAATTAGAAAGAGACAGTTTAAATTTCGAGGAGATATAAAAGATGGCTTTGAGAATTTCACACTCTAGGGGTAGAACGGATAGAGAGAAACAGCGGGTAAACTAAAAAAAAAGTTGTGTAATGGATAACAGAAGAGGGATGGTGAAAATTAACCGTTACTAAGAGACAAAAAGGATAGAAAGTTGGGGAGAGCCATAATCGCCCACATCTAGTTGTTACACGGAACAGAAATGACAAATAAATTATATTAATCATTTATTGTAATATATTTTTAGTCTTCATGTTCAGTTTCTGCAGGAATAATTCTTTTTAGTTATCAATCATCTAGTTGGGAAAAATATTGTTAACTAATGTTTGTTTTATATGTTTGAGCCCTCTAAAAATATTTGACAGAAAGGTTAGGCGTGCTGTAGGTATGAGATTCTTTATCACTGCTATTTTATTTCTTAGTTGGCTTTTGTTATTGCAATTTAGGAGACAGGAGTTTTTAATGGGTTTTTTTATACAATTAGGTGTTAAATGTATTCAAGTTCATAGCTTTTTGTTATGATGCAAGTGGTGCTCATAGCTATATAAACGTCAAGAAATGCTGTTTCTTTACTTAACACTTGGTTTTTACGAGAATTCTAGGGTAGAGTTATTTTCAAATGTTGATTTGAGGCTTACATTTTCATTGCTATTTTTATTAATACCTGAGAATGTCATCAACATACTTTGTTTCGAATTGTGGTTTGTTTGTAGTTTTTCATACTTTGTCTTCGACATGTGTCATGTAGAACATAGAGACGACTGGTCTCCAACTTATTTAACAGCTGGTTATATATATATATATATATATATACATATATATATATATATATACATATATATATATATATTAGGTTGGTGCAAAAATAATGACGTAATAATGTCGTTTTTTGACGTATGTTTTAACGTCAAAAAACGACATTATTACGTCATTATTTTTGCACCACCCTAATATATATATATAAGCCTTTGAATTACACACCTTAGGATATAAATTTATTTAACACTGGAGTTTCAGCAACTCAAGGAGTCAACTTTCTCTTTGTTACTTTGCATAAATAACTTGTATCACAATAGTCACTAGAGACCAGCAGTAGTTAGCGATAATGCCTTGTTACATAATTCCATGGTCTTAAATGTTTGGTGGAATTTTTCTCCTTGCTCATCATTCATTGCACCAAGAGTTTCAGGAAAGCAATCAAGATGACTGCGTAGTGTTGTATAGCCGATACCTTCTAGGGTTCACTTGGGTGACGGGATCTAAACCGCTCAAAATGTGTTGTTTGTTAACATCTAATTGTACAGTTGACACTTCTGTTATCGTAACATGGAAAATATTTGCCCAATTTTGATTCTTTTTTATTTATTAACAATAATGACTTCTGTTTCCATTTTTGTCCTTTGCATTACTTTAAATGACATTTCAACGTTATGACAATCTCCTTGCATGTGTTTGCATTTGATAAATCTAAATCTATCTATTAGAAAAGGTGACAGTACTGGAAATTTTGAAAATTGGACATTTGAGTTTTTGAAAAATCTGGACGTGATAGAGCAAAACAGGCTTCATTTTAGAAATCAGCGCCCCCAAATTACTAGGAAACATGTCTCCAAAACCACAGAGTTATCGATTAGTTTACGAAACATTATTTCCATTCCAGTGCCTTGCCTTCAAATTATTGCCTTTCATTCATTGTGAGACAGAAAGAAGTTCTTCTCTCAAAATATAGCGTTGCCTATCGAAGAAAAAAAATAAAAACACAACAGAAAAACATGAAATGTTCACAAGTTTGGTGTTCACTTGAATTGCATTTGTCTCCATTCTCTTTCTTGCACACAATTTTCAGCCTTAAGGGTAAGGCTACCAAGAAGAAGAAAAAAAAAAGTGGTGAAAAAAATTTCCTACTCTCTAGCTTATACTTTTGCTGCAGAAGAAAAATATCCAGTCACCAGGTTATTGTAACTTTTCTGTACAGCAAGATTTAAATGTCTCAGGCATCTTTATTTTTTTTTTATATCCTGCCTCTTTCTACGTTCGAAGGGTTTCAGGGTAGTGTGATGGATAGCGAATGTGAACCCCCCCACCAAAAAAAACCCAGAGAGCCGAGTTCGAATACTACTTAAGTTCGTTATATTCACTTACGAAAAATACCCTTACGAAAAGTATGATTCCTTCGACCCCTAGTTTATGGATTAAATAGTAGGTTTTGTATCTAGAAAAATCATTATTTTTCTCTGAATTTTTTTAATTAAATAATCATTCTGAGAACAAAAACAATTAATTCATACTAAGCTATTAAAGTGAAACTAAATTTTTAGACAGCAGCTCATGTAGAAATTTGAATAAGCCAACCCTAAGATTACCATTAGCCAGTAAGGTGAGAATATAAAAAGAGCTAAAATTTAAAGTGGGATTTATGCAGTAATGCGTTAATTTTGTCGTTGATATTATTATTATTATTATTATTAGTTTATGTTCCCTGCGTTGTATCGTATAGAGTCGGGTCCAAACTATTGTCCTTAGACCCTATAGGATAATTATCATTTAATTGATACCATTTTTCTTAGTATATGGAATGTTCCTAGTAGGGCGATCTTTTGAATCATTTTTAGTAAAATTGTCCATTCCTTTTCTCATGAGGCCCAGTGCTCCGATTACTATTGGTACTGTCCGAGTTTTCATTCCGCATTTCCTGTTAATCTCGATCTCCAGGTCCTTGTATATGGACAATTTCTCGATACTTTTTATGGAGATGTTTCTCTCAGGTTGTACACGTATGTCAATAAGAATACACTTCCTGAATTTCTTGTCTTTTATTTCCTTGTCCCAGGGGAGATTTAGATCGTTATTTTGGGTAAATGTGTCTGATTGGTGCTCATTCCATCTCTCAGTGGTTTCGATTTTGTGCTTCTTGCATATCTTTCAGTGCACATATGTCGCTGCCTTGTTATGCCTGTGGGTATATTCATTTTTTGCAAGTTGCGGACATCCAGAGACAGTTGCATCATATTTTCCGCAGATCATGCATTTCTGTTTAGTTCCATCGCTAATTATGTGACAGTGACAGGATCTGGTTGCGAGGCTTTGGTCCTAAGTCCTGGTCCTGAGCTGCAATAATTAGGCCTTCAGTCTCAGTTTTCGCCCCGGTGATACTCAGCAACTGATATGTTTTCTGTTCGTCCACATCTGCTTCTTTCGTTCTTGTTATGTATTTACCATGCAATGCCTTGTCCTCCCAGTTTTTGTAACTTTATTTAGCCAAGTTTTATTATTATTATTATTATTATTATTATTATTATTGTTTTATTTCATTTGATTTCTGGTGTGTACGCATTTCTTTCCGGGTTCCGCCCAAAGATCTAAGGTCAGAAATAGCATCATGACATTTTTCACTGACCAATTAACCCCCTCCCCCACCCCCAAAAAAACAACAACACATATTTTACATAGATAAAGCCCTTCGTAAGGTGTGTCTTTTACTCGTGAGAACAATTTTTTTGTATTTCTTTAAAAAATGGGCTTCCAGGAATCCCTTTAATGTGTCTACTGTAATTTTTTCCAAACAATCCGAGGGCTCCAACTAAAACAGGGATTGTTGATGTTCTCACATGCCACAATTTTGAGATTTCGATTTCAAGGTCCTTGTATTTCGATAGGTTTTTGAAGATCTTCAAAGATACATTGCAGTCTGTAGGGACTGCCACATAAATAAGGAGGTAATTTTTTGTTTGCGGTCTCTAATAATGATGTCTGGGTGATTAGCTTTGATTGTTCTGTCAGTGTGTATTGTGTAATCCCATAAAATTGTTACAGGTTCTATCTCTGTAACCGGATATGGGTGGGGTTCATACCCATTATTTTCATTTTCGTTCCCGTAGAAGTTGCAGATTTTCCAGTGCATGCCGGGATTTATATTTAGTGGGTGCCAATATAGTGCAACCTGATACAAGTTGATCAATTGTTTCTGGATATTTATCACAGAATCTGCATTTTGGGCTAACACAATATTTTAGTATGTGTGCTTGATAATTACTAACAAGCATTGGTCTTGTGCAGCAAGGATAAAACCTTCGGTCGGTTGCATTTGCGTTTGCAGCTTCAGCCAGTGTATTGTGCTTTACTTGTATTTCTACACATATTTGAAAGTCGATTTTGAACTTATTATTATTTCTGTTATGTACTCATTTTTTCCAGAGATCATGGCATTTTCCACTAAGCATATTTTGAGGAAGAAAACCTAATGATGATACAATATGTGAGGTGTTGGCTGTACTTGTGAGTACAACTTTTTGTATTTCTTTAAGGCTTGAGCTACCAGGAATCCATTCAATGAGTCTACTAGAATCTTTTCCAATCAATCCGAAAGTTCCAACTACAATTGGAATTGTTGATGTTCATTATTATTATTATTATTATTATTATTATTATTATTATTATTATTATGCTGCTACTGCTGAGGATGATGATAAAGAAGAAGAAGAAGAAGAAGAAGAAGAAGAAGAAGAAGAAGAAGAAGAAGAAGAAGAAGAAAAAAACTTCCTTTAAAATACCAGGAACCTGAGGCAAGAAATGGGTAAATGTTCCGGTCGTCAGTGAAAAACACAGCAAACAAGAAATATGCGTTAAATGATCAGCCGCATTTTGACAGTATCTATGTCAACAGATCTCTGTGTGTGTGTGTGTGTGTGTGTGTATTAAACCTTGAAGAGTTTTAGACCATATTTCTCCCTTACCTTGTGAACGGTACCAATAGTGTGAAGGAAAAATATAAACAAACTGAATCCACGATCGTTTTCATCTTAGTCAAGAACATTTAGATAGCATGGCATAAGGCATAACATCGGTCCTGAATATTTCTTCGTTTAAGCGAGTCATAATCAGAGAATCCAGTCGCTCAAATAGTGTCCTGGTCACCAATGCATCTCATCTTAGTCATACGACATAATACCACAATCTCTCTATGAAATACTAACAAGCCCCTATAGAACCCAGTCTGTCCTATTTTACGCATAACAGGGGAAAAGAAGATGAATTTATGCCTTTTCAAAGGCTATTCACTTGCAATTGAATGCATTGAATTCGACTGGTATTCGAACAATTTGCTAATCCGACCGCTAACATTACACCACCGTGAATATTTATAGTTCATTTATATATTCACAGAAACAAGGAAAATGATTGTTAGTAGTAAACCCCGGCAACAAACGTAAGCCGTGTCAGAAATAACAATTAATAATCAGAAAACGTGAGAGTTAAATGCACCACTCCCTCAAATAAAGTTCTAATCTGTTACCATTATCGTTGTTCTTTTACATGTAGTGTTTTCATTGTTAATTCCTTTTGTCGCACTCGAGAATCTTCCAGAAATATCGAAGCTTTTCCGTAGGTTGTCAAATACAACAAAGATCTCGATGAACCTGGATAGTAACGCACGTGAAATGTTGATAAAACAATAAAGAGGTTAAAGTTGTTCATGTTAAAAAATCTGCAGTATGGTCCAAAAAATATGTGCAGTGTGGTCCAAAAAATATGTGCAGTGTGGTCCAAAAAATATGTGCGGTGTGGTCCAAAAAATATGCGCAGTGTGGTCCAAAAAATATGTGCAGTGTGGTCCAAAAATATGTGTAGTGTGGTCCAAAAAATATGTGCAGTGTGGTCCAAAAAATATGTGTAGTGTGGTCCAAAAATATGTGTAGTGTGGTCCAAAAATATGTGCAGTGTGGTCCAAAAATATGTGTAGTTTGGTCCCAAAAATATGTGCAGTGTGGTCCCAAAAATATGTGCAGTGTGGTCCCAAAAATATGTGCAGTGTGGTCCAAAACAAACTTCTTGTATAATTTTAACTTCAACTTAAAGAAACAAAAAAATTAGAGTAAAAACAACAACAACAACAAAAAAAAACAACATATTGACTAAACATTTTTATAATCTAAAAAGTTTTGATATGAATAACGAAAATATACAATATATCTATTAAATTAATACATAATATAAGTGACATCCATTAAAATAAGAAATTAAAATACATCTATTAAATTAATTAATAGATTTAATTATTTCCTACGGTGTATCTCCCCTTTGTAGGTTATTTAAAACCAGAAAATATATTTAGACTGTGAATTTAGTTTGGGAGATAATAATGGCTTATTGATACAAGTCTAACTAATTAACCCATAGATAGAGGGATAAGAAGCGGATTCATTCAATTCTCTACGTTATTTGTCCGGAAAAGAATATAACGAACCCAACAGAATTCGAACTCTGCTCTCCGACTAACAATTCCGAACCATTATTCATTATACATCCAAGCTTACAGCACCTTGTATTCCCAAGCGGTCACCCATTTAGGTTCTGATGATATTCGACGTTTGCTTAACTTCGGTCATCGTACGGAAACAGGTGTTTCAACATGATGTGGCCGAAAGCCTATTATATTAAGAAGTAACACTTTTGGCCCAGTCTGTATAGTTCAGTTTAATTTTTTTTTTTCGCGGATTTGTCAAATGATCGCAAATATTGATTTTGGCATTCGAAACCAACTTAATCTGAATTGGAATAGTGATAGAAACAAACTTCGAAAGATTCAACAGTTTTTTTTTCCTGAGTTCTTCCTAGACACGATTCTTCTTTGGCTTTCTCTATTTTGGTTTTTTGTTTTTTTTCGAGTTTTCATGCCAAGGTTCTTGAAGTACGAGCAACAGAAGCGCGCTCTTTTCGGGGGAAGGTCAGCGAAAGGTCAACAAGGAATGGTAAGATTGATGTACGTAAGAAGTGATGACCCTCAGTCGGTGTTTGCAGGCTGAGCTGCTGTCCAGTTGATCGAGTGGATTATCTTAACTCATTTAGTTGAATCCAGTTTTGACCGATAGACACGTCAATCCTTATCAAATGGTTCATCTCGGTTTCGCTCATTTACTTATTTAGTTTGAATACACTAGCTCTTCGGTCTTCTTTACTTTTGGTATTATTTTAAAATTTAAGTAAAAACGTATATATGCAGAAAAAATCATCACACATATACACAAACACACACATATGCATGTGTCCACGCAGGCACACAATCATATAATCTCTCTCTCTCTCTCTCTCTCTCTATATATATATATATATATATATATATATATATATATATATATATATATATATATATGTATATATATATATATATATATGAATGAAGAAAAATATACAGAAAAAACAAACAAAAATCCTAATATGAAATTATGCTGTTTTAATGTTAATATAATGTCAACGTCGGACGTTTCGGTCTAATAGACCATCTTCAGGAAATATTCATAAAACATAATTAACATTCGACCATATTCAATTCAACATAAAAAAGAAGATGGACATAAGAGCAAGGCCAATCCAAACAGATAAATGAAATTTCAGTTATATCTATCTATCTATCTATCTACACACACACACATATATATATATATATATATATATATATATATATATATATATATATATATATTGGGAATATATATATATATTGGGAATATATATATATATATATATATATATATATATATATATATATATATATATATATATATATATATATATATATATATATATATATATATATATACATTGGGGATATATATATATATTGGGAATATATATATATATAGAGAGAGAGAGAGACAGAGAGACAGAGACAGAGAGACAGAGACAGAGACAGAGACAGACACAGACACAGACACAGACAGTCAGTTTGTATGATGTTTGCTTGACAACCTAACTGTCAGGGTTTCAATTCTGGGTAGAGGGTGCGAACTGCTGATGAGTCCCAAATATAGGACGAAACGGCCGTCCAGTGCTTTCTGCATTCTGTTGAGGTTTCTATCAGACTTGATGAATTAATTAATTATATATATATATATATATATATATATATATATATATATATATATATATATATATATATATATATATATATATATATATATATATTTCATTGGATACGAAAGCCAAGGTACTCTGATTTAGTTATTTTATACAATTTCTCATGTGATCTAATAATTGTTTTCATTTCGGATGATAAATTATATAAAAACTGTCCAATTCTTCTTTTTTATCCGAGCGCTTGTCCGTGTTTTGAAAATGAAGACATTATATAGATACATACATACAACAGACTATTTCTTGTTAACAGTTAATATATATCTCAACCTGGAAAATGTCTAAATGTATAGTCGAAAGCCCTCGGATAAAAAGAACAATTGGACAGTTTTTATATAATTTATCATTTGAAAAGAAAAAAAGATATTAGATCGCATGAAAAATTGTATAAGAAACTGTTTATACATTCTTTTTATAGATGCAAATATTTAAGTAAATGCTCTGTTTATAATAAACAGTATTAAACAACATTTACCGGCCTGAATGTCCGAGAAATTCTCACAGAAAATTTTAGAACTAGTCAGTGTGCTTATAGCTTCAGGCTTGTAGACATCTACATAGCTCATTTCCAGTATTAAATTTTAGATTTTAAAATGGCAGGGTAAAATTTTAACAAATTTCGAACAGGGCAGGATTTTTTAACTTCAAAGACGTGGTCTTTCGCAACGAGCCATTGCAAATGAAATTGGCCGTAGCAGAACTGTATTTGCAAACTTCATTAAAAATCCTGATGTGTATGCTTCTAAAAAATCACTCGGTCGACCCAATAAAATCTCACCATTTCTAGACAGACGCATTTGGTTAGCAGTTAAGACATATTCAAGCCTAACATCAAATCAGATAAAAGCCAATACGGATGCTGAATGCAGCTCTCGGACAATTCGACGACATTTAAATAAGAAAGGATTTAAGAACCTGAAACCGCTGCAGAGGTCTTGCTTTCTTTGCCATAAAAAGTCCCGTTTACAATTTGCTTCCAATTATCAAACTTGGGATGTGGATAAATGGAAGAAAGTATTGTTTTCAGGCGAGAAAAAAAATTGAATCTTGATGGCCCAGACGGTTTTCAGCGTTACTGGCATGCAAAAGTTGTCCCAAAAGACACAATGGAGGTGGATTAATTATGGTCTAGGGTTCATTTTCGTACAATGGAACTCTTGAGTTACAGGAAGTAAAAGGTCGTCAAACAGCTGCCAGTTACATTGACATTAAGAAAGGCATCGCTAATTACTGAAGTCCCTCATCTATATGTAGAAAACTGGATTTTCCAGCAGGACAATGCTGCAATCCACAACGCTCTCCAAATCGAAACAGAATCGAGAATGTTTGAGGATGGATGTCAAAGGATGTTTATAATCATGTATCGCAATTTGAAACTGTGGATGCTCTTCGTGCTGCAATTTATGCATCCTGGGCGAGCATCCCCAAAACCCTGATCATATATATATATATATATATATATATATATATATATATATATATATATGTGTGTGTGTGTGTGTGTGTGTGTGTTTGTGAGAGAAGTCAATATATTGATAATGAAGGGGCCTATACTGCTATCATAGTTACTTATAGTTGGGGCAGAAATGAATGAACAGAAAATCAGCATTCTCTAACAAATGTTTCAAGAAACTTAACTCAAGTCAAAATTTTCCAAAGCAGAAACTATGATCTAATATTGGAATGAAAATAGTGATGGCACTTACACTGAATCCATCATATAAATTCAGGAATGTGGAATTAGTAAATACTAAACACTTTAAATACCCCTGGTGCACGGATCAGGTGTAACTTATTTAGTAGAGGAGAAAACGAAATTGAACACCGAATAGGTTGTGGTAGAGGCAATTTGGAGCGAGTTCCAAAACCAAAATATCAACATGAAATCCCAAGTCATGTTCTTAAATAGTCTCGTCAGATCGAGACTTTCGTATGGATGTCATGAATGGTGCCAAATTTGTTCAGAAATATTCACTGTCTGCTGTCTACAACTGCTTTCCAAGATCAATTGTTGAAAATGACTTTTGGCGAGTAATGCTTGTGGGTTTTGGCGAAGAAGTCACTTCTTCGAACTTTGTGAACTGGAGCTACAGAATCACAAAGAATCGTACTAACTAGCCGAAACGACATCAGTTGAGGACGCTCAAAAGCAGCAACAGCTAAAATGGATAGCATATTGTTGTGACCTACCACATGGACTCTTCCATGACTATATAAAGTATATGATATAACACTCTAGGAGAAGAGGAGGAAAGAGAGAGAGAGAGAGAGTATTCTAATACTGTAGTATCAGCCGCTTACAACTACCAATATTGGACACTAGCACATAGTAAGCTCCGCTGACACTTACACTATCTTTGTAACCTTTTTGTTTAATATTTCTTTCTTACCTCTAATCCGTGTTCCGTGTTTCCCTTCCGTGGTCCCGACTTTGGGCCCACATCTAACTCGAAGAGAAATCAATGACATGATCAAGATGTGGATGTTCCACACTACTTTAAATAATAGGAAGGAACTCCCCCATCAATACTGGAAAGAGGGATTACAGGTACTGGACTTAAATTTATTTTCCGGAAAAATTGTTTTAAGAGAAAATTTTTATAAATTTCAACCTACATCAGTATTGGCTGTTTGGTTAATGAAAAAATGTTTCCTTATAAGGAAACATCTAATATTACCTTTATCATAGTAGAAGAAACGACTGCTCCGGTGTGTTTTTGACCGATTCGCTGTCCTGCAATGTTTAGTTATCTTTTTAAGGAATGCTCATCGCGTTCAGATCTTGACAGCCGATATCTGTTTTAAAGTCTTACCGATTTATACATTTTCTGTGACGTAGTGCATTATTAAGACTCTCGAATGTCAGTAGAACTCTTTGGTAGGGCTTAGAAAAGATTCTCCGATCAACCGTTGCCTAATGTCGTGGTCGCGCATGGGTAGATTTCTCTGCATGCATTTCAGGTTGACAACCCTGAGGTCACATTATGTTCTGCTCTCTGTAACGGTATGGTTGATTTGTATAGCCATTGACGACGCATAACGACAATTATGGTATTCTTTTTTCTCCCTCCTCGAAAACATATTTCTTGGAGACCATAACAGAAAGAAATAAAACTAAACCAGCTAACAAAAATAAAAAATAAAAAAAAAATAAAAAAATAAAAAATACACCTATCCGCCTCAATTTTTCTTTCACTAATATTGGTGGCATCCGTTCCAACTTCTGCAGCGTAGAATCCTTCCTCCTTCGCCACATATATTTGCCCTTTGTGAAACGACCAGTGAAGTCTTGATTCCAGGGTGTCTTTCTATTTCCGAAAAAGATTCCAACGTTTACATGCATGGGTCCGGAATAATCTGCCAATGGCTAGAGAATTGTAAGAGAGTTCTGGAAAGAGCTAAATCCCTGTTTCCTGAGAGAATGAGGCACCCCGTAGCCTCTAAAACCTTTTTCTCTCGTGATTACTGGCAACTCTGTAATAGGGTAGTAAATAAGTGCAAGGTCTCTATTTCCTCCTCTTCAACAATTTGAGTTTTTATCATTCTCTGCTGATAAAGCTGAATGCTTTGCACGTAAATTCTCCTAAAACTCTACTCTTGACTCATCTGGAGTATCCCTGGCTAACTTCCCACTTAGATCTGTTGAGGGATATGCATATAACCACATCTATGGTTTCCGCCATATTCTCTAACCTGGATCCCCAGAAAGCACGTGGATCCGATAGTATCCTTGTGATAGTCATTAAGAAGTGTCCTCTCTAAACTTTATAATAAGGAATGCCTCGATGCCTCCTGCTTTCCTGCCTCTTGAAAATCAAATATTCTAGCTTTTAGGAACTCTGATGAACCTTCTGACCATCCAGCTATCAGCCAGTTAGCATTTTATCTTTTTTTGAGAAGCTCCTAGAGGCCCTAATCAATGCTGAATTGGTTCACCATCTCTCATCGTAGGGGTTTTACTTAGATGTAGTCAACTGGTTATGTGTTAACGATAATTGCGGAAAGAGTCTTGTCATGCTCTAGATAAAAACGGTCTGTAGCACGGTCTGTAGCACAGGCTGTACCATTGACTACCTCTAAAGCATTTGATAATGTCTGGAATTCAGGTCTTCTCCACAATATGTAAAGTTACGGTATTTCCGGGCACATTTTGAGCTGATCCAGTCGTTCCTATCAAATTGTGAAATGAAAGCTGTCCTCAACGGCCACTCATCTATATCCTTTCGTACTAACGCAGGTGTCTCTCCGGGTTCTATTCTCGGTCTGACACTGTTTTTAATCTTCATTAACAACCTTCACGATGACACCAGCTCTTAACTTGGAATCTACGCTGAAGACATTACTATTTACTCCTGCCTCAAATCAGCTGCTAAGAAAGTTGGTTCACCGTGTCCTGCGAGATATTGTTTTTTTATCTCCGGGATCTATCTTACATTTCTATAAGTCTATCATTCGTCCATGCTTAGAATATTGCTGCCACATATGCGCCTGCTATTTACTTTGAGCTCCTTGATAAGATCCAAAGAAGAATCATCAATATTATTGGTCCTGACATGGCGGCTCGGCTTCAATCACTTTCTCACCGGTGTAAGGTTGCCTCTCTGTGCCTTTTTTTTATAAATACTTTCATAGTAATTGTTCGGATGACCTTTTTCCTATAAGCGCAGTACTGGTATGGTGATGAGATCTCGTCAAATTGCAGCTGAGCTGGGTAGATGCAACCGTAAGTTCTATGCTAACAGTTTCTTTTTTCGCAAATCTCGCTTGCGGAATTCCCTTTCAGCTCTATGATTTCCAGCCAGCTTTAATACGCAAAAATGTAAATGCAATGTCAATCGCTATCTATTGTTCTCCTGATTAGTCTAGTCTTTTCTCTTCCCGCTCATTATTAATGTTTTTGTTGCTTATTCTCCCACACCCTATAATCCCTTGTGTCTTAGTGGCTTTACTGCCTTGCATGGGGTGATACTGGTTCAACAGAAAGTTCATGTTTTCTTTAAAACTTTCTCATTCGCCACTCGTTTTGTCCATGATACTTTCAGTATTTGTCTGTCGTATCACATCTTTGTCGTGTCAAGTCTCTTCTTCATCTGAGGGAAGATGTCTAGCATTTACTGCCATAAAGAAAAGTGGATAATACGTAGTAATTCAACACCCTTTCCTTGGTTTATATGGATATTTTCAATCCATACATATATTGCTTAGCTTCTGAAAAGCATATTTCTATATTCCTATTCCCCATGAGAGATTTTCACTTATTTCTTTCTCCTGACAGTTTCCTTTGGTTAACGGCATATCATTGGTCATTTAAAGCCAAAATTTAATTTTCTTATGAGCTTTGGTATTTTTCCCCAAAAATGTATGAGTTTTCTTTATGATAAGAGGAATAAGCAGAGAAGCAACCTGTAGTTGCTTGTTTGTTCATTTGTTTAGCGGCATATCAACTCCTTACGGAGTCATTTAATGCCAAAATGTAATTTTCCTGGGAGCATTAGTAATTTTTTGACAATTGTATTGCTGGTAAATTTTTTTTGCTATGAACATCTATCGCTGGTATTTTTACTATAAAAAATGTTTATAGTGTGTTGACCCCAGGTTGGGGAAAAAACCTTTGCCCATAACTAGGACCTTAACCGGTGCTACCAACCTGGGTCGGGGTCGGGGTGGACCTGGGAACAACAGCAATTAAGAGATGGTTCCACATTATTCAGACCCACCTTGGGCACCCGAGGCGGTGTAATGGTTAGCAAGCTTGTCTCTCTAGCACAATTACGAATGAGTAGTGAGTTCGATCTTCACTGGGTGCCCCATACTTTCGCCCTTGTGCCACATCTAATCTACGATTGGAAAACCGCTACTGAAAATCGCCTTGCCGCCTGTTATAGTTTATCGTCATAGCCAGGACTTCTGGGCCTTTTGATTTTGATGGGCTTTGTACATCACTGACATTTTGGTTGCTTTCTTTTGCTGACCGCCATACTTTCCGTTTTATTAGAGCTCCTTTGATAGCCATTTCTTCTTGCTGTCATTACTTATAATGTTTATGAGTTTTTTTTCTCCAGTTTTCTTTCTAAATTTGCCATCAACCTTGTGTCAAGATTATGTCCACCGATAATAAGTCCTGATATGTCCTTAAAGGTTCTCCATAGATCGTTGTTTTACAGTAATGTTCACCCTGTATAATGACTGGGGAGCACTCGAGGTTAAGGGGTAGTTTATATGGATAGGAGGGGAAAATAACGGTTAACTCTAGACTTGAACAAGATTGCTGTGATTGGAGAAACATCCTTTTGGGAGTCTGTCCCACAGAGAAGTGGTTCGCGGGAAGAAGCTGCTTTAGTGGAATTTACTTCTTGCTAATGGAATACGGATTGTGAGTGGTTTGCTACTATATAAGTATAGAGGTTAAATACAGAGAACACAATCATTTTGTTTCCCCTGTTCTGTTTTTGTGTTTTAAACGAAATCTTTCTTTATCCGCATGCAAGCTGTTTGTTCCTTTTTTTCAAACGTTTGATCAGATTGAAAGAATAATGAAGTAAAGGATTTTTCAAGTACTTTGGATTGCAAGGAAAATAAATAATAAATATGAATAAACCGTTTTGATTAAATTTTGGCCGGATGAAAATAAGTCAGGCAATCGGAGTTCGAATTTCAGGCCTTGTATTTGAATTGCATATCAAGAGGATGATATCAGAATTCGATTTTGTCTTTGCTTAAAACTATATTTGTTTATAACGACAGTCTTATGTCTCATTTATAAGCTTTCATTTGCCTGAATCGTAAGTTAAATAAAATTTAACGTACTTTATTTTATCATCTGCAATTCATCAATTATTAAATAAAGTTTGAAGCATAGCGCCAAAGAAAATATACATTGTGTCAAATCACTTAGAGTGGAGCTTAATTTATGTTTCTTGTACGAAACAGTTTTTTTTTTCAACGAACTGTTTTGGCTGAAAATTTAAAGGATTGAGTTTGGCTCTTTTTAACTACTACTAATAATAATAATAAAAAGAAATCCAAAAAAATTCTTATTTCCGACTTTTAAAGAAGTACTTTCTATTATTAAGAGATTGGAGTTTTAAGAAACTTTCTTCACTGTATTACTTGGCAAATCAATAAACCTATGAAAAAAAAAAAAAAAAAAAAAATCAGCACAGTCGACTAAATGGAATAGAATGAACAGACGGACACTCCTCTGGTGCAAATCTGAAAATGCAATAATAAAGTTAAACGTTCCAAATAGTAACGAGGTTTCCTATTTTGGGAATAAGCGTTATTTAGCAACTGCATTGTGCAAAGGATGGTCAGAAAATGCATAAGGGAAATAACAGGTGGCGTTCGAAGAAAGAAGGAACGATGTAAAGAAGCGACAGTGAGAAGTGCAGGAGAACTGAAAAGAAATAAAGACAGTAGTGAAGGAGAGCGAGTTGGAAAGAAGCGGGAAGAAAGAAGAAAAATAAAAGGGAATAGAGAGACAAGCATAACTGAGCAAAGCAGTCAAAGAGAGAAAGAGACAAACGAGTAGAGCAAGCAACTGAAAAGAAAGAGTAGAAAGAAAGACGGGGGAATAAAAGAGAAGTAAGAAAAGAAACAGAAGCAGGGAAATAAGGACATAGAAAAGAAAGGAGAGAGCAGAGAGACGGGAGATATATATATATATATATAGAGAGAGAGAGAGAGAGAGAAGGAGAGAGAAAATAGGAAGGAAAAGTGATAAGCAGAAAAGACAGACCATGAAGAGGGAGAGGTAAACAAGAAAGAAAGGCGGGAAGAAATTTTGAGAAAAAAAGAAGTTATGGCGGGTAAAAAGATGAAAAATAATGAGAGTGCAAAAAAAAAAAAGGGGTGGCTACCGAAAAGTAGAGATAACAGGGAAATGAGAAAGTGGAGCATGAGAGAAGAGAATGAAGAAAAAGGAAGAGAAGTAGAAAAAGGGACACTAGGAAAGAAAGATGTGTAGAAAAGAAAGGATGTAAGCGGAAAAACGGAGAGTAGGAAAGAAAAGAGAAATAGAAAAAGAAAAGAGTGAGGCGGAAAAATGGAAGAGGCAAGAAAAGAAAACAGAAGAAAATAAGAGATAAGGAATAAGATTAGTAGGAAAGAAAGGAGAATAGAAAAAAAGGAGAGACTTGGAAAAAGGGAGGGTAGGAAAGAAAAGAAAAGAAACAGGGGAAGCGGAAAAAAAACACTGTAGTTAAAAAAAATAAATCAAAAACGTAAGGAGAGGGACGGAAAAAAAGATAAGCAGAAAAAGGAAGTGTAGGAAAGAAGGGAGAATAGAAAAAGAAAAGACAGAAGTATAAAAAGGGAAGGTGTGAGAGATTAGAAAAAAGAGTGAAGCGAAAAAATGGAGGGGCAATAAAGGAAAGCAGAAAAAAGAGGAGATAAGCAGAAAAAGGAAGTGTAGGAAAGAAGGGAGAATAGAAAAAGAAAAGAGAGATTCGAAGAAAGGGAGGGTAGGAAAGAAAGAAGAACGGAAAAGAAATAAATGTATCATAAAAACGAGTGTAGTTAAGAAAATAAATCATAAACGCGAGGAGATTGGCAGAATAAACGGAGACAGAAAAAAAGGGAGAGTATATAAGAAAAAGAGTTTGGCAGAAAATTGAGAGCAGTGAAGAAGAACTGAAAATAAAAAAAAAATATAAGTAGACAAGAGAGGAGCAGAAAGGAATGGCCATGATAATGATAATAATAGCCGTTTAGAGAATCAGAAACGAAAAGCGAGTAGAAAAGGTTTCACTGTACAAAATAATAAGACTAAATGAGGAGTGTTATATAAATAAAAAAAAAAGTAAATGGTAAGAAATGACTATTAGGATTATTAGGATTAGGAAGAACGATGGCGATTGACTCATGGCTTGAAGAGGTCTACAGACGAAGTTCTTCACTTACACGAAAAAGTGGATACCTATGGTAACCAATTTCGTCCCGCAGAGTACCCCACCATAGGGTACTTCATCTTTTAGCTGAATGGGCTAAGCTTTCTCTAAGTGAGTATTTACCGTTTTGCAATGAAGAAGAGACTCGAGGCGACAGAGATGTGGTTCTACAGAAGTATGCTAAGGATATCATGGGCCGAGCGTGTGAGAAGCGATGAGATATTAGAGATGTTATATACAAGGAGGGGGCTTATACTTAATATCAGGAAGAGGCAGCTGAAGTTTCTGGGACGCTTCTATGTTCCACTAACACAGTGCTCGAAACAATTTTAGCTGAAGAAAAGGGATAATATCATTTATTAATTTCTCAACTAATTACCGGAGGTGTGCAAAAGTAGGTATAAAAAAGTTTAGTTGATTGCACACGTTCAGTATTCTTTGTTTTTCTACTACGGCTTTAAAATCCATTTGCGCTCCTCGCCTGTTAAATTATCAGCGACCGCGTTAAATTACAACTTTACGTGAAAACACATTTATAATTATTATTTATTAAAAAATAAAAATGATAATAAATGTATTATAATAAAAACAGTTAAAAATAAAAAAAATATTAAATGAATTAAAAAAAAATAAATTAATGAATTAAATGAATCGTAGTATTAAATCATGAGTTCTCAACCGGGGACCACATAGACCACTAGTGTCCATTTAATATTTCTGGGGGCCCGCAGGCAAAATGTAACAAATTGGCGGTCCACAAAGATATTTTGGTGCTCCATGAAGAAAGCCAACTCAGAATGATTTTATTATTAAAAATTAAATTTCTATTGTAATTTACACTATATCGAAATAAATAAACATATATATATATATATATATATATATATATATATATATATATATATATATATATATATATATATATATATATATATATATATATATATATATATATATATATATATATATGGATGTTTTTTCTTTATTTCTTTTATATAGGTACCTCTATTGAACTTTCGATACCTAAGGTGTAAAATTAATTTTTAAAAATGAAAAATAATTCAAGATTTCATTTTAGCTTTAATTGAAAGCTAAATGATTAAATTATCATTATTATTATTATTATTATTATTATTATTATTTGGTTGGTGCAAAAATATTGTCGTTTTCTAACATATGTTACTATGTGAGAAAACGACAATATTTTTGCATCAACCTAATATTATTGTAGAATAATTTATTTGCATTAAATTAGTTTTCATTTAAAAATAAAGCTTAATTATATAATATTTCTTTGATTATTAAAGCCTCAAATTTTTTATTAGTGAAAAATAGAATATTGTTGTCTTATGTCAAATAGCTACTAAGAGGTCCACCAAGAAAAAAAGGAAAAATAGATCCATGGTTCAAAAAAGGATGAGAACTACTGTATTAAATGAATCCTAGCACTACTATTATAACATTAGTAATACTAATATAATATGTTCTGTATACCTACTTTTGAAGCCCCCTGTATATACATGAAGTGTTTTATTTAAGGAATTAATGGATTTTAATTATAATCTGGCATTATTTAAATTTACCCTGTTTAAAAGACAAACAAATAAAAAGCACTGATGTCTACTTAGTTACACTTATCATCTAAATATAACATTTAGACAAATAAGAAACAAGATCGGATTATAAATAAAGTCCATTAATTCCTTAGAAATCACTTTACATTTCGAATACAAAAATAACAATTTAGCAGATATGGGCGTCGAAGATCCGAACAAGAGACGCGCGTTTCTTAAATGAGGTAATTGAATTTTGGATTTCTGTGAAAGCCTTTCGTGGCTGACTTCCCAAAAGCGTTTCGAACTTAACGGTGTTTTCTCTTCAGAATTTACGCAAGTTCGAATTCTCCCTGGAGACATATTTTCGTTACGAAATTCTCTAATACGCAAACCAGTAAACACAAAGCTACACTGTTTTTTTCATGTCCCTTCAAGGAAGACAATAAAGCCACTAAGACGCATCTTACTGAGTGTTAGAAAATATGAGAAAGAAAATAAAACACTATTAAGGAGAGAGAACATTAAAAGAACAAGAGGAGAATAGATAACGTTGCATTTAAGTTTTTCAAGATCAGAGTTGACAGTGTAAGTACATAATCTGTCACCCCACTAGGACGAGATCTGATACAAGGTCTATTTTTAGGTGGGGAGCCCGAGCGCGTACCCCCGGGACAGGAATAAAAATTCCCCTCAACACCAGAAACCGTCGGTTGCGCCGGCCTCGGTGCGAGCACTGATCCCTCTCTCTGGTGCAATGGGAGGGCGCGGCCTCTGGCAGCTGTTCCCCAGGGCTGGGTACCTCTCAGTATAATTTTCTCAGTTGCCCCTCTGTCCTTTGACAGAGAATCCCCTAAGCGCATTCTGTCCAAGGACAAAGACGCAACTGAGAGATGGCAAGAAAACGTGACCTTACTCAAAAAGGATAAGGTACACATAGAGAGAGTTGACAGTGTAGCGAGAAGCCGGAAAAGCGCGAATTACAAAAGAAGAAACTGTCAGCATAGAACCTACGGTTAGATCTAAATATTTCGGCTGTTAAATAAAAAAAAATCATTGCTACCAATTTAACACTGCGCTTAAATTAATAAAATCTATTTACCATAGAGGAAAGTTCCGTCAGAACAATTATCATGGGAGTATTTATAGAAAAGGCACATCGAAGCTATATTAAGGCGGTGGGAAAGTGACTGAAGCAGAGATGCTATGTCAGGACGAATAACATTGCAGATTGTTCTTTAGATTTTACCAAGAATCTCTAAATATGTACCAGTAGCATCAGACCAAATGTGGCTGTAATATACGAAGCAAGGACGAATGCTAGACTTATAAACCTTTAAGATAGATTCGGGAGAGAAAAATTGTGTTTAGCACTAGACAGAGAGTCAACCTTCTTTGCAGCAGAACTAGCAAATGATTCAACTGTAGAACTCACTCCCGGCTCTATGCCCTCCGGCACACTTTTTAAATCCAATGTCATGTAATGTTATAGGTCGTGATCTGGCACCTCAAATACAGACAATCTCCCATCACTGTCACATAGTTTCCCTATGCCTTTTAAATAAATATTTTCATTCGGTTCAGATTTGATATTGCATTTCGACCGCATGCATTTCAGTATACTTAATTTAAGCGCAGTTAGGTTTCACCTTTTTATATTCATACTAGCTAAATATAACAGTAAATTTTATTCTAATAGTTTCTTTTCCGGCTACTATTTTCAAAAATAAGAAATGCAGCCTGGGTCGCCATCTTCTATCGTCCAGATCCCTGTTCTTGTTTTTTCTCCTTACTAAAAACTTTTCATTGTCTTTCACTTCCAGTAACCCTTGCGTATTAGCAACATTATCGCTTTGTTTAGAGTTATATATATATATATATATATATATATATATATATATATATATATATATATATATATATATATATATATATATATATATATATATATTATAATGGACTCTCCCGTCGGTTTCGACGTATGAGGATCTGACAGCTTAATTGATTCAGTTATGAAATTTTGTGCGATAATCTTAAGTGGCAATTAAGACCCGCTAGTGATTTACAAAGGAGGCCACATATGGAGCAAGAGTTAGGATTGGGAAATGAGATCACTGTTAGATTGGCTGACCTTTTAGATCTTCCTCTCGCTTCTTGAAGACGATTCAGACAAGCAGATTGAAAAATGCTGAGTCCACTAAAACACGTTGATCTCCATTATACCCGCTTCAAGGCTAACCGCTCGAGGGTGTTATGAGGTATATTGACAGCTGACAAGTTGCTTTTCAGCTTGTCTTTGTATCTTAACCACGAGCATCCTACATTATTGCAGCCCTGATCTAACTGGCTGTACATCAGGATCTTGGGTATCCTGTCATCACACATTCTTAACATGTATATTTAAACACTTTTCAACCTATTAATACCTCGTTCGTGTTAGTCATTTGCGTGAACAATCGCACATATTCTTTTGGAAAAGAAATAAAAATGTCTCTTCTTTCCCATTTGTGGATTAAATAGGCAGATAGACTGGGATCTTTAGCCTTGGGTACCAACCAGTTTAAGAGAAGGGCTAATATGAATTCAAAACTGTATAGGATGCAACAAAAAATCCATATAAATTCACATATAATAAATAAAGGAATCTGTGGGGAGCCATAAACGTCTTCACCTTGATAGGAGAAAGGATGCACTGAATTCTAAATTGTAGAGGATGCAGCAAGAAACCAATCCGCTATCTTTCTTAACAAGTTATAGCAATTCCCAGATAATAAAGAAAAGGAATATGTTGAGAACCATGATCGCTTGTCTTGAAGGAAAGTGGCAATAAAAACATGTTAACTTTCTGTAAAGCATTTGTCGCTATTCATTTGTGTCTTCGGATTAAATCCATTGATACGGATTTGATATGATACACGAATTAAAACACAAATTGAAACTATAAAAAGTAAAAGAATGATACTGTGAAAAGTAAATCAGAATGTGGTAACTAAAATAATTTGTAGCAATTTTGAAAGGAACTGTCGCTTTTTTCTCTGTCTCTTTTAAACTGAGACATTATCTATCAGACTATGCATCGTTTGGTTGGATCTAGTGATTTGATCCAAAGAGTTGTGAGTTCAATACCCAGCTACTGCAAGTGGTGAACAAAAGCTCGTAGACCTGTGTTAAAGGAGATAGCTGAGACATCCGGAAGAGGCATGTCACGTGGAACTAGAATAATCTACCCCGGTGGGCGAAATAAAAGGTTCAGTTCGAAATTCAAATCACCTGAAGAAGGCCGCAGCATGGAACGGCCGAAACGTCGTGAGTATGGTAATAAAGGTGGGGGCAACAGTCCGAACAATGTAAATAATGTAAATATTTTTGTTGAATTTTTTGATGCACAAGGTAAGGAGAGGCACATATTAACCAGCATCTCCTGATTTGATAACTGATCACTTTGTCATTAGCACGTATACTTCAAGATTTATAATTTAGACAAATGCATAGATCATATAATATTGGCTGCTAAATAAACAAAATTTCCAAAACAGGGTTTGGGTTTTATTCCGGCTTTTATCCAATCATGTATTCCTTTTCTGTCGGGGTTAGCGGTTCAATTTAAGATCTTTTCATTTCGTTGTGATAATCGAAACTGCTTGAAGTTGCTCTGCTGCAAATTAATCTATGCAAGACGTCGGCAGCAGGTGCAGGAGTAGTATTAGTAAGAGGTCTATCTTTTATTAAACATTCACCTAATTAGGTCATTGTGACTTTCCATTAGAAATCCCGAAGCAAGTTGATTGGCCATTTCCTATCGCCATGATGTCTCGTCATAAATGTCTTTCCTGTCCAGACGCATTTGTCTTGCTGGCTCAGCGTGACGCCAAAAGCACTAACAAGTCAATAATTGCTGAACCAGAGAAGAATTTTCCTCTGCACATTTGACAATTTTCCGTATCTTATTATTTTTATTTGTTATTTATCTGGATAATTCAGGAATTTGCTTTTCTATATTTTGCAAAATTGCAGTCTTTGATAACTTCTCAGCTCAGCCATTATGAATAGAATGGACATAACCATAATCTCGAAAATCAAGTTCATAAGCAACATACCTTTAAGTGATTATATTCATTCGTCGATTGATTGATTTGCTTTACGAGTTATGAACCTTTTGCCGCTTATTCAAAGCCAGAATATGTTTTTTAGAATTTTTTGGTGATAGTAATGATGTACTGATAATGAATACAAATTAACCCATAGCTTGGGGGAGAAGAGGTGGATGCATACTTTCCTAAGGGTATGTACGCCTACGTCAATATAGCTATAGCTCAACTCTTGACCGACTGTTCGGTTGAACTTTCTGCTTTCGGACGGGAGGAACCGGAAGGAGGCTACGCCGAAGGGCGGATTCACTTTCGGGGAGATAAACCGGCCCTGAACCCGTTTATACGGGTTCAATGGGCTTATTTTTGGCCGCGCCCACGGGCTCGGAGATCCCACGTTAAAAAGGCCTGGTGCCACATGACGCCATCGTGGGGGGGGGTGACTGAATATCACGACTGGAAATCGAACTCGGCTCTCAGATTGACAATTCCGAACCGTTATGCATTAACACACACGCATCCAGGATAACAGCATCTGGTATTCTCAAGCTGTCACCGTAGATACTGACCAGGCTCGACGTTGCTTAACTTCGGTGGTCGTACGGCAACCAGTGTTTCAACGAGACATGACCGTGAGTGTTAAGTGACTAATAAGAGGTGCGGCTAATAATTCGGTTTGCGAATTGTGCTGAATATGTAACAAAGTTATTAATGGGATTTTCAAGAAAATCAATGGGATTTTCAAGAAATTACATCAAAGGTGAGAAAGTGCGAAACGATATTAATAAAGGAGGCGGCGGGCGAAATAAATTGATACGCTGAGGGACTGGGTTGAAGCTCCTATCCACCAAAAAAACAAAAAACAAACAAAAAACAAAAAACGTCCCACCCAACATTAGTAAGTAAGCGTACACATGTCTGAAATGATATATAAACTGTATGCATATACTGTTATTATTTCACACTCATGTATGACTCGGTGCATATATACGAGGAGTACTGAAAAGTCCATGCTTTGCCCAGGAAGCTCTTCAGAAAAAAAAAAGATCTGTCGCCTATTCAGATTTTAGGGAGTCAATCACACTGAGAGCCTTTTAGCAGGTTTTCGTACATAAGAGAATTGCTCCAAAAATAATGCATCATATTTTATTATATTCGCCATCAATGTCAGAGGCGGATGATGGCGGTATGGCAGTGGAGGCTAACCCATACGCTCTACCCTGTTATAAATAACAACCCAGCGCCAGTATGGTGGAATGGCAAACCAAACAGGAAAGTGCATACGAATTCCACCATGTAAAAAAAAGTTCCAAAGCTTGATGAACGTTTACAGAGAGCAAACAGTGTATTTGAGCACTGGAGACTAATTCATTTTAGAAGTGACACGGGTGATTCGTGTGATATGTTGTAAAACTGACAACTCAGCCCTCTCTCGGTCTCTTACGATCAGGAAACATTGCTCCAACGTTGTGTCTCGATTCACGTTCGCGTCTCTTTTTACAAAAATTGGGAAAGGCCCGGTCTATATTTACAAAGTAACGTAAAGTGAAATGATACCACGATGAGATAAAAAGAAAAAAATGCTCTTTCCCATATTTAGTTGCTTATTCACTTGCACGGTCAGCACGTTAGGTAACTGGCACTTGGGAAAATCTATCACGAATGACTAAACAATAAGTTCTCTTAAACCAGTCCTCTTCCCATCTCTCGCAACTCATCCACGGGTAGCTTGAAACCACTCTCTAACAAGTTTTTGACTGCTTATATAAGCCTGCGAGCGGAACTATCTAACTTCCGGCCATGTAGCACTTGCTACCGAAAACTTTCATAAATTTCTTTATTTTATTTCCTTTTGGTCATGGGATGTGTTTTTAAAGATCTTAGCTTTTATTAACTCCGTAGTCATAAAACCCCTAACACTTCAGATTATATTAAAATCATTTACCGTCACTTTAATGTCCTGGTCACTGTCAGGTTCCACTATTTCTGAAAGACAGATTGAACTTTTTCGTGGCTTAATCTAAGAAATAAAAACAGTAATCTCAGATTTGTGATAATGGGGAGCGCGTCTGCTTAACCATTTCTGATAAGTATTTTGTTTTACTAATGTTCATACTACGCAAGGCCAAAAAACACGCAGGTAGAGATTTACAGAAGGAGTTTGTTGTGTGAGCGGAAATAACAGTTGCAACTTATAAGAATATGTGGGTAAGGAAACAGATACCCTTAGACATGAACATGTTAAGGTTTTAGTTGTCGGAAAACAATTACGCGGCAGTTAGTTCCCCAAGGTAGCGGTTCGTAGCGAGAAACTGTTCGATTAGAACTTACTTATTACTAATGGGATACAAAGAGGATGAGGGTATTTCGCCTCAGTGTACGCAGCGTGGTTGTGAGTTGATCTCTAACAGCATTGCATGCAGCAAACTTGTGGCATTTTGACAAAACTAAGGTAAGCTTGGTAATTAACAAGTGCCTTCAGGTATTCATAGCGACTCTACCTGGCAACTACCTCATCCAAATTAAATTGAAACGCAAAAGCAGGAAAGAACCTTCGCCTGCAATTGAAGTGCAAAGGTTTGCCACACCTATATGATGAGTTTCAGGAGGGTCTCAAACAGACATGGAAAGACCTGGTAAAAGTATATATTCTACTCAGCAGATTGAACAGCGAATTGATCATTGTGCGTGAAATGAGTGTACTACATATTTGATACTATCTCTTGTGAACAGTGCCGCTTACGTGCTAACACACTTCGGAAAGGTATGAATCCTCCTCTTCTCCCCCTAGCTATGGATAAATAATAGCGGGACAGACCGAGTTCTATAGCATTTGATGGCAACTGATCTACCGCAGAAAGAAATAGCAGTCTACTGCGGGGGGAAAAACCTACCTCGTCAGTCATGTATCGCCTAGCAAAAGTAGAAACTGCATTTTAAGGTAAGGTATTTTTTTCTCGGTTAATTTCCTAATATATATATGTGTGTGTGCGTGTGTGTGTGTACGTGTGTAAAATCATCTATGTGTGTGTTCAGGTGATTACTGGATCATATTTTATAAAATGTAATATGTCGGCCGTTGAAGATATGTCAATGGAAATGGATGAACTTCCTTCATCATTGATGCATTTCAATACGGCAAACATAACAGAACTGAATTAAATGAGACTATTAAACAACAGAGGAGGGATGGTGGAGTAATGGATAGTGACACGGATTGGGGAATCGGAGAACAGAGTTCGAATTCCAGTCGAATCTATTACATTCACTTACGTGCTAATACACTTCGGAAAGGTATGAATCCTCATCTTCTCCCCCTAGCTATGGATAAATAATAGCGGGACAGACCGGGTTCTATAGCATTTGATGGCAGCTGATCTCGTCAGTCATGTATCACGCATGACACATAACTGATTAGAATATTGACGAATATTTATTTTTCCAATTTGAAATATAATTTATTTCCTTATATAAAAAATAAGTGTCATTTGAATGATTGATTCATTTTCTACGTCTTATTCAAAGCAAAGAGTTGATAAGTATTAGGTTGGTGCAAAAATAATGACGTAATAATGTCGATTTTGACGTTAAAAAATACGGCAAAAAACGACATTATTACGTCATTATTTTTGCACCAACCTAATATTAAAAATATGAATCAACACCGATTCTTATAAAGTAAAATATTAAAGCAAGAAATTTTTTTAAAGATAATTTTCGTTTAGCGACACGAATTAACGCAATAGCTGGTGGCAGATGAGGTGAATTCATACTTTTCCCAAGGCTATTTGCACGTAAGTGAACGAACCCATCGGGAATTGAAACTCAGCTATCTGATTGACAATTCCGGTCCATTATCCATTACACCACCCGCATATGAAGCTTACAGCTCTTGGTATTTTCAAGCGGTCACCCATCTACAGTAGATACTTACCTGGCGCGGCGTTGCTTATCATCAGGGATCGTACGGGAACCGGTTTTTCAACGTGATGTGGGCGTAAGCTAAAAATTAAATGGTACCAAGGTACTAGGTTGACCAAATGGTCTGTTCGGTTTATTGAATAAAAATAAAAGATATTTATTTTTTTCTTTATTAAGAAAAAACTTATTTACCATTATGTTGTGTCATATTTCAGATAACATAAATAATTCTACACATTTGAATATTTTTTTCTTTATCGGTAAAGTAATGGTCTTGGTAAATTTTTGCACTTGTGCAGGATAGAATATTAACGGTTTTAATTCTTTAAAACAGAAAACGCTTAATACATAAAAAAAATCTTAATTATTTTCTTAAGTATGGAATGAAGAACCGGATAATTTTTTGAAAAATAACTGTCGGAAAGAAAAAATGGTTATCGTTAATCATCTTAAACAGTCAGCTTTGTCGGCCAACAATTATTAAAGAGGATTCGTAATCAATTTTTAATATTAAATAGTGAAACGGAAATATTCTGTTATACTGTTTAATATTTTGCACTTATTTGCATGTCAAGAAAATTAATGATTCAGTTCCATAGACAGAACAAATATTTTTGCCGAAGAGCCTCTCTTTGATTCATAGAGTGTCTTATATGGGTTTTGGTCTAAGGGTAGAATCAACAAAAACTTAGCCTACTTTGATATTTACGAATATACAGAGAAAGGAAAAAATAATATTAAAACTCTCCCAAAAGTAACCACAACATACTGTTGTTTTGAATTCAGAGTATCCCTTTTCCAAGACTGTCTGTACCCAGTGCAACAGAACCCAGTCTACTCAGCTATTCAACCCATATATATATATATATATATATATATATATATATATATATATATATATTTGTGCGTGTGTGTGTGTTTGCCTGTGGTGGATTTGCTCATCGTTTTTGTCTCTAAAGACCAAGAATTAAGTTTTGAAATTAACCGCTATATGATCCCCATGATTTAGCGTGTTGGGGTCTTTTTTGTAAAGGCAGTCACAGATTTCGGAAGAGCTGATACACGAGATATGGTGCACAGTGTCCCAGATAATATCCAAACAGCTCTCGTCTGGCTATAATTCAGACTTTTCATTCTCCTAAACTGTCAGCCATTCAAGGCAAGAGATCTCAATCTGTCGTGTTATTGATCCCATAGATCTTTTAAATCTATTCACCCCCAATCAAAGCGATAATAGACGTAATGGGGGCTTACTGCGAGTGTAAAAGAACGATAATACTTCATAAGGAACCAGAAAACTCAATACTAAATAGGAAACAAGAGATAAACGTTTACACCTGTTAAAAGACCCCTCTACTCTTATTGGGAGAGGAAAAATGTAGTTAATAGAATTAAGTTAAGGTGGTGACGTTAGGAGCATGTAGTTTAAGTAGTTTTTAGAAGGAAACGAAAACTTAATCCTAAACTGAAAAAAGGGATAAACCTCTACTCCTGTTCAAAAGTACAGTGGGGTGTAAAGATGGTGGATGTGGGATTCGTGCCTTTTCCAAAGCCATTATCGCAAAGTAGACGAAAGCGAATTGATCGGGATTTGAACTAGACTCAGCGATTATACTTTTTGCACCAATAACCGTTAAGCTATCAGTACATTTATCTCTGTCTCTTTCACACACACACACACACACAGACACACACACACACACATATATATACATATATATATATATATATATATTTAAGTTATGAAGAACTTGGTAATCCGTATGGGTAATCCCAAGGAGGATGAAATCCTGAGAGCTCAATGTGAATCCAGAGCTAATATTTAAAAGAAAAAAAACAGACCACTTTAAGGTACCGTTATAATAATTTATTTCACTATAAATTTATTAATTTTTTTTTCTTGTATAACTTTCTTAACACCTTCCTTTCTTCCTTCATACCTTTTCTTTTCTTTCTTAATATTTTATTTTGGTTTCTTGGTCAGAAAGCATATTTAATTCCAGTCCAGAATCATCAGATAGCACTTCCAAAAATCTACATTTGGAATCCATTTTTGGAAGTGCTATCTGATGATCCGGCGTCCTTTAAGGTACCATTATAATAATTTATTTCACCAGAGTCCTTTTAAAGGACGCCGGATCATCAGATAGCACTTCCAAAAATCTACTTTTGGAATCTATTTTTGGAAGTGCTATCTGATGATCCGGCGTCCTTTAAAAGAACTATGGTGAAATAAATTATTATAATGGTACCTTAAAGTGGTCGGTTTTTCTTTTAAATATATATATATATATATATATATATATATATACTAGTCAGTATATCTTCCATTCTATTTATTTCATTTAATTCTCTCAAAATGACGGATTTCTTAGTCTTGTTATTAAACTGATTAAGAAACACAATAACATTATCAAGAAGGCTTACATTAGACATGTTCGAATACAAGTTTTATTATATAACATTTAAAAGAACATTTCTGTTCACATTCACGTTTTGGAGAAATATTAATTGACAATTTAAGTGTACAGCTCCATGAAAATAAAAAAAAGAAACTTCAAATTCTTGAATGGCTCTACATAAAAAATACAACTAACACTAAATAAGATTAATTATGAGTATAGTAATAATGTTTTAAAATGCCTATAACAGCAATATTTTGAGATACTCAAATTGTTTTTTTTTTAAAATGAAGATTGTGCATTTTAAAACCTTAATAATGAAAAATATATATTAAGTTATCTTCGCGTCAATTACATGCGTTTTTTTCTTAGCAATTCCCATCCCTGAGGATGATCTTGGCTGAGATTGAAAGTACTTGGGAAAATAAAAGAAATAACTAAAACTATGGAGTCTTTCTTAATCAGTTTAATAGCAACACGTGCATTTTCCAGGCAAATACTTTTGCATCTCTGATTTTCATTACTTTATTT
>OZ010581.1:68873466-68878466 GCA_963932145.1 Acanthosepion lycidas | reverse complement strand
CCGCAGATAAAGAGTTAAAGAGTAATAGTTACAGTTTACGCGGATAGGAGGGGAAGATAAAGGTTAATCCTAGATTGGAATAGATTAAGATTATAGTGATCTGGGAAGCATAGCCTTTGGAGTGGGTTCCACAAAGCAGGTAAAGAGTTAAAGAGTAAGATGTACAGTTTATGCGGATAACAACGGAAGACAACGGTTAGCCCTAGACATGAACAGGTTAAGATTGCAGCCATCGCACGAGTGTTTCTTGCGTGTTGCTTCCACAAAACAGCGGTTCGTTGGGAGAAGCTGCTCGAATGGTACTTATATCTCACGAATGGAATACGAAGTGAATGAGACTGGTTCGCTGCAGATGTCGGTTGAAGAAATACCTTTGACTTTACTTCCGCTGCACCAGTTTATGAACGGAAATCGGGACAGGTGATAGCATAAACAGGAAATACATTCGGTGGTTAAACGGATGCACAGGTGTCCTGAGTGGCAGGAAATGCATCATTGCGTGGGTGCATACCAGAAGAAGTGTGGCCACAAGAAGTTGCGTAGGCGACATACCGCAAGAAAGCGTAGCCAGGTGAAGTTGCGTGGGTGTCCAAACGTTATTTAACCAGTCCGATTCTTGATCTGGACGGAGAGGCTGGCTACAGGTCCACCGAAGATTTGTCCCCGTCAATTCACTTTATCCATTCGCCAATATATATATATATATATATATATATATATATATATATATATATATATATGTCCGTCGCCTTATTTGAGCCCAGCATCAATATACTACACAATGTGCATGGCATGCTGTGAAGGTTAGAACTAGTGGGACTGAGTAATGGAAATAGATAGGTATAATAGTGTAGACATTTCTAAAAGATTTGGACACCATTGATGACATCAATATGAGAGTCTAGATCTGACAAAGTTACTTAAGGGCATAAACTGAGTTCTTAGTTTGTATCAAATAGAAGAATTTTCTTTATATTGACATATGCAGAATATTCTTAGTAATTTCCAATTGTATTTATTTTATTTAATAAATTCACTTGACAGATTTCTCATTCTAACGATGGTAGAACTGTATCGCCGAACTAAAGGTCTGAAAAGAAAATCCTTTCATAAACATGCCACAATGCCAGTAATGACACAAGCATTCGCCCTTGAGTGTAACACAACTTCTGCGAAATTCCTCGACTAAGATACAAAAGTTTTCCACTTAGTGTAATCTTATCCATAACGAAATATCGACCTCTGCGCTAACGTAAAAAATATTATGCTCGGCTTGTAAAATGACCGAACAATGAAGAAAATATATGATTACATTTTTGAAAAAGTCGTTTTCGGACAAGCGTCAGCCGATAAGAAGAGCGTTGTAAGTCGCTAGGATAAATGAATATATATATATATATATATATATATATATATATATATATATATATATATATATATATATATATATATAAACGAGAGATTATTATTGTTTCAAAGAGAAAAAGTGTATATAGCTTTATTTGTAAGCGTTTTTTTTATAATGTTGAATTTCTTCCTGTTAAATCTTTTAAACATTGTCTTTAGTGTGTAGTAGTATTCATCTGAAGCCATCTTGGAGTGGCCTAAACTATGGGTAAATAGCAGGACAGACTGGTTTCTATAGCCTTGGATGGCAACTGGTCTAGGAGAAGGACAACTCTGAATTCAAAACCTGCGGAGGGTCGTTTCAGGACCTGTGGCACTTAGTGCACCATGTTTGTGTATTCGGCACTTCAAAAAGTGTGGATGGTCCTGCACGAAACCTTCACCACTATAATCGAATCTCATGTGCTGTTGTCGGGCTGTTGGTTTCCTGGGACCTGATCTGCTTGACCCTCATACATCGAATTCAACGGGAGAGTCGAGTATATATATATATATATATATATATATATATATATATATATATATAAATATATATATAATATATATATATATATATTAGGTTGGTGCCAAAATAATGTCGTTTTCTCAAATATGTTATATGTGAGAAAACGACATTATTTTGGCACCAACCTAATATATATATATGTTATATATATATATATATATATATATATATATATATATATATATATATATATATATTAATAAATACACATATACCTACGTTTTTAGTGCAACTCAGTTTCATGGTTACCCAATTCATCAGGTACAAATGGTAAATGAACTATTTAATACGCTTGTTTTTTTTTGTTTTTTTTTAAATTCTGGATCTCACAGGAGATACGCTGTATTACATGCAAATCCAAAGTTCAAGGTTATTATAAATTTAATATAATATTGGGTTATAAATTCAAAATATAGAGTGCTGATAGATAAATATTTGAAAAAAATCATGTTATATTATATAAACTTATACGGTATATATTTCCGTGTGTTGTATTGTTATTCGGTACAATATTTACAAGTAATCCCTTTGCCTCAAGGATGTAACATTGTATATATATATAGAGTTAACGCTTAATATAAAGTAAACTAGAAATGAAAAGTGTTGTAAGAGAAAAACGATTAGAATGCAAGAAAAATTAAAAAATCAAAGAAAAATAAACGCCGTATTATACATTACGCTGTAAATAGAGGCTAAGATGGTATTTATCAATCCACCCACGGGGATCGAATGTGGCACAAGGCCTTTTTAATGTGGGTATCTCTGAGCCAGTAGGCCCAGCCAAAAATAAATAACCATCCAAACCCGCCGAGGCGGGCCAGTTCCGTCAACCTCCCCCATCGAAACCCTACCCTTCGGCGGAGATTCGTCCGGGTTCCTCTCTGCAAGCAGAGAGTTCGACAGACACCCGACCCGGGAGCTCACAAAGCGCAGATATTACACTTTGATCCTAGCCACCGGGCCGAGCTGGTATTCTTTTCATTGATAATAGAGGCTAGGATGGTATTTATCAATCCACCCACGGGGATCGAATGTGGCACAAGGACTTTTTAATGTGGGTATCTCCGAGCCCGTAGGCCCAGCCAAAAATAAATAACCATCCAAACCCGCCGAGGCGGGCCAGTTCCGTTAACCTCCACCAACAAAACCCTACCCTTCGGCGGAGCTTCGTCCCGGTTCCTCTCTGCAAGCAGAGAGTTCGACAGACACCCGACCCGGCAGCTCACAAAGCGCAGGTACTACACTTTGATCCTAGCCACCGGGCCGAGCGGGTATTCTTTTCATTGATAATAGAGGCTAAGATAGTGCAAGGGGGATAACTAGGGTGCAAAGAAAAATATAATAGGCGTCAGCTGAAGTGAATCTAGCCAGAATCAAAATATTTTAGAAGAGAGTTTTTCTTATGAATGTTTGCTATCACGAGTTCATTCCATTTATTCAGTAGGTTGGAATTATTTTTCAGAATAAATCTGTAGAATCTTTTTAACGTTTTTTTTTTTTTAATCATTCACTGAAATCCTTTACTATATCCAGTAGGCATTTGAGATCGTTGTCATTTTTCGCATAAAGTTTGAGCTCATCCGTATACAAAAGGTGGTTAATGTTATGTTTGTAGATTCTGTAGCTTCTGTTTGAGTTGTTGGGCAATTTGGACAGAGGAAAAAGAGAAAGACAAAAGAGGAGTGGTCAAAGTGAATCCACTTCGTATACCGGGGGTAACAGCAAAATTGTCCAAATCGTGTAACAGCATGAGATAATTGTCCACCCCACAAAATTTTTAATATCTAAAAAAAAAAAAATAAATAAAAAATAAACTGATTGAGTTTTTTTTCCAGGTTTTCAGAGAAGATTTTTAGTCATCTTGACAGCATTTTTCGTATGAATCACTAAAAAACCCTTTCGTTATTCAGCTAGAAAGAGAACATGATAAAATCGCTTTGTTTCAGCCCCACTATCTTCTGAACTGAGCAATGGTGAGTGGAAAAAATCATTCAGGCGTTCATTAAGGGTACCAGCATTCATACTCTGTCTTCCATCTTCAAAGTCCATTCGAGAACCGTCAAGAGAACGTTGAATAAGCTTAAAAAATTGAGAACAGTAGAAAGGAAAACTAGATCAGGACGTGAGAACAGGAAGAGGGATCATTTCAGCTTAGAGCTAAAGAGATCAATTAGAAAAGATCCAACTCAATCTATAAGAAGCGTTTCAACTATGACAGTCCAAAGAGTAGTGAAAAAAAACACAAAAAAAAAACAAAACTTGAAAATGAAAACGTATGTGAAAAGTGTAAGGCCTTTGGAGTTGCTTAAAAGAGCTAGTCTACTATACCGAAACAAGACACTGGAAGAACATGCTGAAACGCAATCGTCAGGCTTGACGACTGCCCTTAAAAATGAAACGTGTGGGTGTTGGCTTCAATGTTCACTTTTATTTTTGCATGCTCTCTACCCCTGACATTGAGGACTTCAACTCATAAATAATGCTTACCTTAAAACTATAATTCATCATATATATATATATATATATATATATATATATATAAATAAAAGAGTAAAAAATTCTTGGCTGACACGTTTCGTCCTCTCAGCCAAATGTAAGAATTTAATTTTTTTGCATGTGTTTATATACAAGAGCAAGGATGTCATTTTTTTTATCAGGGCTTTCAAATTAAAGTTTCGTGAATCTTTATAAGGTGTTTGAAAGGCCTATCAAGGCCATAATTATGTCACTTTGTGTCTTCCATATGTTTTGAATGATCTTTCAACCATCTGATGAATATTCATGAACAAAATAAAGTCTTACATTTGCCTTGGTAAAATCAGTATTTTCCCTTTCAAACATATTGGAAGAAACTATTTTTGCACCTCTAAACAAAGAAAATAAATATATATTAAAAAATAGCTGATAAAACCAAACACTACAACATTTAAAGATGTAAACTTCACCTAGAGAAACGGCTAATGAAGCAATCAATCAAAAAAGAAGTTATTATCAATGTTTTTAAATAAAGATATGTACTATATCCTGAAAGGCATTAAATTACATCACTTAGCATCCTCCGTAGTTTACCTTACACAGCTGTACGAAT
>OZ010581.1:68868466-68870966 GCA_963932145.1 Acanthosepion lycidas | reverse complement strand
GCAGAAAGCGATTGACATTGCATTTAAATTTTTGAAGAATAAAGTTGACTGGAACCGAAAAAGTAGTTCCACAAGTGAGAAGTACGAGAAAAGAAACTTTTAGCATAGAACATATGGTAACATCTAGCCGATTCAACTGCAGATTGATGAGACCTAGTACTGCGCTTAAATTCATAAAGCTTTGGTAGACTAGCAAAGAGCACATCCGAACAATTACCAAGAAAGTACAGGGTGCGTCTGGTATTTGAGGACAGATTTTATGGATTAGTAAAATCTTGCTCTGAACAAATGAATATCATTATATTAGGTTAGTGCAAAAATAATGACGTAATAATGTCGTTTTTTGACGTTAAAAACAAGTCAAAAAACGAAATTATTACGTGATTATTTTTGCACCAACCTAATATTTGATTACAAATAAGTAAACGTGAAATTTAGCTAACTATTATTTAATTTTATTCAATAAAACCATCACTAGCATCAATAACTGCCTCTACACGAAGTCGAAATCGGCTGCAAGCTCTGATTAATTGGTCCTTATTTATATGAGACATTACTCGAACTCTTGCACCTTTAAGAGAGTCTTTGGTGTTATGAGGCTGCTTATTAACCTTCTTCTCAATAACGCTCCACACATAATAGTCTCGTAGATTGAGATCTGGAGAGTTAGGAGGCCAAGTGTTGTGTATGATGTAGTCGTACAAATGGTCAGCCATCCATTCTTGTGTTCGTAGATCCCTGTGGGATGGAGCCGTGTCTTGCTGAAATATGTAAGGATCCCTCAGTTTCTTCCAACTTTTTCGTATCTTGTGGACAAACAATCGTGCAACTTTAATGAAACGTGCAATATCCAAATCGCTATGATTAGCCTTTAATGCCACAATCACAGCATGCCTTTTCATTTCATTTGTTATTATAAGGTTTGCCATTCTTGATTTCTGAAAATTAAAAGAATTAGAAGTTAGTGGGAAGCAGTATTATTCTTAAATCTGTATGTCTTCAAATACCAGCCGCACCCTGTATTTATATAAAATGCACAGAGAGATAACTTTAGTTCTACGAATGTCACCAATTGTATCTAAATGCCCTTATATATTGATCTGAAAATTTAACTATATTGTCGATATGGAAAAAATCCCTTACTATAAAGGTAATTTACATTAACCAGAAAAAAAAAGCTTAGACAGAAGCGTCTATCTTTTTAAATTTGGATTTTTTAATGTAACTATAACAACAAAAACATTTCGATTTCATTTTTGCCTTGAAAAAGTCGGAAGACATAACGCGTCGGCAAAATCTAAGATTTTTTTCCAATTGTCATTTTATATATATATATATATATATATATATATATATATATATATATATATATATAGAGAGAGAGAGAGAGAGAGAGAGTTTGTATGCATAATCTAATGCTTTACTATAGCAATGGAAGTCACTGAATTCATTTCTCATATATTTTCTCCCAGGTTACTTTTTAGATATAATATATTTCAGTTCTCGTTAATGTTCCTTTATGTTCCAAGTAACCCAGCGATTGATTGTGAATTGATTCTAAATTATTTAGCATGAGATAAAATCACTTATGCTTCCCATCGTTGCAAAAGACATCACAGAGTGATAAGTGATCTGTATATGAAGAGGTAAGGTAACAATTTTATGAGCATATTTTTCAGCATTGCCAAGTGGCAAATGCTCTTTATAAAGTGTAACCAGCTGAATAGAGCAGACATCTTTTATCGATCCAGCGGGTTGATTCTGTAATATTCCGATCGAAATGATCATCCTTTGATAAAGGATTGCATGTCAAGAGACTTATTTAGGAGAAGCGAAGAAATTTACATCGATTTCCGATTACACTGTTCATAGCGATTGAAGGGTCATGACTCCTCGCTGTTCCTATCAGATCATATATTTAGAAATTCAAAATGTACATTTCGCCAGCAAGAATTAAATCAAAGATGTTTCATTGAATTAAACCGACAAACTCAGTCTTTTTAATTGTTTGTTTTAGCGTTCCTATTTTCGAATAAGCTTTTACACATCCGGATTAGAATTGTGGACAAACTGTTCAATGTGCGCGTTTGTTTTCGGAACCATTACTAGCAAAATCCGCCATCATGCTCATGAAAAGTGTGCTCAGCAATTACAAAAAAAAAACAAAACAAAAAAAAAACAAAAAACAAAAAAAATACACCACCCGCCACAAAAAAAAATTCCCAGAGAGTAGAGTGACACAACGATAGATAAATAATATCCGGCAGCAAGGCCTATGATCGAGAGATTGGAGGTTTTTCGGAACGAGGAACACCTCTTAATTGCTGTTACACCCAGGTTCACCCTGACCTGGTGTGGTAGCATCTGTTAGGGTTCTAGCTAAGGGCAAATAGTGAAAGAACACCACGAAAGCGCAAGGATACATTTTTATAGTAAAATTACCAGCAATAATTTATTATATTGTAAAATGACCAACAATATTTATTTATAGGAAAATGCT
>OZ010581.1:68820966-68865966 GCA_963932145.1 Acanthosepion lycidas | reverse complement strand
CGCTATCCAAATGCCCAAGTTTCTGTCCACGCTAACAAAATATGATGATTAAGAGCTGAAACCCAGTAGATAATACTAAAATACTATATCGCACTAATTGTAAATACTCAAAATAATTGAAGGTATTATGCAAGAAACAACTTGTATCATATAAAAAGAACGTTATACTAGAATACCCGTAACCCGTTGGGTCACTGACGGTTCAGGTTTTGAAACATTGAAGTTGATTTCAACATTAAAAAATTGTCTCTTTGAAGAAAGAAGGAATAAAAATACTGTATAAACAACTCGTATTTTAAAATTTTATTTACTTAAAATATTTAAAAAATTAGATTAACTTAAAAATATTTTCTTATTATGCCAAAAATATTTTAAAATCATATACGCATGAAAATATTTTTCACATATGCCAAAAATATTTTTGAAATATTTAAAATGTTGCTTGTTTAAAGAAAACTCAAATATAAATAATTAATCTAAAACAACTTGACGAAACGGCAAACCGAGATCTCTTTTCGCCTGTCTTTAACTTCGAATATTTAAATTAAAAGATATTTTTTTAAAGAAAGTTAAAATAAAAATACTTACTGTATAAACAACTCGCTTTTTAAAATCTTATTCACCTAAAATATTTTAAAATCAGATTAACTTAATAATATTTTTAAATATTTAAAATATTGTTTGTTTAAAGAAAGTTGAAATATAAATTATTACTCGACAAACAACTGGACGAAACGGCAAAGCGTGATCTCTTTGTGTCTGTCTTTAACTTAAAAGCATTTTATTAGGTTGGTGGAAAAATAATTTCGTTTTCTAACATATGTTACTATGTGAGAAAACGAAATTATTTTTGCACCAACCTAATAATAAAAAAATTGTCCGTTTGAAGAAAGTTTCAAAAAATATACTTACTGTATAAACAAATCGCATTTTAAAATCTTATTGACTTAAATTAGACTAATTTAAATCATTATGCACTGGGCGGACGCACCACACAAGCGCGCAAGTAATCATAGACTTTTAGTATTATATAGATAATGCATATAAAATATTTGATATATTCATTTTTTGGTCCAAACATTTATATATATGACCTCATTTACTTGATATATCATCATTATCATCAACCAGAATACCGAGTGTCGTAAGTCGGTAAGAACGTGAACACGAGACAAGTTACATCCATTTATCCAAAGCACGTTCCATTGTTTGAATGTCTGTCAATGATCTTCCTGTCCACTAAGTGACGGCGTCAGTCCATATTCTCCTCTATTTTGCCCCTTCCTTTGTCTAACGTGGTATCTTGTAGGATGCCGATGGAAGGATTGTTGGCACTTTTTCAATTTTTCTCTTCTTGACAGTGGATATGTGATGTTTTCAATGGACCCGTCTATTCTGCTGGCGTCTTGCCTGTAAGATGGCAGTGCAAATATTGTTGGCCTTTGTGCTGTGGCCAGAGCATTTTAACTTACTCTTCTTGCCGATGAATATAAGGTCATCCAATACATGTCTCGCACTGCGTCATTTGGTAAGCGATTTACGTAGAAGATACTGTGTGTGCTTTTGTAGTATCTGATATCGAATGCATGGTTTCTTTAATGTCATTCTGCTGTTAATCGTACAAACAGACTGAGAAAGCCAATGTTCGCAACAGCCTCACTCAATACACATATATTTAAATTTGAAATGTAGCGTTACAAAAATGCCAGGATGTATTTAAACGAAAGTTTTGGTTTAAATGCTAACATTTAACTCTTGATGACCGTAACGGTCGAAAATAAAGGTACAAAAAAAGAAAAAAAAAAACCCAATGCACCCCCATAAAAAACGGATCAAATTAGATTAGAATAGTTTTATACGGGTTCAATGGTCATATTTTTGGGCCGAGACCACGGGCTCGGAGATCCCACATTAAATAACCGGCCTTGTTCCACATGATGCCCCAGTGTGTCTGTGTGTGTGGGTGACTGAATATCGTCAGTCGTTCATTTCTCGACCGGCTGTTCGGTTGAACTATCGGTCTTCGGGCGGGGAGGAACCCGAACGAGGCTACGCTGAATAGCGGAGTCTCTTTCGGGGAGGTAAACCGACCCTGAACCCGTTTATACAGGTTCAATGGTCATATTTTTGGCCGAAACCACGGTCTCGGAGATACCATGTTAAACCGGCCTTGTGCCACATGACGCCCTCGTGGGGTGGGGGACTGAATATCGTCAGTAGTTCAAGTCGAGTCAAGAGTCAAGAGTCGAGTCCGGAGCAGAGTCGCGTTCAGACAATTACTGCAAGACATTGGAACAATGATGCTAGTCGAGACTACATTGTTCTCTCTACTAAACCTGATTGTTCATACTAACACTTTCTACTTCTCTGTATATATTCCTGTTTGTAATATATCTGTGTTATTCCATACCTGTGTTCGAGTTCTTCTTTATTGGTTCTACCTTGGACTATCACCGTGGTACAAGGAACCGGACCTTAACAGAAAATATAACCACGAATAATGTTAGGTAAGCTCTAAGGAAATCCCCGAAATGAAAATCCCTAGGAAATGACAAGGTGCCGAATTTCTGGCTTTATCATCTCTCATCAATCCATAAAACTCTTGCACAGACTCTATGACTGCTTATTAATAATTCCAATGAAATTCCAAAATAGATCAATGAAGGTATTACATATCTCATGCCAAAAACAAGTGAAACAGATGACCCGGAAAATTATAAATTAACCACGTATAAATTGACAACGTCTGTCCTAACGAATCGTACTTACTCTATTCTCGATATTCTTCCACCGGAACAGAAGGGATGCCGGAGAGGTTCATAAGGCTGCAAAGATCAACTACTGATAAATGAAATGATTCTGGAAAATTTCACGAGACGATGTAGAAATCTTAACACAGTATAGATAGATTACAGCAAAGCCTTTGACAGTGTACCACACTCTTGGATACTTAAGACTTTGGAAATCTACAAAGTCTCCTCCGTCATAGCAAATTTCTTTAAACACAGCAGTATGGGAATGTGGAAAACCAGATTATGTCTAAATCACACCAGAAGCACTGTCATCACCAACTGACTGAATATCTAATGAGGAATCTTTCAAGGAGACTCCCTGTCCCCCCTTCTGTATTCTGTGTCCTTACGCATGAACTAAACAATAATATCTATGGTTACAAACTAAACAAGAAAGTACTCAATCACCTACTCTACATGGATGATCTAAAACTCTTTGCCAAAGACAACAATGAGTTGAAGGGTCTCCTCAACACTGTGAAATATTTCAGTAACGTCATGGGTATGGATTTCCGATTAGACAAATATACAAATGTAACATTCAAGAAAGGAAGAATGACATAAACACAATCAATAGATTTAGATTTTGGCACAAATATTAGGAAACTGTAACAAGAAGAATTCTATAGGTACCTAGGAATTAGTGAAGGGGGTCGAATACAGGATACTCAAATGAAGGAGAAGATAAGAAAGGAGTACTAAAGGCGTGTGCGTCTTGTAGTGAATACCGAGCTAAATTAAAAGAAAAAAAACAGAATATCAGCTATAAACACTTTGGCTGTCCCTGTGGTGCAATACAGTTTCAACATTCTTAACTTGACCATAGCTGACATTACGCGAAATGGCGCCAAAACGAGAACTCTTTTCATTTACCTAAGGCTGATGTTGATCGTCTGTATGTGCCCAGATCCCAATAAGGAGGAGAGAGATTAGAGATTAGTGATTCAACTAGAACTGTCTTACAAAACTAAAGCAATTAGCCTTCAACGAAACCGGGAAAGTACAGAAGGCTGGATGATGATATGCGTCAAAGAACATGAAAGTAGGAAGCGACTTCATTCAGTAATAAAAGAAGCCAACAAATTCAAAACGAAGCTTCAAGTGTGTGAAGAAATACAAGGAAAGCATAATGCACCGACTGAAACTGCAAAATACTCAAAAAATAAATCAAAGGCAAATGCAACCGACTAGATACAGAAATTATGGCAAGATAAACCACTTCACGGTCAATATACTGCCCATACCAAACAAGTTTATGTAAACAAATCCTGTACCCATCAGTGACTACGTAGTGCAGGGTTAAAAGCTGAGACTGAATGTTTTATTCTTGCTGCACAGGATCAATGCTTAGTAAGTAGAAATTACCAATCACACATACTGAAAAATTGTGTTAGTCCCAAATGTAGATTCTGTGATAAATCTCCAGAAACAATTGACCATCTTGTGTCAGGTTGCGTGGTATTGGTACCCGCTGAATATAAAACACGGCACGACGGAGTGGGCCAATATATGCACTGGAAAACCTGCGTCACTTACGGAAAGGAAACTGCAAGAGATTTGTATGAACACCACCCAGACCTGGTTATGATGTTAGGACTTGTAACAATTTTGTGGAAATTGACAATAAATACAGAACAATTAAAGCTAATCGCATGGACATCGTGATTACAGACCGCAAATACACAATGTGCTTCCTTATTGACATGGAAGTCCCTACAGACGCCAATGTATCTTTGAAGATCTTCAAAACCTATTAAAATACGCGGACCTTGAAATCGAAATCTCAAAAATGTGGCGCATGAGGACATTAGCAATTCCAGTTGTAGTTGGAGCACTCGGATTGATTTGAAAAGATTCCAACAGACACATTGAAGGAATTCCTGGTAGCCGATGCCTTAAAAAATATAAAACATTGTACCCACGAGTACAGTCCACACCTTACGTGGGGCTTTATCTATATAAAATATGTGGGATATTTTTTTTTTCAAATCTGCTCAGTAGAAAATGTAATGATGCCATTTTTGACATTAAGTCTCTGGTCTGGTCCCAGAAAGAAATGTGTATCCACCAGAAAACAAAGGAAATAAAATAATACTAATAATACAGATATTAGACAATTATTCAAATGTATCTCTCATGGTCAGCTGTATGTAAAAAAGAAGGAAATTTAGTTGAACGTAGTATAATGTCAAAAATAATTTTGATAATTGATGATCTTGCTTAAAATTGTTTAAAATTTTTTTTTATATAGAAGTATGTAAAATTATATTACAACATGACTTTCCATGTTTGTAGGATGAGTATTTTTAAATTCATATTAGTACTTGTGCAAAAAGTGAGTGTTGTTTTGGTTTAAATTTGGTACTCTGTTTAATTAATGCCAGTCGTTTAAGTCACTTGAAAACTGTCAAATAATTTGATTTCATTTCCTAGGAAAAAGATAACGTTACCGTTAAGAAGTTTGGATTGGCTTAGTTCTTTTTGTTTTCGTCTTTTTTTTTTGTAGATTTCACTTTTCGCGTTCCTCACATCATCACCCTATGTTGTGATGAAGACATTTTGCGAATCTCAATCATCAGAACCAAGCAAATCAAGATTTCCATTACTAATCGTAATTTGGTCTTATTTTTTAATCTAAAATTCGTTCATTTAACTTTTGGCCAATGTTCAAAATCGATTCCAGTTACGGCCGATATTCAAAGCGCTGCAGCTGAATATACTTTTCTTTGCATTCTCAAAGAAGACGAACAAGAAGCTCAGGAATAAAAAGAGATAGAGTAAAAGAAGAAACAGAAGGAGAAAAGAAAGAGTAAAAACTAGAAGAGGATGAGTAAAAAGAAATGAAACGAAAAACAGGAAACGGACTGCTGGAAGAGACGAGGTAAATTATATTAACATGCAGAAGAATAAAAAAAGGACAGTAGTGTAAGACGATGAAATATGAAAGACCAAAAAAAAAAGAAGAAGAATAAAGAAGAAGAGAAGCGGAGGAGGAGGAATGAAAGAAGTTAGTAGTAGCAGTAGTAGTAGAAGAAGAAAGAAGAAAAAGAGAAGAAAAAGAAGAAGATTAAAAGAAGATGGAATAAGAGAGACCAACAAAGAAGAAAAGGGGAATAGAAAAGGAGAGAAGAGGAACGAACGGAAAAAAGAAATAGTAGTAATAGAAGAAAAAGAAGAAATCGAAGAATGATACAGTAGAGTAAGGCTGTGCAATAGGAGAGATCAAAAAAGAGAAGATGAAGAAGAAGCAGAAGAAGGAAATGAAATAGTAGTAGTAGCAGTAGTAGTAGAGGAAAGAGAAGCAGAATAAGAATAAGATGAAAAAGAAGAATAGAAAGGTAGAGTGAAATGGAATAGGAGAGACCAAAAAAGAAGAAAAAGGGAATAGAGAAGATAAAAATAATGATAAGAAGAAGATGAATAAAACAAAGAAATAGTAGCAGTAGAAAAAGAAGAAAAAAGAAAAAGTAAAATAGAAGAGCAGAGTTAGAAGCTGAAATATGAAAGAACAAAAAACGAGTATAAGAGCAAAAGATTGGTTGGTTGGTTGGGTTTTATGGCATATCAACCACTGTGGGTCATTTAATGCCAAATTAAGGTATATATATATATATATATATATATATATATATATATATATATATATATATATATATATAATTATTATAAGTTAATAGACTTAAAATATGGTTTTTCGCTACACAGTTCTAACCATGTTTCAAAAATGGAAGCTAAAAGCCCCTAATTTAATTTTGTACTTAAATTAAAGACATCACTTTCATTTCATCCTCAAGCGAATTCGCTTGAGGATGAAATGAAAGTGATGTCTTTAATTTAAGTACAAAATTAAATTAGGGGCTTTTAGCTTCCATTTTTGAAACATGGTTAGAACTGTGTAGCGAAAAACCATATTTTAAGTCTATTAACTTATAATATTAATGCTCTGTAAATTTACATTGAGCACTATTTTGTAAAAATAAAAATATCTATAAGAACACCGGATTATATATCTTACTGTTCTTTCTTTTTATTAATATACATATATATATATATATATACATTATATATATATATATATATATATATATATATATATATATATATATATATATATATATATACCTATATATATATATTGAATATACAGTACTATTAAACATATAGCTGGCAACATTATTTTTTCAAAAACGCATAGCTGGCAACATTATTTTTATCAAAAAACGTATAGCTGGCAACATTATTTTTAACCAAAAAACGTATAGCTGGCAACATTATTTTTACCAAAAAACTTATAGCTGGCAACATTATTCTTTACAAAAAACGTGTAGCTGGCAACATTATTTTTACCAAAAAACGTATAGCTGGCAACATTATTTTTTACCAAAAAACGTATAGCTGGTAACATTATTTTTTCCCCAAAAAGTATAGCTGGCAACATTATTTTTTTTCCAAAAAACGGATAGCTGGCAATATTATTTTTACCAAAAAAACGTATAGCTGGCAAAATTATTTTTTCGAAAACCCGTATAGCTGGCAACATTATTTTTTCGAAAACCCGTATAACTGGCAACATTATTTTTACCAAAAAACGTATCGCTGGCAACATTATTTTTTCGAAAATCCGTATAACTGGCAACATTATTTTTTCGAAAGCACGTATGGTTGGCAACATTATTTTTACCAAAAAACATATAGCTGGCAACATTATTCTTTCCAAAAAACGTATAGCTGGCAACATTATTTTTTCGAAAACACGTATAGCTGGCAACATTATTTTTACCAAAAAACGTATAGCTGGCAACATTATTTTTTCCAAAAAACGTATAGCTGGCAACATTATTTTTTCCAAAAAACGTATAGCTGGCAACATTATTTTTTTCAAAAAAACGTATAGCTGGCAACATTATTTTTACCAAAAAACGTATAGCTGGCAACAATATTTTTTTCCAAAAAACGTATAGCTGGCAACATTATTTTTACCAAAAAACATATAGCTGGTAACATTATTTTTTCGAAAACCCGTATAGTTGGCAACATTATTTTTACCGAAAAACGTATAGCTGGCAACATTATTCTTTCCAAAAAACGTGTAGCTGGCAACATTATTTTTACCAAAAAACGTATAGCTGGCAACATTATTTTTTTCAAAAAACGTATAGCTGGCAACGTTATTTTTATTAAAAAATGTATAGCTTGCAACATTATTCTTTCCAAAAAACGTATAGCTGGCAAAATTATTTTTTCCAAAAAACGTATAGCTGGCAACATTATTTTTTCCAAAAAACGTATAGCTGGCAACATTATTTTTTTCCAAAAAGGTATAGGTGGCAACATTATTTTTTCGAAAACACGTATAGCTGACAACATTATTTTTACCAAAAAACGTATAGCTGGCAACATTATTTTTTTCTAAAAAACTTATAGCTGACAACATTATTTTTACCAAAAAACGTATAGCTGGCAACATTATTTTTTCGAAAACCCGTATAACTGGCAACATTATTTTTACCAAAAAACGTATCGCTGGCAACATTATTTTTTCGAAAATCCGTATAACTGGCAACATTATTTTTTCGAAAGCACGTATAGTTGGCAACATTAATTTTACCAAAAAACATATAGCTGGCAACATTATTCTTTCCAAAAAACGTATAGCTGGCAACATTATTTTTTCGAAAACACGTATAGCTGGCAATATTATTTTTACCAAAAAACGTATAGCTGGCAACATTATTTTTTCCAAAAAACGTATAGCTGGCAACATTATTTTTTCCAAAAAACGTATAGCTGGCAACATTATTTTTTTCAAAAAAACGTATAGCTGGCAACATTATTTTTACCAAAAAACGTATAGCTGGCAACAATATTTTTTTCCAAAAAACGTATAGCTGGCAACATTATTTTTACCAAAAAACATATAGCTGGTAACATTATTTTTTCGAAAACCCGTATAGTTGGCAACATTATTTTTACCGAAAAACGTATAGCTGGCAACATTATTCTTTCCAAAAAACGTGGAGCTGGCAACATTATTTTTACCAAAAAACGTATAGCTGGCAACATTATTTTTTTCAAAAAACGTATAGCTGGCAACGTTATTTTTACCAAAAAATATATAGTTGGAAACATTATTCTTTCCAAAAAACGTATAGCTGTCAACATTATTTTTTCGAAAACCCGTATAACTGGCAACATTATTTTTACCAAAAAACGTATAGCTGGCAACATTATTTTTTTCAAAAAACATATAGCTGGCAACATTATTTTTTGAAAAAAACGTATAGCTGGCAACATTATTTTTACCAAAAAACGTATAGCTGGCAAAATTATTTTTTTCTAAAAAACGTATAGCTGGCAACATTATTTTTACCAAAAAACGTATCGCTGGCAACATTATTTTTTCGAAAACCCGTATAACTGGCAACATTATTTTTACCAAAAAACGTATCGCTGGCAACATTATTTTTTCGAAAATCCGTATAACTGGCAACATTATTTTTACCAAAAAACGTATCGCTGGCAACATTATATTTTCCAAAACACGTATAGCTGGCAACATTATTTTTCCGAAAACATTATCTGAAGCCTTGTTGTTGGTCGTCCTGGCTATGCCGATAAACTACTATCGTCATACCCAGGACGCTAAGATCAAAACAGGAGAAGAAAAAGGAGGATGAGAAGAAGACGAAAAGCTAGAATAGGAATATATAATGGAGCTAGAAAAGTCATATGAAGCAGATAATAAAGATAATAATAAAGAAATTGAAATGAAAGACCAAAGGAAATTAAGTCTAGTCAGGAAAATTGGGATGATGATGATGATGATGATGATGATGATGATGATGATGATGATGGCGACGATGATGAAGATGGGATTTTGAAAGATGACAAATGCATATCACTACTTCCCCGCTTGGTGGGGGTGGGGGGATTTGCAACGACAAAAATTCAGGGAATCAGCCAGGCACTTTCCGTTCCTATTGCTAATTCTTGGCTTCATGGACTGTGGCTACCTTTAGGAAAACTCACATCCGTTCAAACAATTCTATCAAATTATAAGCCTGCTTTGGTGCGAAAAGTCTCTAGACAATCAAGCGAACAACGAAATTGTAAGAACTGAGACTTGCTCATCTAAAATTAATTGTTATGGAAGGAAAAGTAAAATGAAGAAACAAAAAATACATTTTTTCTTTTTTACTAAAGTTCATCCAATACAAAGGCACAGGAGAGACTGAAGGTTGAAGGTTACCGAATGAAAATTTAATAGGATATGGAATATAGATAAAGATCGAGACTTGACTTGAAACGTTAAAATGGTAGTGTCCAGGAAAGCATCCACGTGATTTTTTTCCACGAAATAGAAATTCTTGGAAGAAAACCTTTCTATTCAGTGGACGTAGTTTTAAGGGTTTCACCAGGTTAAACTAAAAAGGGTAGCACCCCTATGCATTTACCATGGAAATAGCTATAGTGCAGCGATAGACTTGCAACGTTACCTCTGTAGAGAAAGAGGCTGCAGAATAGGAAATGTCGTCTTCTAAAAGACCGTGTAAACGATTGCATAAGGGATAGAAACGAGGAATGGGGCAGGAAAAATGAAGAGGCGGAGGATAGAAACGAAAAGGAGGCAAATAAAGACATGGGTAGGAGGTGAAAATCAGGAGTATGGAAATAGAGAGGAGGGGGAATTTGAAGAGAAGAGCAGAGATATGAAGGAAGATAGAATCATTGAAGAGGAAAGAGAGAGAAAAGAAAAGGGCAGCGTATAGAGACGTGGATAGGAGGTGGAAATCAGGAGTATGGAAATAGAGAGGAGGGTAAATTTGAGGGGAAGAGCAGAGATGTGAAGGAAGATAGAAACGAGGTGTGGGACAGGTACCTGGGAGTCATGGAAACGGTGAGATAGAAATGAGTAAGGGGAGAGAAACGTAAAGGGGGAACGAAGCAGAAACTGGAATAGAGAAGAAAACAGAGATGGTGGCCAGAATAATGGGTAAGGGAAGTGGGCAGGGTAACTGAAATGGTAGAATGGTGTATATATATATATATATATATATATATATATATATATATATATATATATAAGGAGGAGGAGGTAAACAGCGTGAGGGGCTGAAACAAAAAAAAAGATTATGTTGATAAATAAATCATTTGTATCACTGTTGAAGGTAACAATATTTGATTACAGCCTGTCATTGATCACGTAACTAAAAGTGGATGCGAGAGATCAACTGTGTGTAGGTGATATTCTTATTTGCATAAACTATCATTCGAAAGCCAAAGGACAGTGTCCATTTTTTGTTGTTGCAAGACAGCGAGCGCCAAATTATAATGCCTGTTTGCAAATAAGACTTATTAATATTCATAAGCAATAGTGATTGGCATCGCATTACTTTACAGTTCCATCTTTACCAAAGAAAAGCTATCAAATGTTCAAAACAGATCGAAATAACTGTCTGAAATCAGTAGTCTTCATCTGGACTCTATTTTCTGTTATATTAGGTTGGTGCAAAAATAATGACGTAATAATGTCGTTTTTTGACGTTAAAAATACGTCAAAAAACGACATTATTACGTCATTATTTTTGCACCAATCTAATACTAACATATTGTTAAATGCCTCTTTCGTTAGACTTGGTGTAAATTTATTTCTTATTAAATAAAGATTATTTATCACTAATCTTAAATATTACTATTATTAATTAATATCGTCAGTGGATTACTAATGTCTGACAGAGGCAAGGATTTCTGGCAGTCTAATCTTATTTTCTCATAAGACGAATACTGAGATTTACGGTTCTGTGACTAACAGTTTATATAAAATGCACAATCTAGATAATATAGTTAATGTAACGTCTAAGATCCCTTCCTTCGACGTATAATATGTGCTTCGGCAGGGCTCTATACAGTTTATAATTTGAAGTTACATATATATATATATATATATATATATATATATATATATATATATATGTATATATATATATATATATATAATATGTGGTGCAGTTCAGTTTATATTACAATGAATCATTCATACACAAAGTAGATTAGTAAAGTTAATGATATAAAATGGCGAAATCCTTTCGCAAACAAAATTTTAATGGTGCATTAACCTACAAATCACTCGATGAATGTTATGATCCTTGTTTTTTTAAATTATAAAATGTATAATGAAAAGTTGAAAGTACTTGCGTATTAAAGAAAGTACTTGCGTATACAGCTTTTAATTTAAAAGTTTGGTAATCCGTATAGATAATCCCAAGGAGGATGTAATCCAGTGACCTCCATGTCAAATCAGAGGTTGTCTGTTTTCTATTTAAATTGAATTTATACATAACATACACACACACACACATATATATATATGTATATGTATATATATTTATGTGTGTGTATGTGTGTGTGCGTGTGTTAGCAGGGGATATGATCATTGCAATATAGATTATTAATGCAATTATAATAATATAAACTTATTATGCCATTAAATCAACAGACAGGACTCCTTTGTCCTTAGTTCAATATTAGCACAGAATGTGTGCAATATTAGGTTGGTGCAAAAATATTGTCATTTTTTGACGTAAAAAAATACGTCAAAAAACGACAATATTTTTGCACCAAACTAATAACTACAGGTTTTCTTCCTTGATTATTTCTTTGGACTTCTAATGAGAAAAACGCAGGGATAAAATTCTGACTAACGATTCTGTGTATAAATTAATAATAAATAAAATGAAATTAAACTGTTTTTTTACAATCTGATTATGAAAACTTCCCTAAAACACGGAAGTTGAAAAAACATAAGTGATTTTTTATTTTATTTTGATTAATAGCAATAATTATTCCTGCGCTCTGTATTTGTAATTTCTGCTTTGTCTTCAAGGCATTGCATTTCGAAATTACCATAGTCTATCGGAGCTTTTGACGAAATAATATCAGTATTATTATTATTATTATTATTAGTGTTGTTGTTGTTGTTATGGTTGTTGTTGTCAATAATGCTGTTGTTATATATATATATATATATATATATATATATATATATATATATATATATATATATATATATATATATATAAGATCTTTGTCCTATTTTAAATACAAGGGTAAGTCCAAATTATACTCACTTTCGCCATAACATATTATTAGGTTTGTCACATTGCTTCCTGGTCATCGGTGCTTATAGTTGATACTGTTTGGTCACGTGATCGAAGTTTGAGCATGATCGCGCCCTTTTTTATTTGCGCCTCTTACAGTGTAAACATACCCTGTCTGTTAGCAGTGTGCACCAAGTTGCCTGTGAATAATTCCGTATCAATGTTTTGAGAATGACAATGGTTTTTCGAGTTTTCAATACAACTATTTAATCCATAGGTGGGGTTAGAAGAGCATTCACAATTTCCCGTGGGTATTTGCATATTAGTTAATATAACGAACCCTACTCGAATTTAGTGGATAGTAATTTGCACTGTTCGGTATGATATAAATCTGCTTCCCGTTTGGCAGAAGAAACCATCGTTAACGAATGCACAATTTTATTTAATAAGATTTCTCGAATATTCAAGACGGCAGACGAAAATAAATAAATATACTGTTTAATAAATAAACGGAGCGTCTACTAAAATATGGGTATATATTAAAAATAACGCACACACACACACACACACATATATATACAGAGAGAGAGAGAGAGATAGAGAGAGCTATAACAGATTAAAGAAGAAACAGGGAGAATGATAAAAGATTGAGCAGTGAAAGACAGAAGAGTCACAAACACGCACAGTGTGTGTGTGTGTGTGTGCGTGTGTGTGTGTGAGAGAGAGAGAGGGGGGAGAAATAAGAAATTGAAGAAAGGAGTGAAAAACAGAAAAGAAGAAAAGTCGTAGAGGGAGATAGAGAGAGTGAGGGAGATGACAAATTGAACAGCCGAGTGTGACAGAAAAAAGAAGAAGTACAAAGAGCGCGCACGAGAAAGAGGGAGGGATAGAGAAAGTGATAACAGATTCACGTGAAAACTAGAATAGATAGATAGATTGAGAGAGAGAGAGAGAGAGAGAGAGGGAGAGGAGGAGAAAGATAACAGAATGAAGAAAGGAGTGACACAAAGAAAAGGAGTGACAGCGAGGGACAGAAAGATAACATTTTGAAGTGAGGAGTGAAAGACACACAGAGATAGATAGATAGATAGATAGATAGATAGATAGAGAGACAGACAGACAGACAGAGAAAAAGAAAGAAAGAGAAATAGAGATAGAGAGTGATAAAAGATTGAAGAGAAGAGTGAAAGACATAAAAGAAGAATCACAGAGAGAGAGAGAGAGAGAGAGAGAAAGAGAGAAAGAGAAAGAAAGAGTGATAATGAAGAGAGGAGTTAAACAAAGAAAAGATGAGTTACAGAGAGAAAGAAAGATAACAGTTTGAAGAGAGGCGTGAAAGACAGAAAACAAAGAGAAAGCGTGAGAGATATATAGAAAGATAGATAAATAGATAGAGAGAGAGAGAGAGAGAGAGAGAGAGAGGGGAAGTTAATGAGAATATGTACGTAGTATTTCAACCTTCTCTCCACTTTCATGTTAACTTGCTATTAATTTTCATCATCTCTCTCTCTAATCTTCTTTCTTGACCCTTCTCTAGTGAACACAATTCAGCCAATACTGGATGCATGCGATAGATGGACAAGAAGTGCCTTCAGGATAAGGTGGAAGCCTTCGATTGCATCTAGCAACAGTGAGTAATATACGTTCTTGTTCACGGTCAACTAATTTACTTCTGGCTGCAAAGGCAGTTGCCCTGACACGGCCTGACCTAACACATTGGTTTCTCTTACAGAATTACCCGCGCAACAGACCCACGTCGTGTGTTAGGCCCGTTGTCGAGTGCCCGGCCAAAAGGAAAACGTTACTCGCCGAATTATACTAGTGGCACGACATGGATTACATCCATCTTTGTCAACATTATGACATATGGCATAAAGCCGAAAACCAAGGTTAATTGAAAATGACAATGCTTCTTCATTGTTTCTTTCTCCTTCACTTGTTTTATTCCGGATACCATTCAAAGATTCGTGAATTTCATTATATTCTATTCTTAGTTGTTTCACGGTCATTTTTATGTGCTGTCGTTGATCGTGGCTCTCCACAACTACCTGCACCTTGAAACTCTAAGCAACGTATGACTTTTTATAATCCACCTTTATCCCCGTTCTTTCATTCGCTCCCGCAAACTATACAACTATATCACTCGAAGGTTTCCCTTTATCAATCCTTTGACAAGCCCCGTGAGTGTTCAATTCTCTAAGCTTCCTTTCCTCTTTATGCGCCGCAGAAATTTCAATTGTCTTTTTCTTATTGATAGTATGCTTTTTTTGCTTCAATTATTTAAAATTGCTTGGTTGCTCACATGTTCAGTCTTTTTTTTTTCCCAGCCTTGTTCTTTCTACTGTAAAGAAATTGTCCAGCTTTCGATGACATATAGGAGAGATATGACAAAACAGTCCATCCTTTTCTTTGTTCGGGACGGCATCTTCCTAGCACTTAACAATTTAGTATTTGGAATACTTTTTCCGCTATATCCGAAGCGATTTCAGATTTCTGTCTCCTGGTAGACACTGTAATTCTGTTCGGATCGACTTTCTGTATAGGATTGTTGAGAAAACGCATTCTCGTCTCCTGCCTTTTGCTATTTATGGTCATTTTCTATCCACATACCAAGTTTAACAACAAAATTGTCCAAAGCTAGTAAAAGCCAAATTGTCCAATTGATATATTTGAACCGTTGTATCTTAGAAACGATTAAAGATATCTTACTGGAATTCTCCAATACTACTGAACTCTATTTAGATAATAAGAATGTATAATTACTTTCCAAGCTTAACAGAAAAATCGGGATGAAAACGACCATGACATATTCATCATTAATTAATCATATATAAGGATAGGGAAGGATTGAAATAAAGTTCATATATATATATATATATATATATATATATATATATATATATACTCCTGAAAAAAAAATATTTTGGTTGAGCTCGCTGAGGCGGAAGTGTGAGTTTGTAAAAAGTGAATATTACTGCTAATAATGCAAGGTTCTTCGGTAAAGCGAATCGAGTTCTCTCAGTCACTGCGTGTTTATCTAAAAATAAATGGTGGGAGTTGAAATTGAGTTACTGTCCGGTGAATGTCGGTTTACGGTATACGGATGTCTTAAACCCATGATCTGTTCGAGATATTAGAACATCCAGGAATGGTAGTGTGTTGTTACTCTCTTTCTCCATTGTGAACTGTATCGAAGGTCTTATTGAGTTCACATGGTCCACTAGAACCTGAACCTCTTCCTGATGTGGTCAGAGTATGAAGGTGTCCTCTACGTACTTTAACCATATAGTTGGCTTTAGAGATATAGATTCTAATGCCATTTCCTCAAAGTATTCCATGTATATATTCGCCATTGCTGGTGATAATGGCGAGCCCATTGTTAATCCCTCATCCTGTTGATATATGTGTGACCCCACACCGAAGTGTGTTGTTTGTATACAGATAATACAATAATCAATTGTACTTTTTGTAGTAACAATCTACTTATATTTACAGGAATAGAGTTAATATGAGTAGAACAATACTTTTAGACGGATTGCCTAATATTCATTTAGTAATCAGTGCATTAGAGTACTTTTAAAATCTACAATATCCATATAGTATTATTCATTTGTATATCTATAACCATCTGGCACGTCTGTTTAGCGGGATATCAACTTTAATTTATCAAATTTAATTTTCTTAGGAGCATTAGTAATTTTCTTTACAAAAATATATTTCTGGAATTTTTTCAAAAATGTATTGATGGTAATTTTTTTTTTCTTTTTTTACAGAAATGTATTGCTGCTATTTTTTTTTTTCAAAAAATTATTGCTGGTATTTTCACTACAAAAGGTATTTTTATAGTTTCATAGTCTTTCGCCCTAATTTGAGTGGGGGTAACTATTTGCCTATATCTGGGAAGCTAACAGGTGGTACCATTCCGAATCAGAGTGGAAATGGGAAAAAACAGCAATTAAACCTATAATTTTTCAATCTGAGTCCCTGCTGTTGGATGGAGTTTATCGTCCTAATCAAGACGTTGAAAATAAAGGTGATGACATCTTGATAAATGATATTTAATTTACATTAACTTTTATATCATTTCTGTTGAGGCATAATTACTTTCGGAACACGTTAATATATATCTTCTTACATATAATGACATAAAAAATCTAATATATACATGTCTTCGAATGTATCCAGGCATTTAATATTTGTATAAACTATACCCTATCGAAGTCAATGGCACCTTATTCCCATCCAGCACGAGTCTGGCACGTAGTCAGTTGTTTGCTTTTGAATGAGTGATTCGTTTATTACGGTTTATCAACACTGTGCAGGTTATTTAAAGCCAGAAAATATTTTTTAATTGTAAGACTTTTTTCATATAATAATGTTGCAGTGTTGAAACAATATGGCTATTTTTTGTAATGATGTTATAAGTTACTTATGTTATAATTTTTAAATAAATATTATAATAATGATTTAGCGATACAAATTGTAATTAAACCCACAGTTCGGAGAGAAGAGGTGGGTTCATACCTTTCACAAGTGTATTTACACTTGTGGATATAACGAACTCAACTGGAATTGGAACTCAGCTCCACGATTAACAATTCTAAATCCTTACGCCGTTCGCACATACCAGCTTACAGCACTTGATAATTTCAAGCGGTCAGCCATCTACGTACTGACCAGGCTCGATGTTGCTTAACTTCGGTGATCATACGGTGTTTCAAAGTGATATCGCCGTAATTTTGTTTTTGAAACTTGTTGGTGTTCAGGTCCTGGTGAAAGTGAATGTTTTTAATATTGGTTCTCACAACGACTATGAGAAGGGGGGGCGAAAATAGTTGTCCCAACCAATAAGCAGTTAAAAATAATTCCGATTGTTGGTCAGATTTTAGAAGATTTCTCTGATCGGCAACTGTTCTGATCGTTTCGTCTATTACCATATCTCTGAATCATTTACCGATGGCATCGATTTTTTTTTATTATTATTATTATTTCAAAGACTAGATTATTCTTGAGTGAACTTTTACTAAGTGAAAAGATAAAATTGATGTCATATTGGGGCTTGTCTGTTATGCGCTTATCAATCCTTGGTTCTAGAGAAGAGAGGCCGTTGTCTCAGAGATGAAGAGAGAAATGTCGTCGAATAGATATCGCTTTTCGATATCTATATTTCCTCTGTGTGTAATAATCGCGAATCCAGACTCACTGAGATAGGAACTTGTGAAAGGTAGGCGAAGTTTGGTTGCGCTTTTGCCAATTTCAAGATATTGTCTGGAGACTTTCAACCAGACCGCTGCTATCTATAATTTTCTAAATAGATATTTTTCAAAGTACCGTCCTCATGTATTTCTGTCGCATCGTCCATTTGGTTAAGTCAGAGTTTTTCACTAAACATTTTTTTCTTATGAAGGCTGGTCGAGTTTCGCAATTACCCATAATGCAATATTAGATTATCAAGAAAATATACCTGAAATCAAACGAAGTATGTCTTACACCAATAATTATTGATCGTATATACACGAGTTTTACGATATTTTTTATGCGGGTCAAATAGGTATTTTGTTTTTGAGGAGGTTAAAGTCATCCATTTTCGGATACCGGTTCTACTATACAGGGTTAATTTTTTCCGGGGACGTTAACATTCATGCTCCCAAATTCAGAAGGCGAAATATCAATGAAGTTCGATCGTACATGTCGGCTCGTATATACATATATATATTTTTTAATATTAAACAAAATTTTATGTTAGCTTTTAGGAATAGGTTATTTTCCCGGTCCCGGTAAAATAGATACCGTGGCTATTTTGCCGGTAAATATAAAGAATATTTGCAAACCAAGAACATTGCATTATCGTATGCGAATGAAATAGGCAAAAATAAATAGAGAACAACTAGTGAAAAGCAGGGCATTTGCTTAGCGAACCCTTCTGCGAAACGTAACGTGGAAAACTGTGCTACGACTGCTACTACACAGAAAGATATACCAACCATAACAATGGCGTCATCGATAGGATCGTTAAATTCGCTGGACGACCCAGAACACATAGAAAGATGTATAAGAAATTTTGCTTCATTTGCAAAATTTAAGAGACACAAAGATCAAAGGAGGAGAGAACGAGATAATGGATTTATTTCTTGCTACCGCTGGGGGCGAGGCTGTGTAGAAAGTTTCGACAATGTGTTACCCGAGCGAATTAGAAGAAATGACATTAGAAGAGAAAACAAGAAAGACTAGCGGAAGGACAGCACAGTACGAGAATAATCAGGAATAGTGAAAGAAAAAAAACAAAGGTATACGACCTCTCCGATTCAGGGAGGTGTAGTATCGTATGCAAATGAGATAGACAAATATAAATAGAGAGCAACTGGTGAACAGAAGAGCATTTGCATAGCGAACCCGTTGGCTAAACGTAACGTGGAGAACTCTGTTACGACTGCTATTACACATAGAGATATACCAAACATAACAAATATATTTTATTTGAGATTGTCAGCGCAGTGAGCCATGTAGGCAGGACTTAAACAACATGTAGTCTGTAAATGTTCTCTGCAGTGGGTGCACCCGAAGTGTATTGGCAGGAGAATCATGTCCAAAGGCAAGTTTTGGATTTGCAGAGACTGTTATGCCAGAAGTGTTTTAAAATATTCAGAGACTTCTATATTTCTTCTAATAATTGATGATGAAAAAATGATTTTTAACTGTATTCACAACTGATGGTGAAAATAAACAAACTTCAGTGTTAAATCTGTCTTGTTATTTCTAACATTACCCGACTTCATAATAATAAAAATATTTACCGCTGTTTTACCGAGACCTTCAAAATAAGCTTTAAAGCATGTTTGTCTATTTTTTCGGGACCGGCAATATAGACTCTCCCTAAATATTTATTACAACTGAAAAGATAGTCGTAATCCCTGGATTAAGAAGCACTACTTTGCAATCGATTCCGCTTAAGTCTAGAATAGGCAAGTAGATGGGAATAAAAGGGCAGGTTGAAAATTTCATTGGAAAGAAGGATAGGTTAGAAAAATTAATTCAAAGTTTGTTTTCGAAACAAAAGATGTGAGACGACTTTGGGATAAAAAGTCAAACGGATATTAAATGTAAATTAAAATAAATCGTGGGGTCTGGAAAAACAGTGGTTCGGTTGAAGATTTTGTTTTAAATAGCCGGACGAGCCGTCTATTCCGGACGCGAGAGTAATTCTCTAACATTCAAATCCTTGTAAGTCATTTAGTAGACGTTATGCCATATAGTAACTTGCAATCTAATTTTATTTGTACTAGTTCGCCTTTTTGACTATCTTACTCTTCCCGTTTCCGTTAAAGTTATTGTATCGATCCGGCATTTATTGTATCGATCGATCACGGTTTGCTCCTATCAATCTCCTGGGCATAACGCCAAATAAAATCAGTAGCAAGAGCTTTTTATATGTTGCTACGGTTACGTTTCGATAAAGGCGGCATAATTCTTTGAATACCGAATCTCCATTAGCTCTTACAGAACTTGGCGCAAAAAGATCTTTGCTTTTCTACCAATTACTTCGGTGCGTTATTTGAAATACACGACAGTGTGGATTGGTGCGCCCATTGAGGAACAAAAGCATAAACCAGGTAGTTGTTAGAGGAACTAGCTTCTTTAGTAGCATGTTTAACTGTCTTTATTTCCCAATATATTCTCCGTCCTGGGTATGATGACAAATTTCATCCGCGTCCTAGGTATGACGACAAATTTCATCCGCGTCCTAGGTATGACAATAAACTATATCCAGCAGCAAGGCTTCTGATAAGGAGGTCTTAATTGCTGGTGTTCGCAGGTCTACCTTGAACAGGGGAGGGGGGTAGCACCTGTAAGGGTCCCAGCTATGGGTAAATAGTTAACCACCGAATTGGGGTTAAAAGACTATGAAAGTGTAAAAATAGGTTTTAATACCAGCAATATATTATTGTAAAATATTATTTCCAGAAATATATTTTTGAAAAAAATATTACCAGCAATACATTTTTGAAAAAAAAAATATTAGGTTGGTGCACAAATAATGACGTAATAATGTCGTTTGTTGACGTATTTTTTAACGTCAAAAACAACATTATTACGTCATTATTTTTGCACCAACCTAATAGTAATCAAGATCTAGTCGGCATTAAATAACACATCGGGGTTGATATACCGTAAACCAAACCAAACAAAGGTATTTTTTCTTACTTTCTATCTAAACGCATGAGAGTTGTGATAGGACCTATCTTGCTAACCCTAGCTCTATGGTGCATTTTAATTATATATGAACTAAGTTTGGATTATTACGAAACCGTGCTACCACAGTGGATTTGCAAATCTCGATTGAATTTGTTACGATTATTTATGAACCAGTACTCTAAGATAAGGAGTTCTAAGTTCAGCTGAGTACAATACAAAATCATAAATGTATATCCCCAACAAGTGAGACAAGTTAGAATGGGTGCCATTATAGTAATAATGATTAGTGAGACTAGCACGTTCGTTCTTGTTAAACAGCAGGCTCATTCCCTCTCTTTCTTTCTTTCTTTCTTTCTTCTTTTTGTCTTTCTTTCTTTCACTATTTATCTTTCTTTCATTCTGTCTTTCTCTCTCTTTCTTTCTTTGTTTCACTATTTATCTTTCTTTCTGTCTTTCTTTCTTTCTTTCTTTCTTTCTTTCTTTCTTCTTTCTGTATTTCACTATTTATCTTTCTTTCTCTCTCTTTCTTTCTTTCTTTCTTTCTTTCACTATTTATCTTTATTTATTTTTATTTCTTTATTTCTTTGTATTTCATATTTTCTTTCTTTCTTTCACTATTTATCTTAATTTCTGTCTTTCTTTCTTTCTTTCTTTCTTTCTGTCTTTCTTTCTTTCTATCACTATTTATCTTTCTTTCATTCTGTCTTTCTTTCTTTAACTATTTATCTGTCTTTCATTCTTTCACAATTTATCTTGCTTTCTGCCTTTCTTTCTTTCCTTTTTTCGTTCTTTCTTTCCTTTTTTCGTTCTTTCTTTCCTTTTTTCGTTCTTTCTTTCCTTTTTTCGTTCTTTCTTTCTTTTTTTCTTTCTTTCTTTCTTTCACTATTTATCTTTCTTTCTGTCTTTCTTTCTTTCACTATTTATCTTTCTTTCTTTCTTTCTTTCTTCTTATGGTCTTTCTTTCTTTCACTATTTATCTTTCTTTCTTTCACTATTTATCTTTCTTTCTTTCTTTCTTTCTTCTTATGGTCTTTCTTTCTTTCACTATTTATCTTTCTTTCTTTCTTTCACTATTTATCTTTCTTTCTTTCTTTCTTTCTTCTTATGGTCTTTCTTTCTTTCACTATTTATCTTTCTTTTTTTCTTTCACTATTTATCTTTCTTTCTTTCTTTCACTATTTATCTTTCTTTCTTTCTTTCTTTCTTTCTTTCTTCTTTCTGTCTTTCACTAATTATCTTTCTTTCTTTCTTTCACTATTTATCTTTCTTTCTTTCTTTCTTTCTTTCTTTCTTCTTTCTGTCTTTCACTAATTATCTTTCTTTCTTTCTTTCACTATTTATCTTTCTTTCTTTCTTTCACTATTTATCTTTCTTTCTTTCTTTCTTTCTTCTTTCTGTCTTTCACTAATTATCTTTCTTTCTGTCTTTCTTTCACTATCTTTCTGTCTTTCTTTCACTATCTTTCTTTCTTTCTGTCTTTCTTTCACTTTCTTTCTTTCTTTCTTTCTTTCTTTCTTTCTTTCTTTCCCGTTATATTTTTATTTCATTTGCTATTCTATTATAATGATTAGTGAGACTAGCATGTTTGCTCTCGTTAAACAGTAGTTTGTTTGTTTGTTTCTTTTTTTTCAATTCTCACTGTTGGCTTTTTTTATCATTTTCTTTCTTCCAGTTTTTACTTTATTCAACTCACATTTTTCTTTCGTTACGAATTCCCATTGTTGGTATTATTCCCTGAAGCCACGTTCTCTAAACTTAATACTATGTCATTCAACATGTAAACTTTAACCTCTCCAGTGTATTTTACTTCAATGGACCGTTTTTAAAAAAATATCGACCAATTTATTTAACGATTACATATTCTCATCATTAAAGAAATTATCATCTCGTATAAAATTATCCAGACCTGTCTGCAAACCCACTTTTTAATTTGGTGTCGTATTTTATTTAGTTAGAAACCTTCTGAGATAAGATTTTTTTTTCTCCTCTTTTAAAACATTTTTCAGTGTGACGTATCTGCCTACCACTACAAAAAACAAACCAGTTCCAGGATTAATATTCGATAAATCGATCTTTGTATTTCTTGTGTTGCTACCAACCAGTTATTCTTAAATTGTAAGCTGACGTAGAAAGAATGTGTTGCGATAGTTTTCCAAGCGAGGCGCACCTGCTTTGAAAATCAACATTTGAAATCTTAGCTTTTATCGAGATTCGAACGCTAACCTCTGTCGCCTTTTCGTTGGTTGGTTGATTTTGTTTCGCTGTATGTCAACCTCTATAGATTATCTAATGCCGAAATCTAAATATTTCGTATGCAAATTTATGCCTTCAATTACAGGTATTTTTGTAAATAATTTTTTACTTTCAAAGTAAACCTATGTTTTCTAGATATAAATTTTGTAGTTAATAAAGTGTATTGTTGGTAATTTAACAATAAAGATGTATTTTTATATTTTTTTAGTGTTGTATTGAGTCTCATTTTGCAATAAAAATGTACTGTTGGTAATTTTATTATACAAATTTTCTGCTGAGTTTTGTTAAGGGGTTCCCTATTTGCTCATAGCTAGCATTCTAGCAGGTGTCAACACCCTTTTTCAGCGTGAACCTCGGAACAACAGCAGTTAAGAGGTGTTTTCACGCTCTTCACAACCTCCAATCTCCCAATCAGAGCCCTTGCTGCCGGGTGTAGGATGTCACTGTCCCCGGCTGGAAATGCACAACCCAGTTAAATATTAAGGACAAGGCATTGTATTTGATAGTTGCAATATTAATAATCCAGTTTAAAAAAATTCTTGATTTTTAAATTGCACTGTTCTTTCAGGATTTGAGCAACCATAGATCTTCATAACCTCCTATATTTTATTGCTTCCATGCATTAACTCATCCAGCAGGCTATGCGATGTTTCCATCTGCATTACCTGCCTTTAATATGTTCTGTGAATGTTAAATCCTCCACAAGTCGTTTCTCCTCATTCATTATCTCAGAAAGTATACTTGAACTCGTCAATAATAATCCGTATGAACCGGAAGTACTTAAAAGTAATAGAGTGAAATTTATGAGATTTTGAAAAACAACACTTTCAAGAGCCACATTATTCTTAGTCAATTGTTTGGTAAAACGTGTTTTTGAAGAATGAGGATGTTGCTTTGAGAAAATGGTGGTGGACATAATTCCATAAAAGAATCCGAAATTTACGCACGGTTAACTCGTTTCAAAGAAGAACTAGAATGAGTTGTGTTAAAGATGCTGAACTGATCGGCAGTCCATCACCATCACTTTTTGAGGTGAAATAAATGTTATGTTCTTCGAGATTTGAGGCTGACTGACGATTATTAACCGACATAACAGCTTACACTCTAGACATCTCATTTGGTTGAGCTAACACAATTTTATTTGAAAGATTATAGATGAAACAACTTTCTGGGCATCGTATTTGGTTAGACTATCACAATCTTATTTGAAGAATTACAGATGAAAAACATTGTGGATATCTCATTTGGTTGAGCTAACACAATTTTATTTGAAAAATTACAGATGAGAAAAATTTCTAGGCAGCTCATTTGGTTGCGCTAACACAATTTTATAAAAATTTGGTTGTGTTAACACAATTTTATAAAAACTAAAGATGTGAAAGAAATTCTCCTTGTTACATACCGAAACTTTAGCCCCCAAATCTGAAACAGATAAGAGCAGAGCTGTCAATGAAAATGTTCAACAAGACTGATCAAAATCCTATAGGATTTCCGAGAAGAATTTTATCTACAGGTGAAGCTTAACTTTGCGCGTACGATCCTGAAGACAACGCCTAGTCAAAGCAATCGTTGCCCAATGATGGAACCTATCCAAATGATGGAACGTGCCAGGGTAGAAAACACAAAAATAATAAAAAAACATGAGGCCAGAAGGAATCGTTATGGAGACAGTTTTCTGGGATGTTGATCGCATTTTGCTAGTTATTTTTTTTAAAGGGGAAAACATAACACCGGATTATTATAAAAGTGCTTTCGGAAAATTGAATGCAAACTTAGCAAAAACTTCGCCATGTCATTGTCCCAAAACATTTTTCCATGAAGGAAGATAATTTCAAGAATTGGAACATCAAGCCTACAGTCTTAAGATATTTTTGAAATATCCTCTCAATGGAATAGAAAATCGCTTTTATATTGTTAAAGACTCTAAATTCCTCCGGCATTGTATAAATTCCCCATAGCATTACTTAGAGGAATGGCATAATGCTGATGTAGCCTATGTGGAAATTTAAAGCTTACTCTTATAATATCTTAATTCCGTTTTGCAGCGATGTTTTTGAATGCCACTACTATTTACATAAATGATGAGCGTTATATATGCTGTCACGCCATAAGTCCGTAGCCAATGAAAATATAGCAGGGGTTTGTAGCGAACGCATAGGGTATACTAGGCGCCAAACACTAGATTTCGTTTCTTGATCTTACTGACATGATGTGGAATAATTATATTGAGTAGATTACTAACACTGCTTCTGGGAAGGTCGATAGACAAACTTTCTCGCAAGAATCTCTCAAATTTATAAGTCTACCATTCGTGCGTACATCGAATACTACTGCCAAATATGGGTTGGTCTTTCTGCTATCTATTTAGAGAGTCTTGACAAAATATAACGAGGAATCTGCAGCGTTATTGATCTAAACCTATCATCTCGGCTTCAATCATTTACCACAAGCCGCATCGTAGTTTCCCTTTATATTTTCTATAAATATTTTATAGTAATTTTTATCATGAACTTTTCTTTGTGAAACGTCGACTTCATGAATTTACCCGCAGTAATGGATTGTCAGCTAGGTCATAATTTATCATAATTTCACTGTTGAAATTGAAGGTTCCTACCATATATACTATGTTCTCTCTGGCGGAATTCTCTTTCGACTTTCTGTTTTTCTGCCAACTACGATCTTCAAATATTTAAATGTAATGTCAATAATCATCATCTGTCGCCTTTAAACCTATTCTTTTATTGTCCTCCCTGTTTATTTTACTCTCAGTTGCCTCTTGCATATTAGTGACTTTTATCGCCTTGCTTGAGGAGAACTGATTTAAAAAGATCTTTCCACGCACATTTTCCCGGATATTCATGACCGAGTTGTGCTTGTTGGTAGGATTATGATAGTACCTCTAAGCAATTTAACAAATTCTGCAACGTGTTGCCTACGTGGCTCAATGGGGGCTTAAATCATGCGTGCGAATATGGTGAGTATCTAGAAGTTGGCCGATTTTTACTGGAACCAGTTTTGTATCATCATGCCATGCCCATCTCGACCAACACCAGTTTCAAAAACAGTGCTTACGAATTCTACAAGAACGTACCGCACACTACTACTGAATCATACCCTCACACGGTTTCTCTCATAGACGAACTCAGGCCAATCTTCCACGGTCTAAAATAAATCATTTGTCACTCGTTAGAAAGAGTGTTATCTTTCAGGCATATACATTTATTTTAAATATTTCGACGTGGTGTAATGGTTAGCAATGGTTTATCTTGGTCGATCACTTACGACTTAGTAGTGAGTTCGATCCCTAGTCAGTGCGCTACACATTCGACCTTGTGCCACATCTAGGTGAAGCTTAGAAAACGATTTGGGCACTACGACATGGTGTGATGGTTTGCAAGCTTGTCACACTAAATCAATTACGACTGAATAGTGAATTCGATCTCCACTGGGTGCCCGAAATTTTCGGCCTTGTGCCACATTTAAGCTATACTTAGAAAACCATTTGGACACTTCGACGTGGTGTGATGGTTTGCATGCTTGTCTCGCTGAATCAATTACGACTGAATAGTGAATTCGATCCTCACTGGGTGCCCCACACTTTCGGCTTCGTGCAGCTTCTAATCTACTCTTAGAAAATCACAATATACATTAATTTCCCCGTCAAACAATTTTAAATGCTGTCTGTGCTTTCTGCAGGTACGCTACAACATTACCGCTTACGACGCTTTCACTAGATTGTGAGATCCGCAATTCTGTTGTTACTATTTCTAACAATTCTGTGTATTTATACTTCTTTTTTGTCAATGTATATAACGCGATACCCACAGCGATAAAGCGTTATACATTGAAAAAATTAGAACAAAATTCAACCAGTAACTGTGACTATTTACCATCGCATATCGAATAGTAAAATATTGCGGATATTTTAAACAGTGTCCGCCAACCTTATGTAGTACAGAAATTTGTTGATACCGATGGAGTCTGGGTCTTTCGAATCAGTAGTTTTATTCAGCATTTTATTATAATAATTGATGTAATGAATATGCAATATTCCCCGTAAAAGTAATATGATTGGCTGGTGTCAGGCATGAATACAGACTGATGTGGAGGTACATGATTGACGCCTATAGTCTTGGCCTATTGCCTACGACTATTGCTTACGACTACGAGGACCAGTCCATTACGGGTACCTGCTAGATTGTCCTACCCGGTTACAGTAGTCAACAATCACTTTGGTACTTCGAACAAATATATCCCTTTCCGGGGCATATCAATAATCCATTATTTAGACACACACACACGCACATATATATATATACATATGATTACATTGATGTAACTACACATGCTCAAAAAAGGGAAGCATATAATATTTATACATCATTTTATCATATATATATATATATATATATATATATATATATATATATATATATATATTTAGTTGGATTGATGTGAGCTAAGTATGTTTGCTCTATCACTGATATTGATCGCTTTCCAATAAGTACCGCGCCTATATATTAGGTTGGTGCAAAAATAATGTTTTTTGACGTATTTTAAACGTCAAAAACCGACATTATTTTTGCACCAACCTAATAATATATAAATAATATATATAAAAAATTGTATATATATATATATATATATATATATATACACATTTTACACACACACACACACATATATATATTAAAAGTTATAATAATAATAATAGTAGTAATATTAATGAGTAAAAGATAATTGATAAATAAACGGGGCGTCTACTAACATATGAGTATCCACTAAAAATAAATAAACGGGGCGTCTACTCGCATATGAGTATCCACATAACGTTTAAAATCTAATGGATTAATAAATAAAAAAATAAAAAAATCCATTACTTTTAAATGTACTTTGTTTCCGTTTGGAAACGAAACTGAGCACATAAAATTTCGAGAGTCTATTATGAGGAGAATCTTGCTTAAAGGCTCTATTCAGCCTTGCCTGATCGGCAAAAGTTATTTGTAGGCCAGTCAGAGCATATCTGATTTGACAACGGCTCCATCTGACCGAACTCTGCAACAGAGCGCGTGCTATTTCTTAAAAATAAGATTTCTCGAATATCTAGGCCAGTAGAGGATAAATAAATAAATATATTATTTAATAAATAAAGGGAGCTTCTGTTCAAATATGAGTCCCCACTAAGAATAACATTTAAAATTATTAAATTGTAACTGTGATAAAATCTGCATTTGAGGGTAATTTTAAAAAACATCGGTGAACGCACTGTTATAATCATTCTAAAATGTAAAATTTATTCGTTTCAGCTATCAAATGTTTTGCCCAACAAGCGAAGCGTCCTAATATATGGGAGCTGACTAGAAATTGTTAGCATGCAAAATGACATTAAATGTTTGTTATATGCATTTCAACACGTTGCTGCTACACTCGTAATAAATTTTGTTGATTGTTGGTTGGTTACTTTTGATATAGAAGGCCTCGAGAATTTGAAGTTTTTTTTATTATTTTCGGTGTATATTGGTATACAATCAAGAGTGGTCTCCCCTTGTTTTGTTACTCTCCTCTTTGAGAGTGCTATTTCTGTTTACTACGACTATAAATACGCGAACATTCTCAGTCGAATAAAGCTTCCTTAAAACCTATACCTGCATACTTTTGTCATTACAAATATTGTCCTGTATTGTGACAGTGGACAGGAATGTGTTTTTAGATATTTTGCAATAGGACTTGTATCCGCCAAATGAAGCGTAAGACAACTTGATAATATTGTGTTGGTCAAAACGACGTGTACTTACTTAAAGATACTATTTCCCAAAGGGCCCTTAAACTGATATATGATGTTGATCTTTTCCGAAACACTAGGAGAAGATTTATTGAGCATGTTTATGGTGGTTGTGTTAAATTTAGCATAATATATAATTAGTTTTATTTTTTACAGGGTTCAGTACGCAATTTGTTAGTACTTTTTTTAGGACTTTTAAAAAAACTTTTTTAATACTTAGAATACATTTGATTAGAGTATAGTAGATTGATATGTTTAGGCTTATTTGATGAATTATTATATTCTTTTTATTCATGTTAATATTTCTAATGGTTCGTGTAATTTTTCCATCAACGCTGTAATTGGGAATGTCATTTTTAATGAGAGTTTGTTTAATGTTTTTCAATTCAATGTAGAAAATTACGCAACTGTAAAGGCTCAGTATAAACATGTATAGACATATTATGCTTATTCGAATATATATATATATATATATATATATATATATATATATATATATATATATATATATATATATATATACGCCTATGTACTGAATGTTTTATATTTAGTGCTTGGACATATTTAAGTTTATGATTAGTATTCTATGTATACGTCCATGAAATATACCCAGGAATATTGAAACGACCAAGTAAAAAACCTAATTTAATAATTGAACAATGGACATTTGTTAATCTGCGACACTTACAGTAAAAAACCAAACAAACAGAAAAAGCAATATATATGTTTCTATATGTAGAAGTGATAAAAATAAAGACAGAAATGTAGCCAAACATGCAACAATCGTTTTGCCGCCAAGATAAATTGTCTTTTTTACATTGCCGCCGAATCTAGTTCCTTGAATAAATGCTTGATTACATGAAAGCTAGTATTTCTATCATTGATTTGCTCTGCGCATGCGCGTACGAAGGGTTGCAAAAAAAAAAAAAAAAAAAAATCCAACCAGCAGTCGTTCGTTATTATCTTATTTTCCAATGCAAACGAAATCAAATTACATTTTGTTTTTTTTTCCTATCCTAAGAGGCAACATACGACAATGAGACAGAAGAGGAAAATATTTAATCATGGAAAAACAGACATACATTTTTAGGCATGACAATGGAGGAACTAGCAATGAATCGAAAACGGGAAGAACAATCATTCTAAGTATCATTATCATAAACAAACTAAGAATAATGACAACCAAACAAAAATTCCTAGAAAATAACAAATATAAACCAAAATAAAATCTTTATCATGGAAGCATACGTAGATAAAAAAAGTGTTCAGTTTGACATAGCAGTGACAAAGTTTGCGTGTGTTGTCACAGCCAATCAGAAACGAAAGAGAAAAAGCGCAGAAAAAATTAAACAACATAAGAGCAATCGAAGCATAATAGTAGCTATTTTGTAGGTGGGGGGAGTAATTATTGAAATGTTATTCATATTATTTTGTTTAAATTTGATTAGCTTTCCTCTTCTGTTCTGACGATGACCTGTTTCTACACTGCTATCAGAAAGCCTGTTCATATATACATTCTTCGTTTTTCTCTCTTTACGTACTAAAATCTTTTTTCTTTTTCTCTTGGGACTCGTCTTCCTCTTTTTGTTTGTTTCTTCTTCTTCTTCTTCTTCTTCTTCTTCTTCTTCTTCTATGTGCCGTCCCCGTTAATGAGCTTAATAAATTTTTTGTTCTCTCTTCTAAACCCTGTACCTCCATCCATTTACTCAAGTTCGCTAGGTAGGTTATTCGTTGTTTTCCTTCTATCCCACTTAACTTCAATCTTTCTTGTGCTTACCAAATTTCCCAATCCATTTTTCCCGTAAAAATCTCATCTCCCTCTTTCTGATGATAAATATAAATGTCCTTTTGGTTTCCATTTCCCCAAAACGTCGATGTTGCTCACATGTTCGGTCTATAGTATTCTCAGCATCCTTCTGTAGAACCAGATGTCTTTTGCTTTTGGTCTCTTCTTCATCTGTGAAGACATTTTCCAGCATTCACTACCATATAGGAGGAGTGTTATTACGTAAGAATTTACTACTCTTTTCATTGTTTGCAACGAAACTATCTTCTTTCTGTTGGATAGTTTTTGAAGGCATCTTTCATTATCCCAATGTGCTTTCGGATTTCAGCGTCGCACTTTCCGTCTTCAGTTAAAACGCTTCTCCGATATGTAAATTGTTGTAGTTGTTTGAGTTTGGTATCTCCAATTTGTAATTTGCATGTTGGGTTGTGTCTTTTGCTAGCAACCATGCATTATATCTTCTTACAATTGATATTTAGTCCTTTGCTTCTGAATTTCTATTCTTAGTTACTATAGGGTCTATATTTTTCTTTCTGTGTCTGGTATCAACACTGTGTCACCTGCCTATCTAATTTTCTTGAGATTCTGGACGCTAATAATGAATCCTGGTAAGACTTCCGATTCTCTTAGAATAACTGCTCTGTTGAGATTAAATACGTCCGTTGAGAACACATATTCTTGTCTTGCATACCATTCCATTTTTTGTATATTTACTGAATTCATTTTCTATCCGTATGAATACGGATTGCAGCCAATATAGGTTCTGGATTAGATTAATATCTGTTGTAACCTAGGGAAGGTTACTGAATAGAATAATCAAACGAAGTTCGATAATGAACGTTAATACTTAGGATAAGAATATAAGATTCGCCAGCGGCGCGTAGAAGTAGTCAACTGCTAGAAGTGACTCAATCTCCAACTGCAGGGTATCTACCAACCGTGGTCAGATCTAGCACAGAAGTGGATTTAATGTGGGGTATCCGAGTCCATAGGCTCGATCAAAAATTCCCCGTACACCCCGTATAAAACGGGGTCGGTTAGCTGTTTCCCGAGATGAAACTCGACATAGCCTCGTCTGGGGATCCTCTATGCCCTGAGGCAGAGATTTTGACCAGCTGGAAACGAATCTGCAACTGCAGGATATCTACCAATCTCCCCACGCGGTCAGATGTGGCACAATGTTGAATTTATTGTGGAGTATCCGAGCCTATAGACCCCATATAAAACGGGGTTGAGTAGCTGTTTCCTGGGACTAGATCCTGCCCTTCCATATAGTCTCGTCTGGTGATCCCCTCTCCCTCGGAGCAGAGAGTTTGAACAGAACAGTTGGAGACAAATCTCCAACTGAAGGATATTTGCCAATAGCCCCACAAGGCCAAATTTAATGTGGAGTATCCGAGTCCGTAGTCTAGAGCAAAAATTCCCCGTAGACCCTGTAGATGTGGTGCAAGGCCGAATTTAACGTGGGATATCCGAGGCCGTAGGCTCGGTCAAAAATTCACCGTAGACCCCGTAAAAACGGGGTCGGGTAGCTGTCTACCACCCCAGACGGGACTCTACGCTTCGGCATCGCATCGTCTGGTTTCCTCTCTGCCCGAAGGCAGGGTGTTCGACCAGCTCAACTGGAGACGAATCTTCGACAAGATATTCACTTACCGCCCCACGCAGTTGGATGCGGCTCAAGGCCAAGTTTATTGTGGGGTATCCGAGCCCGTAGGCTCGGTCATAATACGGGGTCGGTCAGCTGTCTACCACCATAGACGAGACTCTGCCCTTCGGCATAGCCTCGTCTGGGTTCCTCTCTGCCCGTAGGCAGAGAGTTCGACGAGCGTATCTGGAGACGAATCTCCAACTGAAGGATATTTGCCAACAGACATACGCGGTCAGATGTGGCACAAGGCCGAATTTAACGTGGGGTATCCGAACTCATATGCCCGGGCAAAAATTCCCCGTCGACTCCGTAAAAAATGGGGTCGGGCAGCTGTCTACCACCCCAGACGAGACTCTGCCGATGTACCTGGCTTGTTAGTCAGCGCTTTTAAAATGGAGCACTTCATTTACTATTCCGTAAACTTCACTTTTTAATTTTTTTCTTCTCTTTTTTCTTTTCGTCTTTTTCTTCACTCTCTTACAATTTCCCCTTCTATCTGTTTCTCCTATCTTTCGTCTTCTTACTCTGTTACTTTCATTTAGGCTTCTCTTTCTTTTCCTCTCAGATCATTGTATTATTCTGTCACTATTCCATTCTTTGGTCTTGTAAGAAGAAATACCATCAGAAAAATTGCTACAAATATTTTCATAGTCATTTTTATGATCAGCTTTACTTTTTGGTACTTCGACTTTATGAAATTAAGCGCTGATTGGCAGATAGGTCTCATTATTTTACTGTTGAAATTACTAGATGAAAATAATGTTCTATGCTAAAAGTTCCTTCTCTCGCGCTTTTTACTGGTGGAACTGTCTTCTGTCTTCATATAAGAAATTTGACGTTTTCCTATTACTATAAGAGTTTATATTGACATTCCTATAGTCATTCAGACAATTGGACCCATTTTTGCAGTATTTGCTCTTCTTTCTTTACATAAGCTAAACCCATGGAAAACACTGTCTCTTCTTCACGTAGTGCAAGACGGTGGTACCGAATAAAACTTTCAAATCATTCACAGCAATGTTTTTAGTATACGTTATACCTAAGGATAAGACACGGAGAGCTACTTGAAATATCAGATAAGCTTAATTTATACAGAAGCGATATTCGGGTAACAAATTGGCTTCCCTATTCCCGATTTCGCGAATTTAAGCGCAAAACTGGACTGTCAGCTCGATCGCATAATTTTATTGTTGAGATTTTTACTTGCAAATGTAGGTCCCATGATAATTGTTTCTTCTGCCGCACTTCTTACTTGTGGGACTCTTTTTCAGTTTCCTGTCAACTACGATCTTTAAAAATTTAAATGCAATGTCAATCGTTATCTTTTGTCGCCTTGAATCGTGCTCTTTTATTGTCCTTTCTCCCTAATGTTTTTTTTTCAGATTCTTTCACACTCAGTAACCCCCTTTCGACTTAGTGACTTTATAACATTGCTTCAGTTGAAATAATTAAAAAAGAAAGGTATTTAAGAAAGATATCTAAGTTTGGACCACGAACACAAGCGTAGCTATGACTAGATTAAGCACATTAGCTGTAGACCAGGCAGCTAATCATTTGTCTTCATTGAGGCGCGCATCAAGGGATTTGCAAGAGGTACTTTGACGTGGTGTAATGGTTAGTAGGTTTATCTCGCTAGATCAATTACGACTGAGTCGTGATTTCGACTGAGTGAGTCATACTTTCGGCATTGTGTCACATCTAAGTTATGCTTAGTAAATCACTATAAGGATTTGCTAAACTTAGATTCATTTGGCTGACAAACCGAAATGTGATATAAATACACGAACATAGTATATAGCAAACAAGACGTATTTTTTAACTATGGCTTCACGCCAACACTATCGTTGCCGCTGTTGATATAACTTGAATCAGTTTTTAAAAGTCTTTTTCTGCATTTCATTTTTTCCTTCTCTTTTTTCTTCTTTACATAACTGCTGTCTTCTTTATTTGCTATCATCATGATAAACCTTTTACGATCTTTTTATTCACTACTTACTATTACCACACCATATTCAGCGCTTATTCCTTACGGAGGGTGTGCAGGTGGTGTAATAGATCGTGTATCGCAATGAGAATTTGGAGAGTGGAATTCAAATTCAGTTTTGGTACGTTCTCTTACACACAAATACCCTTGAGGATTGTATGGATCCATTTTTGTCCTTCTCCAGCTATGGGTTAAGTTTTAGGACCTGTATCTAGAGAAGTCTCTGTTATCTTTAAAAAAAACGACACTGGAAAAAATGATTTGTCTTTAGAATGTAAAGTATTTTTTCAACTTTTTTTAACGGACAAAGTGTGGATAATCCGTAAAAAACAAAGGAAAAAAAGAACCAATTAGTTAAAGTAATTCCTTAGTTAATTAGATAAAAAGTAACGCAGTATATACATGGGTCGCAGGTTTATTTTTACGGACGGAATAAGGCTTTTCTGAATTACCCAAATTAATAAGTGAAAATTATTAAGCCCTCAAACGAGACTACTTCGCAGTGGTGTAATGGTTACTTCAGCTTTACTCGATGGATCCATGACAACAGCGTACTGAGTTCGCTTCTCGTAGGATGCTTGTAATTTTCGGTGTTGTGTCACATCTAAACTACGCGTAGAAATAGCTTCAAAAGACGAATAAAGGTGTGTATATATATATATATATGATATAATGTTATATACATTTTTATCTATCAAGAACAATATTGTAGAAAAATATCTATTTCAAAGTGGAAAATGTGCTCGTGCGACACGTTTCGTCCTTTAGGATTTCATCGGAACCAGCTTAAAAATATAGAGAATTTAAATTCTTTTACACCTTGTCATATATATATATATATATATATATATATATATATATATATATATATATATATATATATATATATATATATATATATATATATATATATATATATATATATATATATATATATATATATATATATATATAGTTAGTTAGTTTATGAAAAACTAGGTAATCCGTATGGGTAAACCTAAATAAATAATTATATTCGCTCTACTCTGTATTGAGCACTCTTTTAAGAATAGTAATTGTTGGTTATTGGAATTTATTCCGTATACACCAATCATATATATATATATATATATATATATATATATTTCAATAAAGGTTCAATCAATTTACAAATTCATGAATTATTCATACATAAAACAAATACAAAGATTAATGATTAAATGCCGAGAAATCCATCTTCGCGAACAATTCATTAACAAACGAAAACTAGGTTGTAATCCGAAAAATGCTATGAGAAATGCGTGTTATTATTTTGGAACGTGCAGTCGCAACGCTGAGTTTGAATTTAAATTTTAAGGTTAAAGTTCTGCGTTTATGTACAAATGTAGTGATAAGAGAATTCTTTTTTACTGGTAAATTTTCCGTCAAAGTGGCATGAACTATATTGTTCAATAATTACAGTAATGTCGCACTTATTATCCGAAAGTTGCACTTGGATCAGTTATTTTAATTTCAATAAAGGTGCAATCAATTTACAAATTCATGAATTATTCATACATAAAACAAATACAAAGGTTAATGATTAAATGGCGAGAAATCCATCTTCGCGAACAATTCATTAATATACAAAAACCCCGAATCTGTTTATGAATGAAAAGATCCTGTTTTATAAATTTCCGTTGCATTAGATCTTTTTATTTTACAAACTTTCGTCTGTTCCTACAGACATCCTCAGATATGAAATAGATTGTGTTCTTGTTTATACTCTCAGTAATAAGTGGACAAACGAAAACAAGATTGTAATCCGAAAAATGCTGTGAGAAATGTGTGTTATTGTTTTGGAACGTGCAGTTGCAACGCTGAGTTTGAATTTAAATTTTAAGGTTAAAGTTCTGCGTTTATGTACAAATGTAGTGATAAGAGAATTCTTGAATTGTTCGCGAAGATGGATTTCTCGCCATTTAATCATTAACCTTTGTATTTGTTTTATGTATGAATAATTCATGAATATATATATATATATATATATATATATATATATATATATATATATATATATATATATATACAAGTATATGATTGGTGTAAAAAAAAGGAATGCTCAATACAGAGTAGAGCGAATATAATTATTTATTTAAAAATTCTAACATAAATATGTTATAAAATCTCTACAAAAATAGCCATTTTATTTCAACACATCTAGTGCCTTACCAAGTGATGATGTTGAATGTAGATTGTAGAATAAAGGTTTTAAAAGGTTCAAATTAATTAACTACCCCTCATAAGGAGAAACGTGGTTAATTAATTTGAACCTTTTAAAACCTTTATTCTACAATCTACATTAAACATCATCACTTGATAAGACACCAGAAGTGTTGAAACAAAATGGCTATTTTTTAGTGATTTTATAACATATTCCTGTTATAATTTTTAAATAATTATATATATATATATATATATATATATATATATATATATATTATACACTGTTACATTAGAATATGTAAGTATCCACTACATGTAGTATCTATCCACTACTATCATCATTGTTAACCAGCAGAAGTGACGTTTTATTTTAAGCGTTGAAACCAAATGTACAATTCTGTAGTGGATACTTACATGTTCTAATGTAACAATGTATAATAAATATTTATGGCTCTACTTTTGTATTGAGCCCTGTTTAAAATTAATGTTTTGAAAGTTGCAATTTTATTCTTTGTTCTTTTACATTTGGATACACACACACACACACGCGCGCGCGCACACACACACAGACATGTATATATGAGTAAAGTAATGGTTTCATATCGGGTCGGATCGAAAAATATATCTGTGAGTCGAATTCGAATTCAAGTCGAAATCTTTGCATTCACTTTCGTCCAAATGAATCCATTTTTTCTTACCCAAATCTATGGGTTAAATAACAGTGCAGACTGGTCTCTTCAGTCTTGGGTGTCAATCAGTCTAAGTGAAGGAAGTAGATGTCATTGCTTTATCAAAGCTTATAAATTTGAGAAGCTCATGAATTTTCTTTAGGTGCTTGAAAGGTCTGTCAAAGCATGTGGAGAACACAAAGTCTTCGCCTCTGTATATAAACACATGCAACATAACAAATACTACATTGCCTTGAAGCCTTGATCCTCAGAGGACGAAACGCGTCGGCTCACTATGGCTTTTAATCTTGTTTCTTTCTACTTATATTGTCTCTTCTACAGATCTACACTGAGAACACACACACGCGCGCATATATATATATTGCGTTCGGTAGGCAAGGTCGAATTTACTGCTGATAAACTTCAATATTTATGAATATTCGAGATTCATGGAAGATTGAAGTTTATAAGCAGTAAATTCGACCTTGCCTCCCGAAAGCTTCTTTGTAGCCTAACGGTAAGGCACGTCAGCGTAAATGACGGTTCCGTATAGGATGCAGGTTCGAATCCTGTCAAAGAACGAATATTTTCTATGAAAATTTCTTGGACTTTCAGGCCGGTAAATGTTATTTAATACTGTTTATTATAAACAGAGCATTTACTTAAATACTTGTATCTATAAAAAGAACGTTAAACATAAAAATGTCTTTAATAAATATATATATATATATAGTGAGTGCTGTGCAAAAGTAAGTGAACCCTGAAGGTAAGATATTGTCAGTTTTTTCAAGATGATCTAAAAATCTTAATTGAAGTATATATTTATTAAGAAAAACCTTTATTAAATCAATTACAACCACTTTCAATTTTTTATCACGCTGGAATGAAAATATTAATTAAAAGTTAAAAATTAAGATGTTCAAAAGTAAGACTTTTACTATAATTTTTAAGTTTCTGGTAGTACTGAGTACTGATTTTTGAACATTCTTCTTTGCAGAACTTTTACAATTATTCGATATTACCAGTTTTTTTTTTTTTTTTTTACATGCACTGCCTTCTTTCACTTGAATCACAATTTTTTTTTTGATTCGGTTTAGATCAGGACTTTGACTAAACCGTTTAAAGACTTAAAATTTCTTTTTACGAACCCATTGATTTGCTTCAATGCTTCCGATCATTTTGGAAGTTGCAGCCCTGAACTAAATCCAATTTTTGAACTGAGGACAACACATTTTTATTCAAAATTGCTTGGTATCTTGCAGGCTCCATTGTGCCGTCACTGCATACTATTTTGTCTGCTGTAGACAATGCACCCCAAAATCATAATGCTGTCCCCGCCATGTTTAATGGTTGGCATCAAATTCTTCTCTTTAAAAGCCGTATTAGGAACTTGTCAGATATATCACCTATTGTTACTCACAAAATAGCTGAGATGAGTATATTATTCTATTTCGTAAGCAGTGTCTTTTTTTCTGGGCATTCTTCCATGAAAATCGACATTGCTTAGATTTCGTGGCACTGTAGATACATACACATTGATTGCGCCATTGGCCAGGGAGCATTGAAGAGCCGCAAAGATCATAGGATTTGCCTGACCTTGCCGAACTAGATGTCCACTTGCTTTTGCTGTTATCTTTCCAGGACGGCCTCTTCTTAATTGTGATATCATCATAAAAAAGGCCTTCCATTTATAAATAATTTGTTGCGCAGTGGAGACGTGCACTCCAAATGATTTTTGATAGCTTTTTGTAGCCTTCTCTATCATTATAGATTTGAACTATGTGATTTTTAAAGCTTCAGTGAATTCTTTTAATATCTGCATATGTATTTTTTAAATTTAATCTCTAACTGCACACTTTTGCATACACAATGAGTGATATTGTTTGACTGCTGAATACACAGCTTACCAAAAAAATGAACACGGTCCATTTTGATTTTTACATGTGCACAAAAAATTATTTGCTCTGGCAACGATGTAAAACAAAAATACAGTGCAAATTTAAGGGTTCACTTACCTTTGCACATCTTAATTTTAATTAATATTTTATTCCAACTTGATATAAATCTTTGAAAGTGTTTCTAATTCATGTAGTAAAGGTTTTTCTTAGTGAATTTGAAGCTTAATTAAGATTTGCTGATTATGTGGAAGAAAAGAGACAATTATTTAAAATAGTATCTTAAGGAGTCACTTAATTTTTCCCAGCATTATATATATATAACCAAATACAGGGTTGGTATAGATGGAATAAAATTTCGATAACCAAAACCACTATTTTTAAAAAAGTACTCAATACAAAGTAGAGCGAATAATATTTATTTAAAAATTCCAACATAAGCATGTTATAACGTTACTACTAAAATAACCATTTTGTTTCAACACTTCTGGTGTCTTGTCAAGTGGTGGTTAATCTCTCGGAGTGCTCTATTTTCTCGCAGGACGTGTCAAACTGACCCTACTATACTTTGAAGTCGACAAAATCAAAAAACAATCAATGCGCATGCGCAAAATTAAAAATATTAAATGAGGACAATTTAACTATCTCACCCTGTATTAGAGTGATCATTAAAGACAGTCGTTTAGGAATACCAGTTTAATGCGTACAGACATCCATACAATGATGGTTTAAAACTTTACGACAACCAGCCTAATAATGTAATGTCCCTTTATGTGTCATCAAACCATTTCTTACCTCATCAGTTACAGACGCTGGATGTTTTCTCTGGAAATTTTGCCAGCATTTTAATAGCCGGTTCTAAAACTTGCAGAAAGCTACGTGGTGGAGTTTCTGTAGACCGAACTTGTTGATCCATTTCATTCGATATATGCTCAGTAGGATGAAGATCGGGAGACTTTTGGCAAAAAAGGTGAAGTCTTAATTGTGGCAAATAATAATGGAATACTAAACTCTGTTTCAATAAATCATCATTATCTTAAAAATATATTTTTATAATCTAAAAATATACGATTTGGCCATTATGACATAAAAAAATGGCTTATGGTTAAATCTCGTTGAAACAACGTCCCCTTAAGATCAGCGAATTTAAACAAACCTCGTGTCCGGTCAGTGCCTTGATGGGTGACTGATTGGGAATAGTAGGTGTTGTAAGCTTGGATGTGTGGGTAGAGAAATGCATAATGCCTAAGTAGTGCTAATCAGAGAGCCGAATTATAATTCCATTTGGGTTTATCATATTAACTTAGGCGCAAATACACTTGGGAAGAGTATGAATCAACCTCTTCTCTCCACATTTGCGGATAAATTATTAAAAATTTATCGCTAAAACAATTATTATTTTTAAAAAAATGTGTTCAAATATTTCGATTTTGGCATTAAATGACCCATAGAGGTTGATATACCACTAAAAAAAAAAAAACAACCAACAAAGTTTGTGATCGGATTATGTGCGTGTAGGCTGACAGATATCGACAATGATGATGTAATACGCGAATCGAGTTCCAGGCCTGCTTTGATGCATTAACTAATGAAGTTGATGAAGGCCTGTATCCGTATCTCTCGACACTTACAATTAGTGGATAAATACCATGGTAGATAATGATATAGAGCCTTGGGTTTCCGATAATCTAAGAGAAGGAAACTGAATTACAAACATGGAGCAATCAACAGGAAAGCATTCCAATACTGCATGATGTGTGTAGCGATATAAAACTTGAATTGACGACACAAAATAATATGGAGAGGTAACACTTATCTATTTATGATCATTTTCGATCGAAATATTTTAGTCTGGTCTGTGTGGCGACTTGGACGGACATTTATATAATTCCTACATTGAGTTCAAATTATATTTACTTGAAGCTATAAAATTGTGTTCAAAATATTTAGATTTCGTCATTAAATAACCCGTAGAGGTTGATATGCCGCTAAAGCAAACGATGAAGCAATAATCTATTAGGGTATATGCTCCTGTTTAGAGAATGGGATCGATTCAGTGTAATATATTTCTCTTATTTGAAACAAATTACTGCACAGGCATTGCTTGAGAGTAACTTGCACTTGAATCTTGCAGTACCTTGTGATAATCATATTTAAATAAAACGAGGTTGCAGCTATTAAACACACATTGGTTGCTCCAGGTTTAATGGACATGAAAGATGGGCGTCATGCCTTTTATATTTAGGTATTATATGACCCATAATCGTTAAACAAACAAATCACATCAACATTGTGTGTGCTCCCAGATACAGTGATAAATAGTAAAAAAAAAGGAACCAATAAAAAAAAAGGTAACAGATTTTGTAGACTGAGTAATATTATCTTGGGAGCTTTGAAGTAATAAAAATATACTATATGTCATTGTGCTTTCACAATTGAATACATGGTAGATGATACTCAGCTTTTGTGCATATGCATGTTTGTGTAGATATAATTACTAGATGACATGTGTGCTTTATGTTGTATTTTTTGAGGTTATATCTTGGAGTACAGTTTGATTTCTTTAAAGGAATCGTAGGATATTATATGGATTAATTTCATGAAAGAGATTTTTCATGTTGGTTGGTTGGTTTTGTTTAGCGGCATATTAACCTCTATGGGTTATGTAATGCTGAAATCTAAATATTTTGAACAAACTTTTATGGCTTCAAATATAATTTGAACTCAATGTAGGAATCGTATGCCTTTAACTACAGATAAAATGTATTGGTCATTTTAATATAAATAGGTATAGTAGATAATGTTACTATAAATGTGTTGGTAAATTTTTATGTAAAAATGTATTACTTTTTTTTTTCTACAAAAATATATTTTTATTCTATCATATTGTTTTGGTTGTTTGACAGTTCACTATTTATCCATAGCATTTAATTTTCTTGTAAGCTTTGAAGTAATAAAAATATGATATATGTTATTCTGCTTTCACAAGTGAATACATGGTAGATGATACTCAGCTTTTGTGTTTATGCATATTTGTGTGGTCATGATTACTAAAGACGATGATATGTGTGTTTTATGTTGTAGTTTGTTTGAGGTTATATCTTGGAGTACAGTTTGATCTCTTTAAGAAATTATAGGATATTTTATGGAATGGAGGTTATAGCTTGGAGTACAGTTTGATTTCTTTAAGAAATTGTAGGATATTTTATGGAATGGAGGTTATAGCTTGGAGTACAGTTTGATTTCTTTAAGAAATTCTAGGATATTTTATGGAATGATGTCATGAAAGAATTCTCCCATGTTGGTTGTTTGGTAGTATTTTGAAGGGATTTGTGTGAAGTCGCTAAAGTCTTTTAGAATGTGTTTTATTGTATATAGTTCTTGGCATGCCGTATAGATTGAAGTCTGTTTTTTTTCGTTTAACGGCATATCAACTCCTTATCTGCCGAAATTTAATTTTCTTGGGGCCTTTGAAGTAATAGGAAATATGATATATGTTATTCTGATTGCACAATAAAATACATAGATGATATCTGTTCTAAAGACATGACAATGTCATGTCTGAGATTGTGTGGAAAACATACGGACAACGACAGTGTTCAGACGACAGGCGAGGGTTGAAGAATTGCTTTGGATTTTGGAATGACTTCTGTCACTTGATGTCCAGCGATCGATATAAAGTACACATGTTAGAAATATAAGGTACCTGTGTTAAAAAGAAATATAATAGCGAGAATATAGATGTTATGTGGAGAAAGTGTTATTAAGATCTTATTTAAGACTAGAGACAGTAAAAGAATATGCGAACTTCGTTTACAAATATAGGGATAAAGGTTGAAGTGTTACGAGAAAGTTTCAGTAAATTGCGAGAAAATGCAATAAAATAGTTGCAAAATTGGTTTTCCATTCTTCACATTTTGTACTTTATCTTTGTGTATACGCGATTCTACATAAGGATGCTGAGAATACTATGGGCCGAATATGTGAGAATAAAGAGTAAGACTGAAGACTAAAATAGATCAACACCTGCTAATCTATTTTAGTCACCAACATTTGATTAGTTCTGTCGACATATTCAGCATCACGCTGAAATGTATAATTTTAAATAATTGAGTCCACCTGATATAAACGCAGAACATTCTCACAAATAGATTTCAACATAGGCTGGGACAAAAAAAAACCCTGTTGTGTATTAGCAGATAAACGACATGATTTCACACTTTGAGAGAGATTTGCTTAGCGAACCTAGTGGTAATATCAGAAATCCAAGGAAGTTTTTCAAAAAAAAAAAAAAAAAAAAAATGGAACACATCTCCAGTTCAAACAATTTAGATTTATTGAATTTTGTACAAAATTTAAATATCTATGAAGTGTTCTAACAGAAGTGAGAAAGTGAAAAACACTGACCTCTGAAGATGAATTGGAATAGCCAAAGATGCATTCTAAAAGGCAAAGAGAGCATTTAAGAAAAGAGTAACGAAATGTCCTCCTGTATGGGAGTAAATGATGGACAATTTGCTCAAAGAAGAGATTGAACCAATACAAATGTAGTTCTACATGGACCGAACATTGTGAGCAAATATGGGATTATAGAGAAAATGGAGATAAAAAGGAAAGTTAAACTTAACATTAGGAAGAGGCAGTTGACATTTCTGAGCCACATAATGAGAAAGACGGGTTTAGAAAATATGATACTCACAGGACAGAGGGGGTAAAGCAAGACAGAAGTAAACATCTCATTACTTGATGAGCTTAAGTAAAGTGATGAAGGAAAGGTTTAGGAAAAATAACTAAAAGGCACAATTTATTAAGAACTACAAACGACAGAAAACTGTGGAGAGCCATGATCGCTTATATCCTGGGGGGACAGAGCACATAACGAAGAAGAAATGTGCTCGTACAGAAGGATGCTGAGAATAAAAGGGATCAAATATGTATGGAACGAAGAAGTTTTAGAGAACATAAAAATGAAAAGGACATTTTGAAATAGTTTTTAAATAGATATATATTTAAAAAAATAAACGTAACATTAATACCTTGATTTTGATGTCTCTTACTTATAATTAACACACAAAAAAAGACAGTTGAAATTTCTATCGCAAATAGTGAGGAAAGACGGCTTGGAAAATTTGATGCTCATAGGACAAGGGAGACACAAGAACACAACGCATAACCTACCTAGAGAGCTTGAGTAAATGGATGGCAGGACAAATTTTAGGAGAGATAATCAAAAGATAAAGTATATTGAGAACTACAAGGGACAGGAAATTGTGGAGAGCAATGATCGCATACGACCTGAATGGAAGAATAATTTACCTGTTTCTTTGTATACTATTGAAAAAAGTAATAATTTGAAAATGTAAACAAAAGAAAAAATCCTATTAAAGAAAAATTTGGTCTCTCTGGCACGATTCGTGTCGGATGACGCATATTTTCTATAAAAATTTAAATATAAAGATGTCGTTATATATATATATATATATATATATATATATATATATATATATATATGTATATATATATATATATATATATTAGATTGGTGCAAAAATAATATCCGTTTTGACGTTAAAAAATACGTCAAAAACCGATATTATTTTTGCTCCAACCTAATATATTGTCGACTCTCCCGCCGAATTCGACGTATGAGGGTCAAGCAGATCAGTTCCCAGGAAACCGACAGCCCGACAACAGCACATGAGATTTGATTATAGT
>OZ010581.1:68765966-68818466 GCA_963932145.1 Acanthosepion lycidas | reverse complement strand
TCTAACATGTTTCAGTTTTATTAAAGTTTCATCAGAGAATGAAATAAGAAGGAAGAAATTCTGGCATTCAATCACGTTTCACGTGCATTATACTTGTTAAACAAACGTTAGAATAATTTGTGTCGTTCTGAATTCAGAGAGAGACGACACCTCCATTCGAAGTTCCAAGAAATGAATGGATTTCAAGCCGAATTGAAAAACCGTAAATGTTGCCTTATGTGTGTAAGTGTATAATAATTCTAATTTATCTATATGGGATTCAAATGATAATGTATACCCGTAAGTACGTGTGTGTGTGTATTTGTGTGTGTGTGTTTAGGTCAGTGGACATTGTTTAGTTGGTTTTTCGCATGTTGATTTGGAAACGTTTTTACGTACATACCGTTTGTTTTTGATAAACGCACGTTAGATTCTTTAAGAATAGATTCAATAAAGTTTGGTGATGTAATACAATTATTTTGACGTGTGTTTAAAGTTGGTAATATTGTTATTAGTAGGCTCTTGAAGAACTTTCTCCTTAAAGAATTATGTTTTTTTTTATTAGGGTGGTATTTGTAAAATCAAAGTTATTGCCAATTTTGTTCCAGTGTATTAGGAGAGAGTTTAAATCACTGTCTAAAGGTAAATCTCTTTTGTGTTTGTCCATAGAGGCTTTTAGATTTCATGATGTCTCTCCGACATAAATGCTTTATTAGATAATTACCGGCATTTGCACTGATATTGCATTTATTTTTCTTCTTAATTTTATCTTTGATTGTCTTGAACGTGGTGGTCAAGATCTTAGTATTAGGAAGAACTAATTTATTGACAAGTATTGTAGAACTAGTATTGAAGAGTAGGATTATGATTATGTTGTTAAAAGTGCTACTTGTGGTGTCTACGTTTCAGGATTTCTGTATTTTTAACCTCGTTTTCTAGCGTTGAGGATGAAAAGATGTGAGTAATGAGGTGTCATAAACAAATAATAATAATGAAAATGACAAAGTATGCAGTCCAGTAAATTAATGAAGTTTAACGTGCTAAAGATGAGTAGATTTTTGTACTCAATATTAATAAATAGATCTACAATAGTTAACAGACAAGGAATAGTTAAAAAAAAAACTACCTCTGACTTTCCTAATGACATCAGGTCTCACCTTGGTATGTAAAGATTTTCCAAGCGTACCTTAGATGTGGCACAAGGCCGAAAGCATGGGGTATCCAGTGAGGATCGAACTTACTTTTCAGTAGTAACTATCTAGCAAGATAAGCTTGCTAACCATTACACCACATCGAGGCGCCCTAACATTGGTATGTATACTGATAAATCAAGTATTTACTCCTATCTTAACACTTAGTCTGATAGTTTCAATGAATTAAAAATGATTTCGAAGATGATCTTCAATCGGTTGTTAACCGGGGCAAGAAATGGCATGTGAATTTTAATACTTCCAAAACGAAACAACATGTCATGTTAGAGAACCATTTTCGCATCTCATCATCATGGCAGATGACAAGATCCAGGAGAGCAACTCACTGTGGTAGCTTGGTCTCACGTTTGCCACCGACATTGGCAGATTATTTTGAATTTATTGCTAGATTAGCTGCTAGAAAAATTGGTTGACAATTCCGTGATAGACATTTTTCTCAGCAGAATCTTTCTTGCACATTTATAAATCTATCATTCGTCCGTTAATTTGATAGTACTGCCAAATCTGTCCTACTGCTCTTGCTATATATCACGAGATGCTTCACAAAATCCAAAGAAGTAAATTTAAAGTGACTGGTCTTGACCTGGTATCCCAGTTTCAGTAAGATTCCAATCGCCGTAACATAGCTTCCCTGTGTCTTTTCAATAAAGATTTTCATGGCAATTTTTCTAACTAGGTTTCCTCTTTGGCATTTTAAACTTATGAATTTAAGGGTTATACTAGATTGATAATTACTGTTGAAATAACTAGATGTAACCGGAAGTTCAAATCTGATGACTCATTTTCTCGCACTTCTCGCCTGTGGAACTCTTTACCGGCTTTCTTGACTTCCTGTCAACTACGATCTTTAAAACTTTAAATTCATCAACAATCACCATCTGTTTTTTTCAATCACTGTTAGTAACCTCTTGCTTGAGACAAAATAAGTTAAAGTTTATACTGAATTTTTTTAAACATCTATTGCATTTGTATATTGTGAATTAAGAAACGGTAATTATTAACTTCAAGCAAACACATGCAGAATTACATAACATTATGATTATATATATATATATATATATATATATATATATATATATATATATATAAAATGTAAAAGATTGAAACACTAATATTCCATGGTTATAATTTATTAACAATATAGTTTTATGGAATGCTATATTTATGGGTCAAAGGCCTTAATATCAGGGAGAGGCCATATATATTAGGTTGGTGCAAAAATAATGTCGTTTTCTCACATATGTTACTTATATATATGATTTCTAAATTAATTCATTGATATATATATAGCCATGTTATATATCATTTTGAAGCGCGTTTTTCGCTCTATCGAATCATGTTATTCGCTACTGTTCTCAATCTCTTCATTCATTTTTTTGCAGGCTTTTCGACAGCATGGACAAAATTCAAATCCGCACGATTTTCTTGTTCCAGTTCAAACTCGGCCGAAACAGCTCGTGATATCAATGATGCGTTTGGCCCAGGAACCACTAACGAACGTGTGGCACTACGGTGGTTCAAGAAATTTCGCAATGGTGACGAGAGCCTCGAAGATGAAGACGGTCGCGGCCGGCCGACTGCGGTTGATAACGAACACTTGAAAGCCTTAATTGAAGCCGATTCTCGCAAAACCACACGAGAAGTTGCTGTTGAACTCGAGGTCGACCACTCAACAGTCGATCGCCATTTAAAGCAAATAGGGAAGTCAAAAAAGTTGGATAAATGGGTGAACGATAATCAAAAAAATCGTCAAAAAACGGCATTATTTTTGCACCAACCTAATAAATATAAAAGAGAACATTGACGTCAAAATCCAGCAGCGACAGTTTGTTTCATGTTTAAACCTATCGTTATGGTCTGAGGATTGCGTTTAAGCATGAAACAGACTGGGTGTTGACTTCAATGTATAGAACTACTTAAGATCTAAAATATTACAAAAACTAACCTATGTTAATGTTTGTATTATTCTATATCACACACACATACGCACAAATACACACACATATCACACACAAATACACACACATATCACACACACACACACACATATATATATATGTGAGGGTGGTTTTCTTTTTACAGCTATCACCTTTTGAAATGAGTCTTTCTGAGTGCGGACTATATTACTCAGAATATACTCTGCAATTTTTCTCTCGGTGTTAATATTAAAGATGTCCTTAGTATTCATCTATTTCTTCATTTTCTGTAAGTTTAATAGTATACTCATCTTGAACAAAAATGCTCCTATGTACAACAAATAACATTAAAATGCATCCTATCTACGGTGAGTTCAGTACAGTATAAATTACAACCAGTACTGGAAATATATTCCGTTTATTGCATTAATCATTCGTTTATTTTTGCAGTTTCTATGCAGAATTTTTCTTGGAATGTGCTAGTTTGACATTAGCAATCTTTTCATGCGTGTCACATTTAGGGAGACAATTGATATTTGTACATAAGTCTTATATCACGTTCATTTGTATACCCTTCCAATTTCGGCCGTCCTGGGTAAGACGATAAAGTACATCCGCGTCCTGGGTAAGACGATAAACTACATCTGCGTCCTGGGTAGGACGATAAACCATGTCTGACAGCAAGGCCTCTGATCAGGAGTTTTTTTGGAGCATGGAACCACTTCTTAATTGCTGATATTCCCAGGTCCACCCCGGACCGGAGTGGTAGCACCTGTCAGGGTCCCAGCTATGATAAATAGATAACCCGAAAACTGGTCTCACAACACTATGAAAATATAAAATAGGTTTTAATACCGGCAATACATTTTTGAAAAAGAAAAAACATTACCAGCAATACATTTTTGGAAAAAAATATTACCAGCAATGAAAGTCTTGTCGGCATTAAATAAACCATTGAGGTTGATATGCCGTAAAACAAACCAAACCAAACCAAACCGAACCTTCCAATTTCGGAGGCTGTCTTCATTGAGGTTATGGAGCCTGTTTACATACAAATTGAAGGGATTGCAATGAGTAGCCCACTGGGCCCGGCCATGACAAACATTTGTGTTGGATTTCATAAGGAGCGGCTATATTAAAACCGTTTTCTGTCGTTGGTATCGAGGAAAAATCGGAGGTGTTTCATGGGTTACTTAAAGATTTGTATCCAACTTTTGGATTCACATGGGTAAAAGAAAATGATATAGAATTGCCTTATCTTACCATTTTTTACCAAGTCTTAAACTCGTGAGACTCCAAGACTCCAAGACATTTGTGCAACGAGCTTTGAAAATTTGCTCTCAGTCTGAGTTACAATCGGAGATTGAGTTCCTCATGGGATGTTAGGAGATAATAGTTACCCGTCAGATGTTCCTGAATCTTGCATTCTTGTTTCATCCTTTAGGACTTCATCAGACTGAACTGATTTTTACGTTGATGTAATTAAACATGCACATGAAGGAGAGGGGACGCTGAGAATATTCCGTCCAAATTTGATTATTAAAAGAATTGCCTTTTGGGTATATAGTCAGTTATTGTTGATTTATTTAGTTTATTTTTCTTTTTTACGTTTTTATCACTTCGTTGAATTCTGTTTCTAAAGACGTTCTGCTTCCACATCAAGTGGGATCAGTTATTTAAAATTATAAATGTCAGTGTGAAGCTGGATATATAGGCAGAACTAATAAAATATTAGAGACTGGAGTATATCAGCAGGTGCCAGCTAAGATCAGTTGAGGGATATGCGATAATTTGCATTTGGTTAATACTTCAGATTCAGTGATTTCTAAAAAATAAATAACCCGGTATAGGTTACCAGGGATCATAATTAGCAGAGCGCACTCCGATTACCAACTGAAAATATTAGAAACTTTATACATTAGGTCTAGGCACCCTTCCCTCTGTGAGTAGAAGGAATGACTGCTGGGACTTAATATAATCGGAGTGTGATTATATATTTTGTTTTTGCTGATTCTCCGGTTGTTCTTTCTTTTTAATATTGCACACACACTTTACGCTTGTATCCTCAATTAGCTCCGAAGAGCAAGGATCGAACACCAGTCAGCATCTTTCTATTTGCTTTTTTTGTTGATATCTTTTCGATTCACCTCATTACAGTTATTTATTTTATTATCCTGGCTCTTGCCCCTACTGCTTGTCGCTTCTTTCTTATAATGTTCGTTTTTATATCATTAATAACGAATAATCTAGAGAACACGTAAAATAATTGTTTTTGATTTCTAAATGAAATTAATTCATGTGTTACGTTCTGTTCCTATATTTAAACAACATTTTAACGGAATCATAATTATTTTTAAGAGAACAAACATTAGTCAGGATTAGTTTACGACGCTACACCTCAAGTTGCTAGATAAACTCAGTTTTTCCGACGCGTTTGAGGCATAACACGCTATACCCATGCATGAGATACATGCTTCTCTCTTTTCAGGATCATTAATGACATGCATTTTGCCCTCAGCTTTTTAGGGGTTCACAGTAGGATGTATTTGAGAAGCAAAATGTGGAGCTTTTCTTTTATGGGGATCGATATTTAGTCAGATATTCAAAGGACATCTTCGTATTCCTTGTCACGAACTCAGAAATCGCTTTTACTCTGATGCTGTGGTCGGAATGATTCTTTTTCAGTGGATCATCAAAAAATACCAGCAATTTAGTTTCTTCAGAAAATACATGGTCGTCGAAGAAAGAAAGAAAGAAAGAAAGAAAAGCCAACCGGCTCCGCAGAAATGACGTTTAAGCCTTTCGAGGTCGTCATGAAAATTCCGGTTTTGGGCAAAATGAAGGTAGTTCTTCAGAGTAGGTATTAAGAGAAGTGATGGGAACCCTCTTTTTGTGCAAAGAATGACTTCGGAAAGAGCGGGATATTTGTATGCAATATGTTCATATGATTAAAAACACATAATTACAACAAACGAAGATCTTCATTATATACAACAGTCGAGTGATAAATCCTGCAGGAAAAATATCTATGAGGTTCTTAATTTTGGTGACTTTTGGAAAACCCCACCCAAAAAGCTGTAAGTTCTCATATAATGTATAATTTTCTCGGTTGGTTCAGCTGCTCGGAGGAGTGGGGAGGAATATCCACTTGGGTATTGAACCTCTGATCAGTCAGTAGAGAGTCAACCGCTGATCAGTCAGCAGAGGTTCACTCTGATTAGTCAGTAGAGATTGATCCTCTGATTATTCAACAGAGACTGAACCGCTGATCAGTCAGTAGAGATTGACGCACTGATCATTCAGCAGAGATTGAATTCTTGATCAGTCAGTAGATTGAACCCTTGGTTAGTCAGCAAACACTGAACCTCTGATTAGTCACTAGAGAGTGAACCGCTGATCAGTCAGCAGAGATTGAATCTCTGATTAATCAGTAGAGATTGATTCTCTGATCATTCAACAGAGACTGAACCGCTAATCAGTCAGTAGAGATGGATCCTCTGATCATTCAGCAAAGATTGAACTTCTGATCAATCAGCAGAGATTGAGCTCCTGATCAGTCAGTACAGATTTGGCATGAATTTCAGGAAGGAAGCCATTAGGGACACTTTTGTTTTTCCAAATTTCTGAAATCGTTTAAACGGTAGTACCAGTTTAGTTTAGAAAATCTCATGGCAGACCGGATATGCGCACGCCATTCAACGTTCCGGTAGCAATCCTTCTACCAGCCGGGCCAGACGATGTAACTCGGCCAAATTTGATTCAGTGTTTCATCCTGTCGAAGTCGTCGCGCCACGAACTGGTCAAACGCATTGAACGCATCTGTTGCGTATGCGGTCATAAGGGCCCGTTTGATCTCTTCCGCATCTATCTTCTGTTCCTTACTCAGTTGCCGATACACGGAGAGAGTACTGCCTCGCAGTCTTAGCGGCAAGACACGCTTGACTTTGTGCATGGCACAGAGCTCGCAGACTAACACAAAGTTTTTGATCCATTCTACGGTCGGCAGGTCAGTCGCGTCACCGTTGAACTGCGGGATAAGCTGGGAAAAAGGTACTACTAGTACAATAGGTTCACTAGGAAAAACAAATCCTCTCGGCGACGTGATCTCCAGCACGCCACTCCCTGTCAGAGGCGAAATGCTAACTATCGTTGAATGAGCGTACCGTGATTTTATGCACCTGATCCAGTCAGCGCTCAGCTTATGAGCGCCCAGAAGCAGCCAATAAAAATGTCTACAAGCGACACCACCACTTCCATCAGCATGATTCACCGTTCGTCCGAAGCAATCCGATTCGCTGTCTCCACGCTCATTTGTTGCAAAACATATACGTGACCCTGGCCCTTTTGGGTCCCCTATGTTAGTCAACGCTACATATAAGTAGAAAGAAAAAAAAACTCCTTTAACATAATTTTATAAATGTACTGATGAAAATTCCAAATCAGATATTTTCACCAAGATTTGTTTCGAGAATTGCAAAAAAGAAAAATGTAATTCCTTCTTGTCCAGGTAAGCGCCACACTTGCTGCATGCTTGGGCGATCATAAATCTTCTAATTCATGACTTACTAGACAGAAGATTTTCCCGCAGTAGATAGCTGTTTCTTTCTGCGATGGACTGGTTTCCAACCAAGGCTTTGGGACCCAGTCTGTCCTAATGTTTCACAAATAGCTAGGGGGAGAAGAAATGGATTCATACCAAGGGTATTTGCGTGTAAATCAATGAACCCGACTGGAATTCGATATACATTACAGCACAACGCATTGGTATTAAAGCGTACTAGTTTAATATCTTCTGAGATTCTAGTCATTGCATTTTTGAATGCTGGCGTTGTGCGATTCCAGCGGTAACATTTGGGACAAGAAGCTGATTACCACCATTAGACTATAAGGGAAAATTGACAATCGGTCGACATTCTTATCACCACTAAATATTCTATCAATTCTCTGTGATATTAAATGTTTATAGGTTCTCTCAAAACGTAAACTCAGTTGTTTAATTTATGCGATTTTGTTGCCGTTTCTTCATCCGTTAACATCCGTATGGATAAAAGGATTCAAAGGATAATAAGTAAAGATTTAGTTCTGTTAATGAAACGACTGAAGTTACTATGTGAACCACTTGTCTGGTAGGATATCATCTTCCTACTGCCCTTTTGGGGTGTATAGATAAAGGAAAACTTGGCGAGGAGAGCAACAAGGGCATCTTCATCAGGTTGCGATTTCTGCGCGTGTAAAGTATTTGAGGACGATATTGATTCCAACACATTTCTTTCAGATAAGTTCATGTTTAAATGTTTCAAAAGCTTTTTTCCGTTACTTGTAGAGGGTAGTCCAAAACTAGGACCGATTTTAAATGTAAATTTAAATAATAATAATAATAATAATAATAATAATAATAATAATAAATCTTATGAATTCTTAATTTTCTTTCAGATTTGTCAGGCATCTGGGCGATATTATTTTTCAGACATACTTGCCATGACTGAAATAACATGATCCTATAGAGAAATAAATTAATTTTCAACAATAACACTGATTTATTTACTGCTGACTTTGATACGTCTTAATGAAGCACCCTGATATATAATCCGTCTTAATGAAACACCCTTTACTTTTCTTTTTTTCTTCAAGTTTCTTGTCGAACTCAACCGTGCGCCCGCGCCTGCCCGAATCGTATTGAGAAAGCAAGAATTCAAGCATCCGCTGAATATTGATCATCTCGAGAGTATTCCCGGGAGCAACATCAAACAGATTCACAATGTCTGCTGTAATGGCTTCCCTTATTCTTTCTTCTTTTTTTTTTGAGTTTCCACCTGTCTAGTTTTATTTGTCTCGAAGGTCTCCCAAATCATTATCCAGAAGAGTGACTCATTGCATCTTCTTAGGATAACGTTTTCCACTGATATGAAGTGGAAATTTTATATTAAATCAATTGCTCGGGTTGCTCCTAGGAATGTTGGATGACTGTGTCGTGCTAGACAATTTTTTGTCATCAAAATCTGTATTACACATTTATATGTTTGCCATCCGTCCAAGCATTGAACGTTGCTACCACATCTCGTCTAGTGCTACTGTTATGTATTTAGAGATTCTTGATAAAATACGAAGAAAAGTCTGCAATAATATTATTCCCGACCTGGCATCTCGGTGTCAGTCATTTTTCACTGTCGTAATTTAGCTTCCCTGTGCCTTTTCTATATATGGTAATTGTGTGGATAAACTTTCCTCTATGTTATCTAGACTTCAATTTAAGCGCAATACTAGATTGGCTGCAAGGTCTCATAATTTAATTGAAATGGCTAGTTGTAAACGTAAGTTCTATGCTTACAGTTTCCTTTCTCCATATCTCGTTTGCAGAATCATTTTCTGGCTTCTTGCTTTCCAGTAAACATTTATTTTCAGAATTTACGTGCAATGTCCCGCCAATGTCCCGCCAATGGCACGCCAATGGCACGCCAATCTGGTACTCTGTTTAAACACATGAAGTCATGAACAATTACCGTGAAAGTCTTTATATAAATGGCAGAGGAAAGGTACATTACGGCGGTGGAAAAGTGACTGAGGCCGGAATTCCCCTTTAGATTTTTTCAAGAATTTCTAAATATATAACAGGAGCAAAAAGAAAATCCGGGTCAAAAATGATATATTCCTTGGTAGGTATTTGCACGGCCTTTTCAAATTTCGCCATTCCACAGGCATATATGTTTAAATAAGCATAAACGTAAAATCATCTAACAATTAAATGAGGGAAGACTTTTCAAGTTTGGCTTTTAATTTCAGTTAGACTTTGTGGAATAAAACATTACCATTAATAACATTATTCATATTCGTAGTAATGTACGTATCTCTGTTGTTATTATCAAGCTTTCAGACCGTTGGGTTCTTTTAAAGTGTCTGTTGACCGGGGTAACATTCAATGAATCTTGAACAGTCCGTATTTAGTTAATCTAAAAGAGTAGATTGTTCTAATTTCGCTGTTAATGTCTAGGTATAATCCCGTCTTATCCATTTAATACTACTCACTTATTCCTAGTTCTGTTTACGCGGAATCTCTGTACTAGCCAGCTCAGGAATTGATCCCACAATTACTCCATTCACCAAACAACTTAATACACTTGGTATATCCGCCTTGAACTTTTAATACTGTGCAGTTATTGCTTGTCCCTTTTCTGACGAGTCTTTCTATTAGCCTGCTCAGGACTTGAACTCACAATCGAAACAAAACAGCTTAATCCATTTGGTTCAAGATTCAAATCTGAACCTAGGGCCTGGAGCCTTAAACTCAATGTTTTATTTCCTGCCGCTCAATGTTGCTGTCGCGCTTGAACGCCGTTATGCGTCTCTGACTCTTGCCGTCGTCACCTTTCTATTGTTTCTTTTACAGCTAACTAAAGAAGGCCATTGAATACAACGGGCAAAATGCTGTGACAACAACGAAGATGAGGGCATTAGACTAGCAAGCTACAAATTTCCATGAGCACATATTCTCGTTATTTATTGATATGTTTTATGTCGGAGAAAGCCTATTAAAAAGAATATTTCCGATAATTCAAACCAAGAAAACTTTTAACAAATATATTCAGTGATTAATGCAATAAACACGGAGAGTTTTATAAAATTTTAATCATTTATTGAATTTCTTTATGAATTAGAATGCGCCTGTTTCAAGCGTGTTCTTTTCATGACGATTTTTTTTCAGACTAATATATTTTAATAAAGGAACAATATTCAAGTGCAGACATTTCTTTTTCTGCATATCAGACGAAAATAATCAAAATGTTATTCGGTTCTACATCTACTTAATGATACAAAATTCTAGAAAATTGAATTAATTTTTAACAGTTAAAATGGGGCTTTGGTCATAAGTATCAATCTGTAAGAAGTAATTGAGAAATATATATATATATATATATATATATATATATATATATATATATATACTAGCAGCATGGCCCGACGTTGCCCGTGCTTGATTAAAAAATCGTACGACTCATACAGCAATCGCTATCACTTGACTTAAAATATTTTTGCTCTTCCTTGCCTTTAAAGGAGTGCCCTTTGCCGTGCTGTTGTTGCTACATGCCTTACTTCTTGCCTATCTCACACTGCAATTTTTTTCTAAGCTCTATACTAAACATTAAATCTGTTACGAAAAAAGAACTAAACAAAATGAAAACAAAACGATCAGCTTTAAAGAAGGACTCGTAACTGGAAAAACCGAATGAAAAAAGAATGTTAACAAATACTTTTTCACACCAAACCCAGTTCTGCGGAATCAGAATAAATGTTGAGTTTAAGCAAGCGAATGGGACAATTGAAGTAAAGTGCCATGCAGATTTAAATTTTTCCCACTTGTGACGAATGCAGCTATCGATGCTAGTTAATATTCGTGTCAGTCAGCTGTTGGCTCTTACACTGGCCAATAGAATCTCCCAGCCTATTCGTGGCAGCCAGCTATAGGGCCTCACTCTGGCCAGTACAGAATGGCCGCAAACTACATGAAAACTACCATAGAAGCATGAGAAAATCGATTATTTCCACTATGGATGGAAGTTGCGAAATGCAAAGTCGCTCTTGGCCTTCCCGCTAACTTGGAGCATGTGTCTGTAAATTTTGGTGCAAATCCGTCGAAAATTTCGGCCATGCATTCGTTACACACATCCTGCCTTATATATATATATATATATATATATATATGTATATATATATATATATATATATATATATATATATGTATATATATATATATATATATATATATATATATGGTGGACTCTCTGGGCATATTCGACATATGAGTATCAAACAGCTCATTTCCTAGGGACCTACCGCCCAGACCCCAGCATATATGATTTGATTATAGTGGTGAATGCTTTTGTGCAGAAACAACCACACTTTTTGAAGGGCCGAATACAGAGACCTGGTGCACTACGCCCCGCAGGTTTTGAATTCAGAGTTGTCCTTCTCCTAGGACATCCAAGGCTATAGAACCCAGTCTGTCCTGCTATTTACCCAGAGGGAGAAGAGGAGGATTAGTACTTTTCCCAAGGGTATTAATTGGTACGTAAGTGAATGTAATGGATTCGACTGGAATTCTAACTAGGGTCTGCGACTCCTCAATCCGAGCCGCTATTCACTACTCATATCTCCCGCCTTCTCTCTCTCTCTCTCTCTCTCTCTATATATATATATATATATATATATATATATATATATATATGTATTTATATATATACTGTATTTCGTGGCAAATAAGGCGCACTTTTTTTTTTAATAAAAATATCTTTTAACTTTCCCCCACGTCTTATATGCCATATGTAGGTTTAAAATTCGTGACAGTCGGGCAAAATTACCTACCTGCTAAGTTCTATAATAAAATTTTAATGGTATGTGTACTGCTTTGCTCAACTGTAACAATTGCTTGATTTTTATTTTGTTTTCTCACCTTTGGATATAACAATGTTTTATAGACTCGTGTTCTTTTTTTCCTATTATTTTTTGTTTAATTGTAATCATGGTTTGTTTAACCAGCTCATAAATATAGCTTAGGTTGTACCATTTACTAATAATTTTACTAATTATTAATTTTTTCTTGATTTACCCTGTTGACATTTGCGGTATATATATATATATATATATATATATATATATATATATATATATATATATATATATATATTGAAGAATTAATGGATTTATTTTTAATCCGACATTTTTATAACTTCAATCGTTATGCACCATAATATCGTTTGCAGTTATAAAAAAATGTCAGATTAAAAATAAATTTATCAATTCTTTAATATATATATATATTAGGTTGGTGCAAAAATAATGACGTAATAATGTCGTTTTTTGACGTTAAAAAATACGTCAAAAACGACATTATTACGTCATTATTTTTGATCCAACCTAATATATATATATATATATATATATATATATATATATATATATATATATAATTAATTTAAGTAAATTTTATCGCCTAGCTGATTGGTTTCATCTTCAGCATCCTGACTTCAGTGTAGAGAAACAAAGGAAAGCCAGTAACTGACGCACCATATCGGCGCGAAAATTTTTCACGCATGCGCAGTCAGTATTGCGTCACCTCTCACCCAACAGCGTTTGATCACGCGGCGTTAGTTTGGGCGGGAAAAATAATGTCGGATACTTTTTGAACGCACCTCGTATATATGGATTTTATTTGTTACTGCAACACATTTTTTATACTTTAAGATTTATTTGAGAAGATGCTCCATTTATTTGAAACAGAATTTTATTTCGTCTACCGGCTTGAAAATTCTAGAAATGTTTGGGACACATTTTTTCTTTAATAAGGTTCATTATTTCAATGTAATGAAAAACAATTAATTAGAAAAAAAAAAAATTGGAATATTTTGGTAGCGTCTACAATTAATTAAACTTTTATGTAATTTATTTGAGAATCTTAATTTTTTTTTTTTACCTCGGCTCTTGATACCAGTGATAAGAATACGCAACAACCTCAATCATATGGCAGGCTGCTATTTGGCTATTATATGCACGCAAATGTAAAGGTCATTCAGTACTAAATCCATGACGACGACAAGAACTAATGCGCTTCGTATTCTTACTAATTTCGTCATTCAATCAACGACACATGATCGGATCAAATTTTCTCCTCTTTAAAGTGGCGCTAATTAGGTTCTTTACAGTGGCTGTTTCATGATTTCAGTAGAAGGACGAAATGATCAACTTATTATTACCATTTTTATACATTCATATTGTTTCTGTTGACTTCCTCTCGTGAGGTCAGATGTCCCGAGTGGCGTTTATTTGAAAATGCTACATATGAATCGAAAAGTGTGAAAATGGATCTGCTTCACACACACACACACACACACACACACACACACACACACACACACACACACACACAACTGAAAAAAAATATGGAAAAATCATTACCAGACTAAAATTGCTACTTAGAAACGCCGTGGTTAAGGTTTTGGGAAACTTAAGAGTTAATTGAATTACTATTGTCTCCGGCATGGTGTAGTAATGGATAGCAGTTCAGATTGAATAAGCGGAGAGCCGAGTTCGAATTCCACCCGAATCCATTACATTCACTTATGTGTTAATACCCTTGGGAAAGGTATGAATCCTCTTCTTCTCCCCCCCAGCTATGGGTAAATAGCAGGACTGTGTTCTGTAGACTTGGATGGCAACTGTTCTACTGCAGAAAGAAATGGCAACCTACAACGGGAAAAAATCTGCCTTGTTAGTCATGTATCGAAAGATACATGATCGTCTAAGTGTGTATCACGCATGGCATATAACTGACTGATTGTCTCCGTGCGATCTGTGGTTATGCTTTTGACGATAGGCTCTCCAATGCCGATCTTTAGAATCTTGTCAGAAATATATACGTTAGGATACGATACGTAGCAGTTATAGATGTTTCCAGAATCGGCAGAGAAGTTTGTGTTCAAAAGACGCTATTCGGACTTATTTTGACTGTAAGTCCTACGTGGCCGAGTGGATAGGTACGACAGATACAATGCCGGTTCCCCATAAGGGATGCATTTTAGAATCCTCCCTTTTTTTTTCTGACAAGATTTCTCGAATATTCAAGCCGTTAGATGTAGTTGGATGACAAATACTGTTTAATTAAAAACAAAATAAAAAAAACCCACAAAAAACAAGAGAGTTTCTACTCGAATATGAGTATCTATAAAAAAATAACGTTTACATTTAAAAAAAAAACAAAAACAATAAGTAGCATTTAATTAATTTCCTAAAACATATATACAGGCTATATCAGAAATACTTTTACGGACTCTCTCACTCTCTCTCTCTCTCCATATATATATATATATATATATATATATATATATATATATATATATATATATATATATATATATATTATTTAGGCAGCATTTTTTCATTGATACATGTTTCATTAAATAATATAGACAAAAGAATTTACATAAAATAAATGGACAACGCTTGTCTATATTATTTAATGAATTATGTATCAATATATATATATATATATATCTCTCTCTCTCTCTCTCTATATATATATATATATATATATATATATATATGTGTGTGTGTGTGTGTATGTGTGTATATAAAGTAGAATTTTTCATCTGTAAATTGTATATTTTGCTTGATTCAGTATTTTGGAAATTAATTTTAACGTTCTGTACCAGCAGTTGAATTCTGGCATATTGGATGTTACTTGCCTAAATCTCATAGGTTCATATTCGGGTAGATGCACCTCTTAAATATATAGATTTTTTTAAAATCGTTACTGTGACTGATTTTAACGAAAAGCAAGAAGAAAGGACTAAACATTAATTGTAAGAAGACTGAATCTATGGTTAAGAGCAAGAAGACACGGGACAATATCTGGAAAATATTACAAATACTAAAATCAAGCAAGGACGAAAGTTTAAATATCTAGGAAGTGTTTAAACAGACTACAGAAGATGTGACAACGAAATCCGAAGGTGCAATGTAATAATGGAAGTTGACATTCAAAAACTAAGCAAAGTATTACGAAAAAGATAAATTTCGTTAGAAATAAATCCAAGAGTGATGAACTCTTATGTAATTTTTGTCCTACTATCACGCGAAAATTTGCCAAGATGAACGAAGTCGATAAATGTTTTCCTCAGTGAAAGGCACAGGCAAATAGATCGACTTTTTGAAGAGTGTTCGATGCAGCATTTCGAAATTCGAATCATCCATTTCTTGATCGAATAATGAGTCGTGATGAGAAATGAATCATTTACGACAATCGTAGACGATCAAATCAATACTTTCTAAAACTGAAACAGAAGATTATGGTAACTGTCTGGTGGACTGTCGTTGGCATTTTCCATTGTGGATTTCTGGAATCTTACCAGAGCATAATTGCCAAAGTTTTCTGCCAACAACTGGAAGAAATGCACATTCAGTTAAGCAAAGTGCGACCGGTACTGGTTAACCGATGAGATCCAATTGTAGTTCATGACAAATTCTGCAGACTTTGCCACATCTGCAATGTTTCCTTGATCACTGGCTACCATTTGTTCAAGCATCTTAATAATTTTAAAAAGAGATTTTAAAGAAGATGTAGAAAGTGCATTAAGGATAATTTGATGTCCAGACTTTTATAGTTTTATCATAATAAAGCAAATTGCACATCCATTCGAATCCGAGGATCTTCCTCATTATGTGCGCAAGGAATTTCAGCTGTCTCTTCCTGATTTTGATCATAAGCGATCTTTTCGTTGCCTTTAAGATTTCCTGGTTATCTGACTCGTTCGGTCCATGGAATTTTCAGTATTCTTCTGTAGAATTACATTGCTGTTGCTTCCACTATTCTTCTCGTCCCAAGGGAGAATGTGCAAAATTCACAGCCAATCCAGCACTTTTTTTTTCAGCACTTTGCGCATACAGTTAAAATGTATAGCGTTTGGAATGATTCTTTTCCTAGTCCACTCAGATTTCGACCTCGTATTTTCCATGAACTGTTAAACAACTTCTCGTATATTATACTTTCTGTAAATGCTTGAAATCTCTGATTTGTAACTCGTACATTCGACTTTTTCGATTGCTGCTGACCACACATTCTGTCTTCTTGTTGTTTAGACCTTGTTACACGCTTCTTTCACTACTCTGCCTAGGAGGTTCTGTAGTTTTATTTCCATCACATTTTATTTGTCACCCATCAGCACAGTGTCATCTGCGTATCTGATATTGTTGAGGTTGCTCCCACCGACAATAAATCCTGGTGAGGTTTCTACTTTCATCAAGATAGTCTCGCTGTTGAGATTGATTTAATCTTACGCCTTTTCGATTTTGGGGTAAATGCTCAATTCTTTTTCTAAGAAGGCGTTTTTTCCCCAGTATTAGTTCTAGGTTATTCTAACACCCTTTCCATAACGACTACATCAAGTTGAAACAATATATTCTGTACGATTGTTAAAGTTAACCAACGTTGAGGCTGGTCAGTACCTAGATGGGTGACCGCTTGGGAATACCAGATGCTGTAAGCTTAGATTTGCGCCTGGCGTAATGGATAACGGCTCGGAATTATTAATTGAAGAACCGAGTTTCAATTTCAGTTGGGTTTGTCATAGTCACATACGCGTGAATCCTCTTGAGAAAGATATGGATTCAACTTTTTTTTCCTAAGCTATGGGTTAATTAGTAATATATGCATCACTAAGCCATTATTATCTCTAAAATTAAAATAAAATGCCCTACAAATTGATTTCGACGTTAAGTAACCCGGAAAGGTTGATATGATGCTGAGCAAAAACTAAATAAATTTCGTTCTTTTTCTTTCAGTATAAATCGATCCTTTTACCTTACCGTGTCAAATGATTTTTCGATATGAGCAATTAAGCGAGATAGAGTCTACAAGTGGACTGATGGTAATAATCAAAAGGGGCAGCTGATTTTTCTGGTACACATAATTAGGAGAAAACTGAATAACATTAACAGGATATAATGAAGGCAACTAAAACATTGGATAGTATAATTTAAGAAGTTTTAAGTCAGGGGTGTTCAACATGTTTTATTGCATGGCCACTTTTAAAAAAATAATTTAATTTGGGGCCGGTCATCTCCAAAAATATGACATTTTTTAAAGACAGAACATATATTTTTAATCTCTGATTGTAACAACAATTCGCATGGATGCATTTTCACATTTTTATTAAATAAATAAACATGTGAATACATAATTTTATCTAAGTTACACTTGATACGTTTTGTCTTTGAACAACTTTTCAAAGTCAGCTTTTAAAGATGTAGTGGCAACACGTAGCTGACTCATCAAATTATCGGCAGTTTGCTTTTGTAAGTTTCGTCCTTGAAAATAAATGTTCCCAGTAGTATGTACTTCCAAAAAGAGAGATCATTTTAATGGAATGTTGTGTCAAATTTGTATATTTAATACCTACATACTTTGAAAAAAATGTCACCAAATGGGTCGTTATTAGACTCACCAAAAGCCGGTCTGCTTTCAAAGAATGTGATACAGCGTATATATTACGAGCACATTCTGCAAAATCAAACGTTGGATTCAGAGAAGTACTGTTCTTAATTGAACATATTAGAGGCAACAATCGATGAAAAACGTCTGAAATTGGCTAATCCGAAGGACGGCGTCTCACGTGTAGTTGCAGAACTAGAAGAAATTAGTATAGCTTGCAGAAACTTGAAAATTGATTGAAAATGTTAAACATAAAACAGAAACTTGAAACTTGCTTGAAACTGTCAGACATACTGCCATACTATCAAAATATACCAAGGAAACTGTAATATACTGTCAAAATATACGAAAGAAACAGCAGAAAATGCTGGCATACTCTCAACATATACCACAGAAACAGTCAAATATACTGCCATATTATCAAAATATACTAAAGAAACTGTCAAACATACTGCCATACTGTCAAAATATACTAAAGAAACTGTCAAACATACTGCCATACTGTCAAAATATACTAAAGAAACTCTCACTGTATTCTCTCTTCAAGTCCTTATCTGACTGCAAATCAATAACCCCCACTTGATAGCAAGTGTCTTCAGCTGCCGTTTCAAATGGTTGAGCAGTTTTAAATCTTTTTCATATTTTCTGAAATCCACAAACCTGTTGCAGAATTCTCTGTTTTGGAATACTTGAAACATATTTTTTAAAAGCTACACTGACAGGCTTTTGGGGTCAGATTGTGGACGAGGACCGCCTTTTGCAAATCACTGTTTTAAGTGAATAGTTGGCCTGAACATGTGAACGGGGTGGTGGTAGGGTAAAGAGCCTAAAATTACCTAAAGCGACAAAAAGTTGAGAGTTGTTGAGACCCATGATCGCCCATGTCCGGAAAGGATATGAAATATTAATGAAAACCTAGTCTGGGGAATTTACGATAAGACCCTTTCAAACCTGACTAAAGTATATCTTGTTATTTATGATTCCGTTCCCATGAGGAACGTGGATGTGCGCGTGGTGTAAGAGACAGCGGTTCGGAATGAGTAATAAAAAAAAAACCGAGTTCGAATTTGAGTCGCTTTCATTGCATTCACTTACACGCAAATACACCTTGGGCAATCATGAATCTATATATTCTTCTCCAAATTATGGGTTAAATAGTAACACATTTCTCATGAAAAATCATTGTTATTATCAAATAATAGTTAATGCAATATTCATTCATCTTCCTCCTCCACCACCCCAAAAAATAATTATTCTTACAATCCAAATTTGGATTCGGCTTTAAATAACCCACAAAGGGTTGATAAGCAGTAAAATAGAAAACAAACCATCGAGCAAATCACAGGTAGAAGAAAACTGTGAGCATAGAATAATGAAACTGTCAAACATACTGTCAAAACATACTAAAGAAACAGTCAAACATATTCTCATATTGTCAAAACATACTAAGGAAACGGTCAAATATGCTGGCATTCAGTCAAAATATGTTATCAGTCAAACAGACTATCATATTGTCAAAATGTACTAAGAAACTGTCAAAAATTCTGTAAAAATATACTAGGGAACATACTAGCATACAGTCAAAACATGCTAAGGGAACAATCAAACAGAATATCATACTGTTAAAATATACTAGAGAATCTGTCAAACATACTGTCATACTATCAAAATATACTAAGGAAACTGTGAAACATACTGTCAAAATATACTAAAGAAACTGTCAAACATACTGCATACTATCAAAATATACTAAGGATCAGTCAAGTATACTGCCAAACTGTCAAAATATACTAAAAAAAAACTGCCAAACATGCTGAAATACTGTCAAAATATACTAAAGAAACTGTCAAGCATATTGCCATACTGTCAAAATTTACGAAAGAAATAGCGATTTATAATATAGTGGATTTTGAGAAAACACCTGCAATTTACTTTATGATCTGTTAATTTTTCATTTTCTTATTTAGGTGTATAATTTTGGGGATCTTAGGGTTAGTAAGGGTTTTGAAATCAATTCGCACTTTTATCATATTGAATTTGAGCCTGTTCAGTTTTGTAAACAGGTTTCATCAAACTGTGTTTATATTTCAAACAAATGTTATATTGTAATCGTAATCACAAACAAAAATGAAAGAAGACGTTAAATATGTGTATCTTATATCCAATTGTCTTTTGGCGTTAATCTAATTCCAGGTAAACATCACGAAATTTAATTCATATCTGGTAAAAGATAATAATGAGCACACGGCTTTCCTACATGACAATCAAGAAGCGGTCTATTTACTTTAACTGGTAAAATTATCTATCTATCTATCTATCTATCTATCTAGTACGATTGATAAAAGATCGTCTATATTACGCGAAAATGAAAATAACACTGACATCTTATTTTAACAGCAATATTTACCAAACTTACACAAAAATATCTTGAAATACTAAACAGTGCATTCTTTCAATGAAATCGCTATTGACTTCAACCATGACCGCCAGACGACTTCAAAATCTGCAACACTTCTGGTAGGTCACCTTGTTTAAGTTGGTGAATGCATCCATAATCCTTGCAGTTCATTTTTGGTGTTCCAAGGATTTTTTTCCTCTTTTTCAACTGCGCCCCACGCATAATAATCAAGCGGGTTGCAGTCTGGGGAGTTAGGTGACCAGATGCAAGAAGTGATGTGGTTGCACAAATTGTCTGAGATATATGACTGGGTTCTCCTGCTTGTGTGGCATTGTGAAGAGTCTTGTTGCCAGACATAGCGTCTTCCAGCAGCTACCAGCTTGACCTAGAGCGCTACTAATTCCTCAAGGCACTTGATGAAGGCCTCCGTGTTGAGTCTGAGACCCTCACCAACTAATTCTGCAGTTCTTTTCTTATTAGAACGTTTACAGCGAGTTTTCCAAGTTGCTGTACCTTCATAATACTATTAGACTCATTCAAGACTTTCCGAATCATCTGCACTGTTCTCAGATTGGCAGCCAAACCCTCTAAAATATTCGTATTCCTGCGCGAAGGACAAGCAATACAGCAAGCATTTTCTAAATTTCTGTCTGAGTGAATTGCATCAAAGTGCGCTTTTTCTGACAGCGGTTGCGCAACTAACCCTATTATATTGTGAATCCGAGAAAATAAAAATACATCAGACATCCACGAAATTAAAAATATAAAGTGGCAACAATTTACCCATCGTATCGTTGGCGAATCTTATATGTGCTGTTCTTGTCCTAAGTATTATCGATCATTACCGACCTTCGTTTGATTATTCTGTTCAGTAACCTTTCCTAGGTTAGAACACTATCTAATTCTGTTCAAGCTATCCCATTCCGTTTATATCTATCTATCTATCTATCTATCTATCTATCTATCTATCTATGACCTTTTAATCTATCTAACTAGCTATCTACATCAGCTCTCTTTCTTATTCTGTTCATATCTCTCTATCTATCTATCTATCTATTTGCATTAGGTTGGAACAAAAGTTCGTGGTGCTTTTTAAGTTAATTTCAAAAAAAGTATTTAGTTATTTAATGTGCATAAATATTCTCAACCGCATAATATTTTACTAATTTTCACAATCTTTAACGCAGCTTCATGATTCCATCATTCTTGAACGTGGAATCTTTCTAGGTGATGAACTGGTTTAAATGTTTTTAAAGACTTCCAGAGAATTGAAGTTATTTTTATTAAGTAAATTTTGTAAGGATCGAGATAAAGGCTATCCCGAAAGTTTAGGATAGGTAAGGTAGATGCATAATATTCCTGAAAGCTGTACTAATTTCTTCTAGTTCTGCAAACCAGACGTAAGACTCCGTCCTTCGGATTATCCAATTTCAAACGTTTTTCATCGATTGTTGCCTATAATATGTTCAATTAAGAACAGTACTTCTCTGAATCCAACGTTTGATTTTGCAGAATGTGCTCGTAATATATACGCTGTATCACATTCTTTGAAAGCAGACCGGCTTTTGGTGTGTCTAATCATGACCCATTTTGTGACATTTTTTTCAAAGTATGTAGGTGTTAAATATAAAAATTTGACACAACATTCCATTAAAATGATCCCTCCTTTTGGAAGTGCATTCGAATACAGATCGGCTTTTGGTGTGTCTAATCGTGACCCATAATGTTTTCTACCGTATATTTTCGCTTTACATTGTTGTAAACAATCCATTTTTCATCATCTGTTATCGTTTTTTTTTTCAAAATAAGTCTTTCTTTTTATGCATTTGCGCATTCTCTTTCTGCATATTGCATTAATGGGAGACGATTGTCAGAAGAAAGTAAATGGAAGACGGTTCACTAATGCCTAGAGTTAGATGATAAATAAAGAGTGGCAGCTACATCCATCCGTAGTTGAACTTTTAGATATATCAAACTTTTATCTGTTCGCCCATTTATCGTTAAAAAATAAATGGACACTCTCGTTCGAGCCAAAGAATAAACCAGAGATATTTTTTCTGTACATCATGCGTGCCTTGTTCTGGCGAGAAGATAAAACGGGTCACTTAAGTCAATGGGTTTTCGTCTACATCCTTTTTTGTTTTATATTTTTTCAACTCTAACTGTATTACTAGAAGTTTCCCATCTGAAGAGTCAATACATTTTGATCAGGCTAACTGAAAAAGTTTATAACACTGCAAGAAGCTGATTATGCAAACAAGAACTGTCACTTACCAACAGCCATTAGCTCAATGCAATGAACACAAAGAAAATGACACATTTTATAATCCTGGATTTTATTAAGCAAATGAAATATTTTCACTATCATATATATATATATATATATATATATATATATATATATATATATATATATATATGTGTGTGTGTGTGTGTGTGTGTGTATATATATATATATATATATATATATATATATATATATATATATATATATATAAGTGAACATTGAAGTCAACATTCAGAGACGACAGGCTGTTTCATGCTGGAGGCAATCGTCAGGCGGCCTGATGATTGCCTCCCGCATACGTTCTATCTCTGATATTGAGCAATTTATCCCATAAATATAGTACACCTTAAAACTATATATATATATATATATATATATATATATATATATATATATATATATATATATATATATCGGGTGTAAAAGCAAAATTGTCCAAATCGTGTAACCGCAAAATTGTTCAAATTTTAGATAAGCATTTAAACCGTTGTATTTTAGAAATGATTAAAGATATCTTACTGGAATTACCCTAGCTTTTTATAACATTATATGTTTCTACTTTGAGCAGTAAGAATATATAATAACTCTCCAACCTTAACAGAAGAATAGTGATGAAATCGATCATAAAAAAAACGACATGTTCATCATTAATTAATTATAACTAAGGATCGGAAACTCACACTCTTTCGGTCCTGTCACTGGATCTAAACAACGCCTTTATCCACTGTGCCATGTGTCCTTGAGGACATCTGGGTATGAACACCATAGGCAAGGAACACCATTGGAAAGTTCGTAAACTTAATGAATATGCTACGCCACAAAAATCTCCTGAGCCGCCCAAGCATAGAAATAAATACAATATGGGAACCAGTAATAAGGTGTAACAGAGAAAAGCAATGATAACAGCAAAATTGCAATATGAGCACTAGTAAAAATGGTTGCTGAAGACATTAGGTTTATACTCCCCAGAAATTCATACCCAGATGTACTCAAGACACATGGCACAGTGGATAAAGGCGTTGGTTAGATCCAGTATCAGGACCCAAAGAGTGTGAGTTCAATACCGGGTTAAGTCAGTGGTGAACTTCCAGAGGGTAAATTTGCAGGAGTTAACTGATAACCGACACCCATCAAACATGGCACGTGGAATTAGAACAGTCTACCCCAGTGAGCGAAATAAAGGGTTCAGTTCGAAATTCCAACCACCTGAAGAAGGCCGCAGCGTACAACGGCCGAAACGTAATGTAATGTTTTCATTTTAAAAAAATTCTATTTGAGTTTTTGATACAATTTCGTTTGCCTTTTCAGATAGATGTTAATATTGATCCCTGACTTTTAATGGAAATGACAGCAACCTAAGAGAAAGTGTATTGTGTATCCTGGCCAAATCGGACACTCAAGTCCAGCTGAATTACTGTCTAGAGTATGAAAGAAAAAGAAGATATATAACAAGTTTTATTAGCATCCGTGGCTGGCAGAAAAGCTTTATAAAAACTGAGATTTTCATGTAGAAAACAGTAAATGAACGTTGTCGAGATGTGTTGCGTACAATCAATGGAGCCCATCTGGAGGTTTTCGGATTTATTCAAAGAAAATATTATTTATTTATCTATGTTTTAGAACAAACTATGAAGAGTTATCTTAAATTTTGTTATGTCGTATAATTTTTTAAATTTGTACAGATAATATCTAGAGAGATCCTTGATAAAATCCAAAGAGAATCAGCAATATTATTATCCTGATCTGTCATTTGGGATACAGTCAATTTCACACAGCCGTAAAGTTTCCTTCGATGTACCTTTTCTATAAATACTCTCATGGTAATTGTTCGGATAAGCTCTTCACTATTATTATAAGTATTATTATAAGAGGTATTATGGTGGTTGTAGTAAGAAAGGTACGTATGAATGTGTTGTTTTGGTGTAAAGAATATTGTTTTGTACGATTGGATCAGCGTTTGCGGCTAGCTAAGTTATAATTAAGACAGAAGAAGACCGTCTTTTCCCCAATCCCCTTTTTGGCCTTGTGCCACATTTCTGTAGATAACAGAATAAATATTGCTCTTCACTATGCTACCTAGACTTTATAAATTTAAGCGCAGTACTAGATTGCGTTGAGGTCTCATCTCATCTGGGAATTAATAAACCTACTGTAACTAATGTTATTGTCAAAATAGTAGAAAAATTAACAAAATAAGTTATTAAATGTCTGATAAAGATTATAGAATAGCAACGAGCCAAGATTAAAAGCTAAAATAATACATTATTAATTAATTCAAGCATATGATAGATTCTGTTAATCAAATATGTTTCTATGACCTATATCTTTGGGATTTATCTATATATAAAGGTTTTTTCATTTAGTGTCAATCCTTATATATCCTGCTTATCTCTCTAATCTTCACTTCATCTTCCATTCAATTTCAGATGTCTTATTCAATAAACCTTTAACTTGAGTGCTTCTCAAGCCTTGGACTGGGCGAATTTTTCATCATAAAACCTGACTCCCCCATAGCAAGTTAGAATCAATATTTTTGAATATGTATCGAAAATATAAAATGGAAGGCAAACGAATATTTCTCATATACAAGAAAAAAAAATTTGGGCTACTCTCCATTTCTTTAAAAAACACCTTAAAATGAGTAAAAATAAATAAGAAAAACATTCATTAATTTCAGAATATTTTAGCTACCCAGATAGCAGCAACAAAAAAAAGTTTGACCGTCATCGTCCTAACAACACTGACTTTTCTTTTGATTTTTAAGGCCTCTTTTCTAATTTGGCTCTTCACTTAAATCCGTACGCTCACCGATGTAAGTACAGTGGAAGAAACCTTTTTAAAATCGGACCCGATTGTCCCAGTGCACTGCTTAAGCACGTTTCCCAAATGAAACAAATCAAATCCAATTGCTTCGTGGTATTCGCCTCATGTCATATGAAATTAACTAGATCACGAAAGGGTTCCTGTGACCTGGAAGGTTTATTGCACTGTGCTTACATTAAAGCAACAAAAGAATTCTCTGATGTGAGAACTAATTTTAAGATAAACTATTAGGTTGTTCGGAAAGTAAACACGTTTTATTTCTTAGATTGCTAAAATTTCATAAAAGGACAAGTGTAGAATTAGACTTTTACATTTGTTTTTAAAACCCATTAAAAGTTTCCCAGAACGAAGTTATCTTAAATCTATCCAAAGTAGCAAAAAACCCCATTAAAACCGGCCCCAGAATGCAGTAACTAACAACGCTTTCTGATTGGCTAATAAACATAAAAATCATATTATTCACACGTTCTTAACTCTGTACGCGTATATCGGTCTAATGTGTATCCTTAGTAGACACAAATTGGCGTCAACTGATTTGGAGCCTCCTACATTACCAGAAACATCAATAAATATGAAGCTTCATTCAACTTCAACAGTGAGACTTAAGAATTTATCAGCTCAAGACACAAATACACGATACTCATTTTCCTAGTATAAAGTTAGTTTTATTTAAATTTACCACAGCTTGCGAAATACACTCATTCATCTCCATAAACTTAACACTGACCAACAAGTGACGAATTTAGTCAAAAAGAGACAACCATACACAGAACAGTAAGTTGAGCACAATATTACAAAATTCAACATTAACCCCCCCTAAAAAAAAACAGTTTAATATTCATACAAACATACAAATACCTTGTGAAACTTTCCCATTTTTGCACATACAATTTCTCAACACTTAATCTTTCACGTGATGCTTTCGTTAACACTTCAAACCAAGCAAGAAAGGACTTTGAAGTAATTTTAAACAACTTATACAATACAATTTTGTACCTTAATTGTGTTATATGAAAATATTCCTTGTTAACCAAAAATTTTTTTTTCATATCGTTATGTCTCTTGTTGTTTGTTTGCTTTTTGATAAATTTGTTGAAGTAAAAAAAAAAAAATTAGAGGGTTAATTAAATTTGCATTAATCCGCTGCACAAATAAAGGTTATGATGAGATTTTAAGCCTTTCAGGTTAAAATAACAATCAATGCTTCTTAAGTATGTAATCTACGTTCCGAGTCTAATCTACTAGATTGACGCATTAAATAGCGCCTAATAATCATTAAATTGCAAAAGAAAATCTGATTGGACGATAAACGAATTAACAAAAATAGGCAATTACCAAAATTAAAAGAAAAGAAAGCTTAGACGGTGAACGAAGCAACTTTTAGATGTACATTGTTCAGAAAGTAATGTCGTTTTATTTCTTAGTTTTCCATATTTTCTTAAAGGGAAGAGTACAAATTCCGATGAGAATTCAAATCAATGCAAGTTAATTAAATAATCAATGAAATGCAAAAGAAAAAATTGATTGGAAAATGGTTGAAAGAAAATAATGTGATTCGATGAAGAGCGAGATATCTTTAAAATATTAGATTTTCCAGAAATTATCGCAAGAAGACAGAATGCCTGTTTGTTAGCAAATGAAGCAGCCCAACGTGCAAATTTAGAGATAACAAAATTAAACAACTACAACAATTTAGATATCTGGGGCGTGTTTCAAAAGAGACAACTGAAATTTCTATGACATATAATGAGGAAAGATGGCTTAGAAAATTTGATACTCATAGTACAGATTGAAGAAAAGACGGGTAGAGGAAAGCCACACATAACCTGCCTGGAGAGCTTGAGCGAATAGCTGGCGGGGCAGGGTTTCGGAGAGAGGAGAAAAAAAGTGTATTAAGAGCTACAAAGGACAAGAAGTGATGGAGAGACCTGATCAAAACATTCTGAAGGGTCACGGCACATAGAGGAAGGGACAATAGAAGAAGAAGAAGGAGAATAAGAAGAAGAAAAAGAAGAAGAAGTGCATTTTATTTAAAAGGTTTCATATTTGCGTAAAAGAAACTATATAGAGGTTTTAAGTGCTATATTTTAAATTGTTGATCAATGAAATGTAAAAGAAAAAAAAGAGGAAATATTACAAAAGCTCGACAATGATGATAAAACGGTAATTGCAGCAAATATAGTTCCAGAACGTAAGGCACTGATTTGAACTTTGGTTTGAATCGACCCGAGCTGAATGCGGATGGCTTGAATATTTCGGGCATTGAGTTATGTTAGTGATGGATTTTGTTTATCAAATCTTTGATATAAGACTAAACAAAAAAAAAAAAAAAAGAAAATCAAAAAGAGGCAGTACGATTGCGGCATTAGAGATTGTATTTGTCAATAGCTCCGATGCTCGTCCAAGCCTTCCTCACCTAATTTAATTTACATCCACCGGATTTCAGCAGGAAAACACGTGGAGCATGCTGACCTTTTTATATTTCTTTCTCTCTCTTTCTCTTTCTCGTTTCCTCCAAGAAACAACGACTACGTCCACCTAAAAATAAACCAAGAAAAAAAAGACCCGGGAAAAATCGTTTGTTGTTGATTCGGCGAACTACTACCAGCCAGTAACGACGAACGGATGCCCACTCGGCACCGTGCAGTTGAGAAATTATTGGTCCCTAAACTAACATCCTGACCTCAAGTAGAATTCGTATACACGATACATTGAAAAAGATGATGGTAAAATAATCGGCTGCCTGTACCGCTCTAGTAAATACCTCGTGCTATCTTCTACCTTTATAAGGGCCAGATCAGGCCGAAAGTGGAGTAATTTTGCCATATTTGGGCGGGAGCTTCCTATCTTCATTTTCTGGTCACGGTAGATTTCAAAAGCGTCTCTGAATCCTTGTTGACGACGAATTATTTTCCATCATCCAACCTCTTTTTCACAGGCAGGATGTGGCAAGCCTGTCAATGATTTATCGCTACTTCCATGGAAAGTGCTCGGACGAACTATATTCCTTGGTTCTGCCAGTTCTAAACTTCACGGCTAGGAACCACCTTGCAATTTAAATTGTAGCAAACCACTCACATTCCCTCTGTATTCCATCAGTAAGAAGTAAGTTCCACTTGAACAGCTAAATCATACGAACCACTGCTCTGTGGAACCAACTGACAAGAGAATGCTTCTTTGATCATTACAATCTTAATCTGTTCAGGTCTAGGGTTAACTGTTATCTTACAGTCCTAGTTTGGGGGGTTAACTATTTTCCCATACATGGGACCCTAACAGGGAATGTTGGTTCAACTTCAAGTGGGAATCTTACATACAATCCATTGTTAAAGACGCAGGTAAAATAATCAGCTCCCTGTATCTCACCAATGAGTAATTGACTTCTCATGCTATACTCTACTTTTATAAGAGCCAGATCAGACTGAAAATGGAGTACTGTTGCCATATTTGGGGAGGAGCTACCCAGTTCTCAATTTCCAGTCTAGATAGAATTTAAAAGCACCTCTAAGTCCTTGTTGTAGAATTATTTTCCACCCTCCAAACTCTCTCTCTTTCTATCACAGGCGGGATGTACCAAGTCTCTCACTGCTCTATCGCTACTTCAATGGAGTCCGCTTGAACGAACTACATATTCCTTGGCTGCGCCAGGTATAACCTTCATGGCTAGGGCCCGACATGTCACTTATATTGTAGCAAACCACCCACATTAACTCAATATTCCATCAGTGAGAAATAAGTTACACTCGAACTGCTTCTTCCAGCGAACAACAGCTCTGCGGAATCGTCTCCCAATCTTAACCTATTCAAGTCTAGGGCTAACTGTAATCTTCCTCTCATATCCGTATAAACTGCCTCTTAACGTAGCCATTTACCTCGAATGGACCCCAGGCCTTGTAAATAAGCACTTTAGTCCAGAAACAGAAACCAATTTTGTGTTATGTTTATAATTTTAAAAGAAAAAACGCCTGAAACGTCTGCGAAATATCCGACGAAGCATTTGAATTACGATTGTTTCCCGATCATACGGTTTAGCATTGGTCTTACAAGTTACGGCGTGGATAAAAGCCTTAAAGACAAATGGACATCAAAGAAGTAAACGAACCTTTCAGGAGCTTGCCAATAAGATTGTCGAGAATTTATTATTTTTCAGAATAATTGTATTTTTCAGAATAATTGTATTTTAATGAATTTATTTTATACATAGGAAAAACTAGCAGCATAACCCGTCCTCGACTGGATGTTTCATTACTAGGAATTTTTGCCATTTCATTGGAGCAGTTTAAGTTTAAAGTCAGTCCACCTGAAAATCAATATAAGTAACTGGGTGCACATCCCCAAATGGTGGGGTTAACAATTTGAATGTGGTGGGGGTGGCTCTGAAAATGGCCGTTCTGGCTTTCTCAATCTTGCAAGCAATGAACCTCTTCCATGGTCCGTCATAATAATAATATACGATAATTTTTAGTTACAATATAATTTTTTTTTTTAGAATTCTAATAATCTTTTGCGTTAGGTTACATCTCTAAATTGATTGTACGCTGTTTTTTACAGACATTAAATTTCGCCTTTGATTTTTGCGCAAAGTGCAAAAAATCAGTTTTTTTTTCAATTTTCACCTACAAGGTTGAATTTTTTTTCAGAGAATTTGGACTCATAACTTGCACGGAATAATTGTGTATCAAAAAAATCATCGAAATCGGATGAAAACTGTGAAAACGTATAAACAACATCCGATCACGCACACATATACATAGACACACATTTTAAGAATTATAGATATAGATTGCTTCCAATTACATAGAGCGTGTTTTGATTAGACATATTTCTAACAGTTTATTAATTCCACGAACATCTTTATAGTATAGTAAGGAAGGACATTCGTATACTTAGGCAGATATGTGTTCAATCACCTAGGACATATTTTCATTAACCATGTATTTAAAATTTCATTTTATATTTTAATATTTCATTTTATATTTCATTTTATATTTTAATATTTCATTTTATATTTCATCTTATATTTTAATATTTCATTTTATATTTCATTTTATATTTTAATATTTCTGCTCGTATTCCTCGTAAAATAATCACAGTTTCACTATTTGAATTTTCTGATCAATTGCAATTTAAAGTTGTACCGTAAAATATTTGATCTCAAGGACTTTAACATGATATCGCAATGACTATCATAAGTATTAATGAGGGTCATTATTTGAAGAAGTAAGAGGGTACAAATTTAAAAATTTGAAATTTACGAGGAGTTGATGTCTGAAATGTTACACACTCATTTGATGCACATTTGTCATATGACGTTCTGAAAGTTTTTTTATTGCTTAATTTTGTATTACATCTTAGTATTTTTTTAATTAAATGTTTACTCAAAACAAGGTTTCCGGTCATATCACGTTGAAATACCGGTTCTTGTATAATCTCCGAAGTTAAGCCCTGCCAATATAAGTTAGTACATAGATTGGTTACTGCTTAAGAATACCAGGTGCTATAGGCTTGGGCGTGTGGGTGGTGTAAAGGTTAACATCTCGGAACTAGAATTCGGATAGCCGAGTTTCAATTCTAGTCGGGTTTTTTTTTTATTTCCTTATGTGCAAATACTCTTTGGAAAGTTATGTATCCACACCTTTCAAGTCTTTAATCCCACATCTTCACTTGATCAGCAGTTGAGTAATTATTAAGACTTGTATTCTTAAATCACTATTATCTTCAAAAGAAAGAAAATATAATTTAATTTTTTCTGACTGCAAGTTGTTGATAAATTGTAAAAAAAGAATCAATTAATCGATCTCATAAGTAAACGTTAATCACATTATCGGTTCTTCTATTGTATTTTTCTTTCTTTCTTTCTTTCTTTCTTTCTTTCTTTTTCTCCTTCTTTCTTTCTTTCCTTCTTTCTTTCTTTCCTTTTTTCTTTCTTTCTTTCTTTCTTTCTTTCTTTTTTCCTTCTTTCTTTCTTTCTTTCTTTCTTTTTTCCTTCTTTCTTTTTTCCTTCTTTCTTTCTTTCTTCCTTCTTTCTTTCTTTCTTTCTTTCTTTCTTTCTTTCTTTTTATCTTCTTTCTTTCTTTCTTTTTTCCTTCTTTTCTTCTTTCTTTCTTTCTTTCTTTCTTTCTTTCTTTCTTTTTTCCTTCCTTCTTTCTTTCTTTCTTTATTTATTTATTTCCTTCCTTCTTTCTTCCTTTTTTCCTTCTTTCTTTCTTTCCTTTTTTCTTCTTTCTTTCTTTCTTTCTTTCTTTTTTCCTTCTTTCTTTCTTTCTCTTTTTCTTTCTTTCTTTCTTTTTTCCTTCTTTCTTTCTTTCTTTTTTCTTTCTTTCTATCTTTTTTCCTTCTTTCTTTCTTTCTTTCTTTCTTTCTTTTTTCCTTCTTTCTTTCTTCTTTCTTTCTTTCTTTCTTTCTTTCTTTCCTTCTTTCTTTCTTTCTTTCTTTCTTTCTTTCTTTCTTTCATTTTTCTGGTTTTCTTTTTCTCACTGAAACTCAGCTGGGTCCTTTTTAAGTCTTTCCTCACGATCAAAACGGAATAGTCCATTATTCATGAGGTACTGACAGGGAGTAACATACAGGCTAACTCAAGAACGAGGGAACATGTAGAATTCTATGATCCGTCAGGAAACACCATTACGTTCTGGACGCGGTAATAGTTACTTTGTTAATGAATCTGGAAAAATTAAGATCAACAAGAGCTAGAGTTCTTACTTTTAAACTTATTCGACTAACTTTGCAGTTGGGATATTTCGATCAACAAATTCCGATCTTTACTTATTGATCATTCTTTGACCCACTCTATCTGACCCGCATTCACATTGAAGATCAGATAATAATAGCTATAAATCTCTGTTTTATACACTTTCTACAACAACGGTGACCGACCTCGTACGAAAAATCGATCAGTCTTTCAATCAGTGACGATTTCCTCAAGCCTTTTGCGGTCATTGCCAGAGTATCACCAATCAAAAGTACGATTAATGGTACGTGACAGCGCATAAGTGTGATATTCGCTCGCATATAAGTGTGTTTTTGTCACTTTAGAATATGTTAGAGGTCAGCAATCTTTCATAACAGAGAAAACTAGAAAGGGGATGAAAGACAGAAAGAAAAGAAGAAAAGACGAAACAATGAAAAGAAAATCGAGAATAAACAAAGAGAAAAGTAAAGAAAATCAAAAAAAATAAATAAATAATAAAAATAAAAGGAAAAGTACCGAAAAAAATGGAGACAGGTAAAAACAAGGTATAACAAATAAAGAAAAAAGAAAACGTAAAAGAGGAAAAAAGAAATGAAAAATAAAATAAATAGTAAACGAAACAAAATGGGAAAAAAAAAACGGAGAGAAGGAATAGAAAAATAAGTGAATGTACAAAAATAAAAACAAAGGAAAAAAAATCAAGTAATAGCTGAAAAAATAAAATAAAAAGAAATTTATTTCGATCTCTTTGCATAATAACAAGCGTTCTTATATGTTTTTCATTAGGAACTATTTTCTATTAGTATTCGTCAAGTCGGAACTGACCCGACAGGCACTTATACTCTTTATATATTTTTTTCTTCAGAATATTGCCATTAAAAAAAATCATATTGTTTACATCGGAAGCCGTAACAATCTTGAATAGCGACGAATATACAAAATCAAAACCCAAAACAAAACTGTTCAAATCCTGTAACTCAGAAATATATTTTATTATTAGGTTGGTGCAAAATAATGTCGTTTTTGACGTATTTTTAACGTCAAAAAAACGACATTATTACGTCATTATTTTTGCACCAAACAAATATTTCTCACTGACTTGTTTTTTACGGTCTATCAACTGTAAGAAATTCTTTTTGGTGATAATAATTTTTACCAGTACAAATTCTGCAACAATGTAGATACATACCTTTCTCAAACGTATTTGCGCCTAAGTGAATATAACAATCCCAACTGGAATTGGAACTCTGCTCTCCGATTAAGATATCCAAGTTGTTATCCATTACACCACCCGCAGATCCAAGCTTCAGCAACTGGTCACCCATTTAGGTACTAAACAGGCTCGACATTTCTTAACTTCGGTGATCGTATGGAAACCGGTGTTTCAACGTGACATGGCAGCGGACTGTGGTGGGCACACAAGGGGCAATTTAAAACAAACTTCCTACTACTCCTTAGGGATACCTGGCATTATTGGGAGTGTGTTTCTGCTTGGAGCAGCTCATGTCCTGAGGAAAGTGTCCTGTCACTAAGCTGCGAATAGGGGATGAGATAGTAATGGTATTAACTTTTGGCTTGAAGTGGAGTAAACGGTCCTGCTAATTTTAGATGCGAGAAAGTCGTCCAGTGCCGAGGAATCTGCCCCTGCGCTAGAGGATATGAAGTCAAATAATGAAGATTATAATTATTGTTCGAAAAGCAAAACGAATTGAGGTTTGTTGTGATAGAACGTAGAGGAAATAGTTTTAAGTCACCAGATCGTTGCATTTCTGGGGCTGCAAGAATACTTTTGACGAGTGCATATTGCATTATCAATTTCTGAAGATAACAATGATTTTATCAGACACAAATCCTACTATTTAACCTCTAGATGGGAATAGAATTGATGGATTCATAGCTTTCTCAAGTGTATTTGCGCATAAGTGAATGTAACTTACGCAAATTGAATTCGAACTTGGCTCTATGATTTCTCACTCTAAGATGCTATCTATTACGCCACTTGAACATCCCGTCTTTTATCATTTATTCAAGCAAATTTGGCTTACTTGCCTCTATTCAATTTTATCCATTTTCCTATATTTGCTCACCCTTGTCTGATATCATTCCATACCAAAAAGAATCCTCCGAAAATCCTGCAAAAGTCGATTTATGCTTTTCATATTAGGTCTTGACCAGTATTATCTTCTTTTACAGGTTATATTTTCTTTTGATCTAGACAGATATTTCCTTATCAGTTATTAGTGAGGGCATTTCTGTATATAGACGTATTCTTAAAGCAATATTAGAGAGGCACCTCTCTACTGTGCAACTTTTAGTGAGCTAGTTACATCACGTAACGTATTTCCTATCCATTAAAATCGTAATGGTTGTCATATCGTCAGTGGCTTATCTAAGGAGAACATCGCCTGACGTAGCGTTTGGAATTAGTTCATCGTCTCTTCTATTCGATACTGTGTTGTTTATCGTACATTCCAGAGTTTAACTGGAAAAAAATTGCACAGGATGAGAACCGAAAACAACGTTGCAATATCTGCAGCAGTCTTTTACCCATGAATATTAAACATTCAATTTGGCCCTTGCATTGTTGGAGGTGATAAAAAAAATTCACGTCAACAGAAATCTAAGAAATCTCTGGTTATCTCCCAAATAATGAACTATTTCTAATAGTGAAACCAGAACTCCATGCACCGTGATTCGTGTCTTGTGGAACGTAAAAGGTGTCGTCCAGTACGAACTATCGGAACACTGAAGGGACATTTAGAAACTTGATCGGGACATAACACCGAAAGTGTCCTGCATTGCTAAACATAAAAGGTGTTATACTCCAGCATGACGACGCAAAAGTACGCTCTGCAAAACATATCCAAGAGAAAATAAGATTGTTGGATGGAAGGCTTTTCGATACCTTCCATACTCACCAGATTTTGCACAGACAGATATACTCTTGTGTCGATCGCTAGAACATTTAATAAAAGATAGACCATTCAGAAACAAAGAATTTGAAAACCTTATTTCAAATAGTTTTCGTGAAAAACACAGATTTCTTAAAACGTTGAATCGAAAATTTGCCTTCCCGTTGTGCTGAAGGCGTTGAAAATGAAGGTGACTTCATTTTTGATAAATGATATCTAAATAAATTTGAATTTCTTTATCCTTTTTAGTAAATTCTCGAAACGCCGAAATTTTACGGGTCGATATAAGTGAATATGTTGTACACTTTATACGAAGCTTTCAAATGAAATTTACAAGAACGTTATCGCTTACATACCCCTCATAAGCCGTTGAAATACGAGGGATAGTTCAGATAAAGAGATGAAAGTGAATACGCCAACCTTCAAAGGAATTAGTTTCGACAGTTTCGCCAGTATCACGCTGTGAGAATTTTTACGGGCAAATTTAATACCCATTTTTATTCTGGTTTCGGAAGTCACAGAGCATTTAAAATTAATCAATGGAAAAAATATTGTGAGCTTTCAAAATTAGTCTTTATGATCTGTCATGAAATATTCTATCGTTAATAGAAGGTAGGCAATCCGAATGCAATAAAAAGCACTTTAGAAAATGTTTAGTTCCTGGTATGCAATAAATTCAGTTCTATTTTAGTTTATTTTTCTTGATTATCCTATAATATAAAATTAATATATTTCATTTTTTCATATTCTAACATGTTCGCTTTTCTCATGACAGAACTGCTACCCTTAAGGTAATCAGATTATAGATGAAAATAATTCTATGTATAGGTTTACCTTGAAATGTATTATATTTGAATAAATAATAAATATCATATCATCAAATAACTCCATTGAAATAACTTCTTCTATTGGCTCTCTCCAGGATGTGGTCGATCATGACTCTCCACTTTATGTGATTTACAGCTCTTAGCAGTGTTTTTCGCTTTGCTATGTCCCACAACATTTACTAAAGCTTGTTAAGTAGTTTATTCTCTGTTTTACTCTGTTAGTCTTACCTTCGATATGTCCTGTGAGTGTCACATTTTCAAAGCCCTCTTTCCTCATAATGTGCTCTTGAAATGTCCATTGTCTCTTTCTGATTCTATGTTCTTCGTCGTTGTTTGTATGTTCTGTCCATGGTATTCTCAGCATCCTTCTGCAGAAACACATTTCTGTTCCCTCAACCCTCTTCTTCAGCTGTAAGGAGATTGTCCAGCATTCACTGATAAATAGGAGGACCAGTACTGCATAATAGTCCAGAACTCTTTTCTTAGTTTCTGACGAAATTTTCTTTTTACCTGATACCTTGCTTAACTTTTGAAAGACATATTTCGCTATTCCAATGCTTCTTTGGATTTCATTTTCTGTCCTCTGTTAAAACACTTCATGGGTATTTCTTTATTTTTCTCCTTGATGGATTTTGAAGTCTTTGAATTGTGTCCCTGAGTGTTTACTTTTCTTAACAACTATACCTTCAGTCTTTTTACAATTGATAGTTATTCCTTTCTTCTCACTTTCCTTTATTGCTTTCTGTAGTGTACTTTCCGTGTCTGCTATCAACACTGTGTCATCTGCATATCTTATATTTTTAAGATTGTGGCCACCAATAATGAACCTTTATAGGATTTCTACTTCTTCTACATCAACTCACTGTAAAGGTCAAATAGGTCCGCTGCGAAGGCTCATCATTGTCTTATGCCCATTTTTGTCTTTGTGTATTAACTGAATTAATTTTATATCCGTATGCAGGCGGTTTGCTTTCATTACAAATTCCGAGTTATTGCAATATCCTTCCCAAACAAATCAAACCTACCAAGCAGTTCAAAAAGTACTTGAAGTAATATACAAACAGAAAAACTTTCACCTGTTAGGTTAACTATACAGCAGCAAATGATCACCTCAATAGAAACTGCGTTTTCTCATTCCGGATACACCGTCTTCCAAGGTGTGACACGATATACCGTTTTAATCTGATAGAAGAACTATATTGATCAAAATTCTTATATTTCTGGTGAAGACACCAAAACCAAATCAGAGACTCATTGTTGTACTCCTGACATAGTCAAACCACGCCAGGAGTACAATGAGTCTCTGATTTTATTCAATCATTTTTAGACTTTGCATAGCGCGTTTATATGCGCACGTATAAAAAATGAGCGTATATCATTTTAATATGCTTTACCTCATCCACTCTGAGCGAAAAAAAAAAAAAAACGCTCCTATTTTCCGTCTAGAACCCAGTACTGATCACATAGATGTTCATAGTTGATATAATAATGTCCATGAACAGAAGGACCAACGTTCTGGACTCAAAAGCCTTTCGGAAACAGAAACCATGATCTGTAATTCGAAGGAAAGTTGTGATTGCACCTAACAAAAATCCATTATAAAAATTCCGATTTTGAATTGAAGAATTCTAAAAGATTTTTAAATAGCGCGGGGTCTGGATCAGTTAAACAAATTTAGTATAGGTGATAAAGAAGTTGAAAACAGGATACATTGCGCCAGGAATAATTTTTCCATCATTTTTTTAAAAATCATTTCATCCGAAGCAAGGTAATAAAGCCCCTAAGATGCAAGAGGTTATTAACTGTTACAGAATATGAGAAAAACTGCTATTAAAGAGAGAAGACAATAAAGAGCAAGAATTAAGAAGACAGAGATAACGATTGGAATTGCATTTAAATTTTTGAACACCAAAATTGACTGGGAAGCAAGAAGTCGGAAGAGATTTCCACAAGTTAAATATGCATAGATATAAGAAACCTTTAACATAGAACTTACGGTTATACCTAGCTATTTCAACTGTAAATTGACGAGGACTTTCGACCAATTTAGTACTGCGCTTAAATTCATAGTCTAGGTACCATAATGGAAAGGTCATCGGAATAATTACTATGAAAGTGTTGTAGAATCCGGGTTGAAATCCGGTACCAATAAATAACAAACGTCGGGAATAAATATATGAAAATAATGTATTAACGTAATAATACAAACTGGTAAAGCAGGTTAGTAGTTCCAGGAATACGGGTTAGTAGCAAAATACAGTCTTTGGTATTGAAGTATAGCTATTTGACTTCTTACTGAGTCTACGTGCTCGCTCACTGTGACTCCTACAACGCTGTTACCTTACCCTCACTCTTCTGGTTACTTACAACCTTTTACTCTGGACTCGACTCGACTCGCTATTTATCAATCCACCCACGAGGACCGAATGTGGCTCAAGACCGGTTTAATGTGGGTATCTCCGAGCCCGTAGGCTCGGCCAAAAATATAGCCTTTGAACCGGCCTAGACGGGTTCAGGCCCTGTCTACCTCCAGACGTCGCTTACAGTCAAAGACTGTATTACGACTCAGCTAGACTCCGAGGTCTCGCTCGCTATTTATTGATCCACCCACGATGACTAAATGTGGCACAAGGCCGGTTTAATGTGGGTATCTCCGAGCCCGTAGGCTCGGCCAAAAATATAGCCTTTGAACCCGCCTAGACGGGTTCAGGCCCTGTCTACCTCCCTGGACGAAACCTTGCCCTTCGGCAAAGCTTCGTCCAGGTTCCTCTCTGTTAACGCAGAGAGTCCGACAGCTGTCGCTTACAGTCAAAGACTGTATCACGACTCGGCTAGACTCGGAGGTCTCGCTCTCTCGGGTCTTCACGTAGCCGTAGTATATGTATATACTGGGTGAGTCCATTTGTATAAAAAGGGGAGAACCCCTAAAAAAAAGTGTATCTAGGAAAGATACAGGGAGGCTACATTACAGCGATAGGAAAGGGAAGGAAAGCCGGGATGCTAGGTCAGGACAAAGAGCATTGCAGATTCTTTTAATTTTATGAAGAATATCTAAATATATAGTAGGAGCACCAGGCCGGATGTGGCAGCAATATTTTCAAAGCAAGATGCTACCAAGCCAAACTATTGACAAGAAACTGATGATCTTAAATAGCCTCGTCAGATCTAGAGTTTCATATCGATAAAAGGTATGGCATCAGTGTTTTTATAATATTGAGCAGTGAACTGATGCCTTGTTTTAAACAGTACACTATTCCCCTGAATATCTCATTATAAAATGAAGGTGTATCTGATATATATTTGTAATATATTTTTAAAGTTGTTTGTTGGATAATGCAAACAAAAAAATCGTATAAACCGTATCAGAAAGAGACCTATAATATTGGCCATATAACGTGGAAAGGTGGCTTCGAGAATTTGGACTACAGAATACAGCGAACAGGAATGAAGGAAAAGGAATCAGAAAGTATCTACCTTACGAGTTTGTGTAAATAACAGAATAGGAAATCGTAGGGAAAATAAGGGAGTCAAAATTTGGTTAGAGCTACATGATATAAAGATTTATCATAGCCATGTTTAAACTCGTCCTAAGAAACATAACTCACAGAGGATGATGATGAAGAAGAAGAAGAAATTAGTGTTAGTCTAAAAACTTGAAGAGCGAAAAATATAGCAGACTGTTATATACATACATTAACCCTTTGAGACCTGCATTCTTGAACAATTTTAACCATTCTGTCTGAGCTCCTGAGTCAAAATACGCAAATAATTGGTATATAATGTTTCACGGTATATATAAAAATAGTTACAAGTGTTTACTCACCGTTCAACCGGTGGGTGGCCATTAACTCCTTTTTCTCTATCATTGTTCAACCGGTGGCTGGGCATTAAGTCATTTTTCTTTTCCACCGGTAAAGCGGTGGCCAGGCCTCAATGTTTTAAAACTGACAATTGACCTGAGGAAAAATAAATTAAAGCATTGTGATTCTTTTTCGAGAAGACGCAGCAAGAGGATATATTTGAATAACACTGAATAATCTACATCCTTCAAAAAAACAGAATTCTCATCGTCAACACAAAATTTCTTTAAAACTGTAAATAGTTTTTGTTTTCAAGGTGTGGATCAGGATTTCTCTGACTTGTCTATTCATACCAGCAATTCTCTTTTATTTTTGGCTATCCAGTAGCGCCAAAACAAAGCTACTGATAATTTTCAAAAGTCATAATGAACATTTCCTCTCTTAATGGGACCTTGAAGTTCTGTTGAGATTAAAGTTTCATCATATATATCTCGTTTCATCTCATGTACGATTCGTCGCTAAAGATGCTGACGAAAATGCTCATTTCCCTCTATCACCCCAGAATGTAGCTGACTTCCTCCGATCTGTATCTGTCTATATTTCTGAGATGAGGTATTATGTACACTATTTGCATTATTCGGAATATTGTCCTCATCTTTGTTGCCATGTTTATCACAACGTTTCGGCCGTTGTACGCCCCGGCCTTCTTCAGGTGGTTGGAATGCCGAATTGAACCGTGAGTCCTTAAGGACACATGGCACAGTGGATAAAGGCGTTGGTTAGATCCAGTGACAGGACTCAAAGAGTTGTGAGTTTAATACCTAACTGATAACTGACATCCATTAGACACGGGGAACTAGAACAGTCTACTCCAGTGAGCGAAATAAAGGTTCCAACCACCTGAAGAAGGCCGGAGCGTACAACGACCGAAACGTTTTGATAAATATGGGAACAAAGATGAGGACAATAGTCCGAATAATGTAAATAGTATTCCTCCGATCTTTGCAAGAGTGAAAATGAGGTTTGACTTCTCTGTCCGTGCTGGAGCTGATCTGTCATCGCCTCCCAGCTTTGATAGAGTTTAAAATCATTTATGCGGTCTTGTAAGCGATGAATTATTTTCAACCCTACAGCCTCTTTCCTATAGAAGAAACGTTGCAGGCTTTCCATGGTAAATGTTCAGACGAGATGCAGTCTTTTGTCGCACAAATTCAGCCCTCAACACCTAGGACGAGCCATATTGTATACGAACTCTATTTATTTCGTATTCCATTTGTAAGAAAAAAAAAGACAATGTTTTCCCGAGAACCACTACAGATCCCCGAATGAATGCTTCTCCGATAACTCTGTTAACTACCTTCAATTCTAACCTCACCCGTTATATATCTCACATATCCCCACTCACCATCTCTTCTTACATCCGGTTTACGGTCATATCACGTTGAAAGACCGATTCTCGTACGATCGCCAAAGTTGAGAAAAGTTTGGATGTGCGAAAAGTGTAATGGATAATGAATCGGAATTGGAAATCGGGCGAGGGGTTCAATTCCATGCAGGTTCATTATATTCACTTAGACGCAAATAACATTGGGAAAGGTCCACATGTTCCACCCCAGTTATAGTTTATTTAGTAAGTCTTTTATCAGGAAATGATTACCTCCAAAACATTCTTATAATCTAAACTAATTCCTAGATTGAAATAACCTGAAAAAGATTAACAAGTCGTACAAAAAAAAAAAAAAAAACAAAAAACAAAAACAAACCATTCAGCCTCTTATTTACATACAGAATACTCTCAAACTTGAAAGGTACTTAGGCCTTTCTATTAAGTGAACTTTTAGTAACAAACATCCATTAGTGTGGTCACATAAGGCAGGGGTTTTCAAACTTTTTGACTTGCGGACCCCTTTATATTTCAGGCTTTACCTTAGGGACCCCCTTATAAACGCTTACGAAATTTATACATAAATATTTGCCGAATATAACATATAATTTTGCATTAATGCAAACGCCTAAACAGCCAATGAGAAAGCCGGAAATCGCAAAAGAGATCCAAAATTCAAATCATTTGGTTCCTTCTCTGCATGAATAGAATCCATTATCTTTATCAATTTATGATACAAATTATATTAGTATATCAAATCTATGAAATAATTTATTGAATCAATTTATTTCATGATCGACCTATAAGTTACTTATAAGCGCTTATAAGTTGCACGTCATCCATAAAAAAGTGTTTGCTGTCCACGGACCCCCTATCTTATCCGTGGACCACAGTTTGAAAACCCCTGAAATAAGGCAACTAGAATAAGAAAAACTGATAGGCAGAGAAAATAAGCAAGAAGGCCAATATTTGCCTGCGGACCGGTTATAAATTCCTGATTTGAACGGTGGTTATGCTTTCGAATAATTGAAATATTCTGCTTCATTTAATAATTTCTATTGTGATGGTGATAATCTTATATGATTTTTCTTTTGTCCTTTTATTGCAAAAAAAAAAAAATAATAAAAAAAAATAAATAAAAAAAAAATAAAAAATAAATAAATACAAAAGTTTTCGCTTTATTTTAGTTTCGCTTCAAGAATTTATTCCTTCCTTTCCATTCTTATTGTCGTCGTCCTTTGATTTTAACATTTATATTCGGACAAACCTTTTTTTGCAGCTTCTCTTCTCAAACAGAGATTTCAAGTTTAATGTTATTATTTGGCATCTTTTTGTCTAGCTTACGGCTGTCTTTGATTGTTGCCGCTATCGATTAATATCTGTGATGTTTTTTTTTCCTATCTTTTTCGGTTTCAAGTGATGTGCGAGCGGCACTTTTCTGCATTGATATATAGAATTTAGTTAGAAAACAAAGAAAAATGAGAAAAGAATTGAACGTTTGATTAAAAATGATTCTTTCTCAGATTGGCACGACACTTATAATAACAATACAACCTTAATAACCCCGAAATATAATAAATATAGATTCACTGTATTTGTCTTCGAATAACACGCACCCTCACATAAGACGTCTTCCTTATTTTAAAAAGGTACAATCACCGAAGTTAAGCAAAGTCGAGCCGGTCAGTACTTAGACGGGTGACCGCCTGGGAATACCAGATGCTGTAAGCGGTTGGTTTAATTGTTAATAGCTGGAAATTGTTAATCGGAGAGCCGAGTTCCAATTCAAGTTCGGTTTGTTATATTCACTTAACCGATACCCTTGCGAAAGGCATGAATCCACCTCTTCTTGCCCAAACGCACAATTACCTATCTATCTATCTATCTATCTATCTATCTATCTATCTATCTATCTATCTATATTGGGCTTTTTGAACATGAGACCCGGGTTCGAATCTCGCTATGGCCAATTTGGCAAGAAGGAGACTTCCTGATGTTATCGGTCAGGGGGGACGATCCAAGCGTATGGCACCTTTGGAAAGTACCTGAAAACTATACCCAAGCCTTGTGAGTGAAATTGGGTAGACGGAACACTTAGAGCCGTCGATATCTGTGCTAGCACGAAACCACAAGTCATCGTGACCGAGGGTGTGTGATATGCTGGTGTTGTTCACAGTGTTGATTATTGTAGATAACACGATCTCTCTCAGAAACTGTAACTGGTATAAACCGCATATATATATATATATATATATATATATATATATATATGTATGTATGGAGAGAGAGAGGGAGAGAGAGAGAGAAAGATAGAGAGACATACATAAAGAAATAACCCATCTAGGTACTAACCAGGCTTGACACCGATTGTAGTGATAAGGCCGTAAGCCATATCAATGTAAAGAATAAAGAACTAATTGCATCCGACATTTGCACGTATGCAGGAATGGTCGACATATCTTGGGGAATCATCTTTTTTTTTCTTAACAGGCTGTGTCGTCTAGTTCCGTGGCAGTAATACTGTAATGCGTTCGATTCTAAGTAAGTAATTCTTCTTGCGAGACATTTAGTGAGTAACAGGAATGTAGAGCCTACTAGTAAATAAGAGAAATGTAATATGTTTAATATCCGGGCTGATCTTATAAGTTATAGATAATGATCACGGAGCAGTTAAAGGTCCAAATTTGCTATATACTTTCGCAATTTTATGTAATCTATCTATCTATCTATCTATCTATCTATCTATCTATCTATCTTTTCTTATCCGTGTCGCTGATATTGGTCATTTTCGGTTTTTATGTACTTCAATCTCTTCTTATGTCTCTCGAAAACTGTAACTGCCTAGCGAGATAGTGATACCAGTATCTATCTATCTATCTATCTATCTATCTATCTATCTATCATAATCATTTCTAATCTATCCCTTTGTTCATTTTCTATCAATATATTTCAAGTTTTCCTAATGTCTCTCTCTTTCTCTCTGTTTATATAACTCGATTTTTTATTCTTTTTTTCTGTTTATCTGTTTCATTTTTCTATCTATCTATCTATCTATCTATTGGATATTATTGGTAATGCTTTATTTTTCTATACAGTGTAAGCCGGATATAAGAGACTCGGATATGAGAGAAACACGGATATAAGAGTGATTTTCTATGGTACCAAATTAGAGCCATACTTACCTAAACAAAATAGACCAAACCCGGATATAAGAGAAACCCAGATATAAGAAACTTCTTCTCCGGTCCCGACAACTGTCTTATATTCGGGTTACACTGTAGTACCATAAATGAAACTATACAAGAATATATTTGAATTAATATAAGCGCGATGAAAAGTTCTCGACACTTTACCCTTCGTAGAATTATTTCTGTTCAGTATATCAGAATACTAATATGGGGAAGTAAATCATGTCGAGAACATTTTCAGCACCCCGTTCTATTTCTCTCTATATATATATATTCATATATGAATCTAATCTCTAACGTAGTTAATCTGAGTGAAACGCAATCATAAATTTTTGACATATATATTTTTTTTTACAGATGCTTGTGTGGACGGGTAATTTAAAGATTAATCCATTACACTGTTTCGTCAAATCATAAATTCGAAGATTGTCGAACAGTTTTTCATTAATCTTTCAACTTGACAGTCCATGAAGAAAGGAACTCTTTCTTAAGAAACTTGATTGACTGATGGCAGAAGAATTTAATCAAATTTAATTTACTTTGTTGGTTTACGAACTAGGATTGATCACCAGACCATAAAAGTTGCTGTGTTTTGCCTCTCAGACAAATCATTTAAGTTCTTGACGGTAAATACATACACACATACATATATATATATATATATAGAGAGAGAGAGAGAGAGAGATAGATAGATAGATAGATAGATACACGCACACACACACACACACACATATATATATATATATATATATATATATATAGATAGATAGATAGATAGATAAATGATATGTAGAGTCACAGTTAGCTTGATCGATAAGAACAGACAGTGAGTGAAACATTAATTATGAGTGGTAGAATAATGGAGATACCAAATCACAAACACCAAGACAGACGTAATCAATTAATATATAAAATTTTGCAGCTATATATACAGGAAAATAAATACATGTACACACATGCATATATATCCTTCATTGCACTTCATTTGTTTTGACAAACAAACACACACACATATATATGTATACATATATAGAAATATATATCGTCGAGCGATTGCCTTGATAACTCTCTCAGAGGACGAAACGCGTCGGCTAAGTATAGTTTTTCTTCTTGTCTATTTTTATTCATTTTTCTCCTTTGCAGATACACTCTATCTGAAAATAATCTACACACACACACACACACACCCATCGTTTCAGCTTAGAGCTAAAGAGATCAATTAGAAAAAAATTAACTCAATCCATAAGACATTTGGGACGTGAGAGAAGAGTTTCAGCTATGACAGTTCAAAGAGCAGTGAAAAAATACTTGAAAATGAAAACGGACGTGAAACATGTAAGGCAGCTTGTTACTCCAGGAGAGAAAGTTAGAAGGTTAGAGAGGGCGAGGATAATCTTGAATAATTTGGAAAATGATCTTGGAATAATATATATAGCCCTTGCTTAGAATTTAGTTTAGAGATAATATGGGAGATAAAAAACAAAACATACAAGTAGAATTAAAGAAATCGAAAAATGGCTTGCCATTTCTTACACAGATCAAAATCAAGATCAAGAATATGTAAAGTGAGTTACTCGGAATAAGAAATCGGAGAGCCGAGTTCGAATTCCAGTCGGGTTAGTTACATTCACTTATGTGCAAATCTTCTTTGGAAAAGTATGAATTCATCTGCTGTCACCCACAAGCCAAGAACTGAATAATAAGACAGGCAAGAGCCTTGGCTGGTAGCCAGTCTAATAAAGAGAGAAACGGCAACCGGCTGCGAGAAAATCTCCTACCTCGTCGGTCATGAATCAAAAGCGACATGATCGCCGAAGCATTTATCGGGCATGGCACTTAAATGATTGAACACGGATTAGTATTTACCAAGTATAAATAAGAGATGATTCATGTCCGGCAGAGTTCAAAAACGCTTACAAGTCCTACCCTTATCGCAGAGGCCAAACGTTGCCAGCCATTCACGACGATATAGCTATTACTATGTGTCATATAGGAAGAAAATAACTACCGACACCGAGGTTCGAGCGTGAGACTCTGAACTTGTGAATATATGTTTTCCGCAAGGTGTATAAATAGTGTTGGCAGACTACTGACTGGAGTGATTATTGAGTGACTATTAAGTGGAACTATCCAGTCGAATTAGTGTGAATTATTGTGCGTCGATGATTTGGGTTTTGATTTAGGATTTACCGAACGTTAAACCGAGCCGGGCTGCTGACAAGATATTCTCTGAAATGGTTAATTATCTTTGGTTGACTTTTACTTCTTTGTTCTTGTTAAGTATTTATTTGCGGTTGCAATTAAATACTGTTTTATTTTAATACTGAAGACTTATACTGAATTATTAACGGCCACCTTACGTCACAAAATTATGGCAGATGTTCGGACGAGTTTCATTGCTTAGTTCCAGCAGCTCAGACCTTCACAGCTAGGACCCAGCATGCCATGTGCACCTTTCAGTGTTATTTTCATTTTTTGTGTTATTTAGACGACAATTTATTCATCGCATCCCGTATAAGCCTGTTCGTATCTATCTATCTATCTATCTATCTATCTATTTCAGGCTATTCCTTTTTTGCCTTCTTTTTCTTCTTTCTTTCTTTTTTCTACTTTATGCTCTTTCTTTTTGTTTCAGACTATTACATTTTATCTATTTCTCTCTATCTCCCTCACGCGTTCTCTCTCGTCATATATATATATATATATATATATATATATATATATATATATATATATATATATATCCTCTTAAAATAGTAGTGGCACACGGTATGAAGATAGCATTGAACGATGAAACTGCCAGCATGCTGTGGTCATCTATCTATCTATCTATCTATCTTGGAGTTTGATATTGGTGTTTCCAATTCGTACTTCACATTTTGAACTGTTTATTTTGCTGAGAAACATATATTATGTTTTCTTACAATTGACGTTTAGTCCTTTGTTCTCGCTTTCCATCGATGTATTCAATATGAATTCGTGTAGTTTCTTTTCTGTGTCTGCTATCAAAACAGATAGATATAGATAGATAGATAGATATAGATAGATAGATAGATATAGATAGATATAGATAGATATATATAGATAGATATATATAGATAGATAGATATAGATAGATTGATAGATATAGATAGATAGATATAGATAGATAGATAGATATAGATAGATAGATATAGATAGATATAGATGGATAGATATATAGATAGATAGATATATAGATATAGATAGATAGATATAGATAGATAGATAGATAGATATAGATAGATAGATAGATAGATAGATAGATAGATAGATAGAGATAGATAGATAGATAGATAGATAGATAGATAGATAGATGAACACAGCATGCTGGCAGTTTCGACAATGCGATAAATGCTTCGGCGATCATGTCGCTTTTGATTCATGACCGACAAGGTAGGAGATTTTCTCGCAGCCGGTTGCCATTTCTCTCTGTATTAGACTGGCTACCAGCCAAACCTCTTGCCTGTCTTATTATTCAGTTCTTGGCTTGGGGGTGACAGTAGATGAATTCATGCTTTTCCAAAGAAGATTTGCACGTAAGTGAATGTAACTAACCCGACTGGAATTACTCCAAAACTTCCCAATATTCCAGAGTGTTTTAACAGAGGTCAGAAAATACAACACAGACATCTGAAGGCGATTTGGAATTGCTTCCAAAAACTAAGGAAAATATTAAGAAACAGAAAAATTTCGTTAGAAACGAAGAAAAGTGTACTGAACTGTTATGTTGCATTGGCCCTTCTATATATGACAGTAAATGCTGGACAATCCGATCAGAGGTGTAGACGAGACATGAGACAACAGAAATATGATTCTACAGAACGAAGCTGAGCATACCTTAGACTAACCATGTGACCAACAAAGGACAGTAACATTTTTAGAACACATAATAAGGAATGAAGGCTTAGAAAATTTGAAACTTACAGGACATAATGAAGGTAAGAGAGAGCGCGCGCGCGAGAGAGAGAGAGAGAGAGAGTGGGGGAGGGGGGAAAGCAGCGCATAACCTACCTGAGGATCCTGGGGAAATGGTTGGCAGAACAAGGATTAGGAATGGTAGCAGAAAAAAAACTAACGTTACAAAGTCATTGAGAGCTACGATCGCCAACACCTGGAATCAACACGGCACATAGAGAAAGGAGGAGAATCCTTAATACCGTCAAAGATAACTACATATTTCATATGAAATATGTAGTTATGATACCTTTTCCTACTTGTCCTGGATATGACGATAAACTACATCCGGTAGCATGATCTCTGTTCAGGAGATTGGAGGTTTAGAGGAGTATGAAACTATCTCTTACATACGGTTGTTCCTATTTACAACCTGATCGTGGGTGGTAGCACCTGTTAGGGACCCAGCTACAGGAAAATAGTGAACACCCAAACATTATATTTTTATAATAAAATGACCCACAATATATATTTATAGCAAAATGTCAAACAATGCAAAACTACAAAAATTATAAAAATATATTTTTTATAATAAAATGACCAACAATACATTTTATGATCTACAAAATATGTCTAAAAAAACATAGCTTTACCTTGAAAGTACAAAATGTATGTACAAACATATATGTACAAAATATATGCTCGGTCTCAGGTTGACTGCTGACCTGAGATGGAACAAATACATTGAATCAATTGCTTCGTCCACCGCAAGGAAAGTTGGCTCCCTGTGCCGAGCCAGGAAATCTTTCTCCCCGGAATCAAATTCTCCAGATCTACAAATCAACAATTCGCCATTGCATGGAGTATTGCTGCCATATATCATCTGGAGCCCCTTCTGTTTGCCTCGGGGTGCTTGATAGGCTCCAGAGGCGGATATGCAATATAATTGGCCCTGTTCTGGCATCTCGTCTACAGTCACTCTCTCACAGATGCGCCGTCGCCTCTCTCTGTCTTTTTTACAAATACTTTCATGGTAATTGCTCCGCTGAGCTGCTTTCACTGGTTCCCAAACTTCATGAGTTCAAGCGCCCTACGAGGCTGGCATCCCGCTCTCACCCTTTCACTGTCGAAATTATTAAATGTAGCCGTCCCTTCTTCTCCAATAGCTTCATATCTCGCACCTTTCGCCTGTGGAACTCCCTTCCCTATTCCAGTTTCCCTGAGAGCTATAATCTTCAACTATTCAAATGTAATGTCAATCGACATTTCCAGTTGCCTTGATCTATCCACTATCCTTCTCCTCATCCTTTCCTCTGTCACTCCTATCTGATCTTTCTCCAAATCTTCTGTAACCGCTTGCGTCCTAGTGGCTTCTCGCCTTGTTTGGGGTGAAACGCTTAAAAAAATATGTATTTTAAAGTATAAAATTACGTAGAAAATATTTAGATTTAGGCATTAAGTAACCATAGAGGTTTATATGCCGTCAAACAAAGTCAACCAGCCAAACGACCATTTTGAAAGAACTCCATTCCAAAAACATATCTTCAACAAAACTACAACATAAAAATCACATATAACTAGTGATCCTATCCACACAAACATGTATATGCACAAAAGCTGAGCATCATCTACCATGTATTCAACTGTGAAAGCAGAATAACGCGTATAATATCTTTATTACTTCAAAGTACCCAAGAGAATTTCAGTTATTAATGACCCATAAGGAGTTGATATACAATTAAACATAAATCAGTCAATCATTTCTGCATTTTACAACTAATTTATTTAATATTTATCCTAATAGTGAATTTTCCAGAATGTAGTAGAAGTTATCAAGCTAAGTCTGGCATCATCGCCATGGTGTGGGATACATTTTAATCTTGACCAATCTGAGCTTAATATATATATATATATATATATATATATATATATATATATATATATATATATATATATATATATATATATATATGTACCTCGTTGTTGAGTAACGATACTCAAGTAGACAATTATCCGTGTACTGAGGTCAAATCTAATTGGGTACTCTACAATTCTAATCTTGTGCTAGACTAAATGAAACTAAATAAATACGTGCATCTATTACATCGTAATATATATATATATATATATATATATATATATATATATATATATATATATATATATTGCATCATACATACAAAAAGGAATCAATAAGTTCAAAGCCTAACGATGAATAAAATGCGCGGTTCTTCTATACGGAAAATGTTTATTTTCCAACATCATCTTCAGTCGTGTTAATACAGTTAAATATGTTTTGAGTATTAATCTCATGAAAGAGTTCGAAATTCGATTAATGTCCGCGTATTGGATTGTTAATGTATTGATTCATCCTGTTATGTACACATCGATTGATTCTTGCGCGAGATTTTTGATCTGCTTTTACGAGGGAACTATGAAATCAGTTTTCTCATTTTACCTTTTTCTATCTAAAGTTTCGTGTTTTTTATATTTATTTTTTCGCTTCATCACAGCAGGAGTAAATTAATCTGCTTGCAGTTATCAGTCTCTTTCATTCCTTTTTTTCTTTCTATTACTCACAAAAGTAAATTTTTTTTCTTTGTTGAGCTGTTTCTTCTAATTCGTATTTTATTTAATTCTCATTCTTGCTTGCTTTCTCCTAGTTCTTTATTTTTTTTCTCTCCCTTCTTTCTTTCTTTCTTTCTTTCTTTCTATATTATTCTATATTACTTTCCCTTATAATTTATTCTTTGCTTCTTTCTTTCGTTGACTTCTATTTCCTTTCTTTCTTTTCTATTTCGTTTGTCTGTTTGTTTGTTTCTTTCTTTCCCTTATATTTTGTTCTTTCTTTATCACTTTATTTATATTTTCTTTCTTTCTTTCTTTCTTTCTTTCTGTAAAATTTCCCCTTTGTTTCTTTCTTTTCCTTTTATTTTCTTTCTTTTTTTAATTTGTATTCTTTTGCATCACATTTTCTTTTTCGTTTATTTGTTTGTTTTCTTTCTATTTTCCTTCTGTTCTATTTTCCTTTCTTTCTCTTCTATTTTATTCTTTCTTTCTAATTCATCTTTTTTCTTTCTTTCCCTTATATTTTCTTCTTTCTTTCTCTCCTTATTTACATTTTCTTTCTTTATTTCTGTTGTGAATTCTGGGTTGAAATCCGGTACCAATAAATAACAACGCCAAGAATGAATATATGAAAATAATATATTAACGTAATAATACAAACTCGTAAAGCAGGTTAGTAGTTCCAGGAATACGGGTTAGTAGCAAAATATATATATACAGCCTTTGGTATTGAAGTATCGCTGTATGACTTCTTACTGAGTTTACGTGCTCGCTCACTGTGACTCCTACAACGCTGTTATCTCACCCTCACTCTTCCGGTTACCTACAACCTTTTACTCTGTCACTCTAGACTCTTGCTCCCTCTCTTCCCATCGTCTCGCTCTTGCAGTAGTATATGTGTATACTGGGTGAGTTCATTTGTATAAAAAAGGGTGGACACCTCAACACTTTCTTTCTTTCTTTCTTTCTTTCTTTCTTTCTGTCTTTCTTTCTTTCTTTCTTTCTTTCTTTCTTTCTTTCTTTCTGTCTTTCTTTCTTTCTTTTCCTTAAATTTTCTTTCTTTCTTTTTTTAATTTTTATTCTTTCTTTCCATCAGATTTTCTTTTTTGATCATTTGTTTGTTTTCTTTCTATTTTTCTTCTTTTCTATTTTCCTTTCTTTCTTTCTTTCTTTCTTTCTTTTTTGTTTCGTTGGTTTTTCATAATCATTTTTTAGGTGTTTCGGCGTGAAGTAATCGATAGTGAGGCCAATCCGATTAATCATTAGTGTAGAGTTGGTACCTCACTGAGCGACCTATACAAAATTCTACATTAAATAAACTAATACGCTATACCATAGCATTGAATCAACCTACACAAATATTCAGGGTCGATGTATTAATCATCCTTGTCAATTTAAGTCTCAGTAGTTTCTGGGGTTTTTTTTTCAATTTTTAACGATCTTTTCTCAATTTAACTCTCACGCTACTTTCTTTCTGGCTTTTATCATTTCTGACAGCCTCAAAGCAATTTTCATGTACTTAATGACCAACCCAATACACATAATTGACATTACTATTAAGTATTATAACCTTTCTGCTTTCTCTAAAAGAACCTTTCACTCTGGCAGTTTTTCACTTCCATAG
>OZ010581.1:68743466-68760966 GCA_963932145.1 Acanthosepion lycidas | reverse complement strand
CAATTGAAATTTATAAAATCTTTCTCTTCAAAGGATCATTCAAAGAAATAATTTTTTAATCATTTCACCCTAGAAAAAGGCTGGAATCCCATGGGGGTTTGTTCAGGATTTTATTATTGTGGTTTTTTTTTGTGTTTTTTTATTATAAAAAAACACAAAAAAACACAATAATAAAATAATAAAATCCTGAACAAACCCCCATGCCTGAATAGTATTAATAAAAACCCTACACTTAAATTAGACAAAAACAGTGAAAAATTATGTGATTGTAGAAGCCCAGAAGACTGCCCATTGGAAAATAAATGCTGCGTCAAATCTGTGGTATACCAATGTACTATCTCATCCACTGAGAGTCCTAATACTAAGATGATATACATTTGGTCTACGAAGAATGAATTTAAAGCCAGATGGAGGCAGCATAAGTGCTCTTTCAACAATATAAATAAAAGAAATCAGACATCTCTATCTAAATATTTTTGGCATTTGAAAGAAATGAATAAAACACCAAAAGTAAAATGGAAAATTATAAACAAAACTAGAACTTGTAAAACTTGGGATAACCCATGCCCTTTATGCCTACATGAGAAATTACACATTATTAAGTTTCTAAATAATAAAAATCTATTAAACAATTGACACGAGTCAACGGTTTTTTGCCGACATCATCAAATCTTTGCATTGAATAATTAGCATATGTTTTTTTAAAAATCCATAGTCCTAATAAATAGCTTAAATACCCTACAAAAAAGATAACCCTTTATGAAGTCGTAAAAAAATAAATGTTACGGTAGTGTTTTTTATATACACAAAACCCTTTCAGAAAAAATAAAATAAAAATCTCCATAGACACGTAAACCAGACTAGACGAAATCATTTTCCGTTTTAAATTTAGACACCCCAACCTTACCCTGACTTGACATCTATGAATGTAACTCTATACTGATACAAATTATTAACACCCTGCGCCCCTATCTATATGAACAATCGCGCTGGCCATTACCATGGAAATTTTGATTTCAATAATGAATATACTATTAAAACACGTAAATTTAAGAAATAAGTTATTCCAAAAAAAATTTCGCTTGAAGATGGAACAGAGCTTACTTTAATTCAATTTAATTCAAATAATCATATTAAAGTTTTCGGCTCTTGTTTTGAAACATGAGAACTCTTATTTAGCGTGTTGGAATCATATTTTTAAATAAATAATTATATATATATATATATATATATATATATATATATATATATATCTTTATGTTTTTATTTTGGTTTTCTATCCAAAGACATTTTCACAATGTCAGCTCACCGTCGGTGACACACGGCTTGAAGTGAAAATGAAACAATGCAGTCGGAAAGAAGACAACTCACGGTATATATGTACCGTTTATATGTAAATTATTTCAAAGGAAAGAATGATAAAAATGAGATTAGGGAATCGGAACAAGACGAAGCTTCATTTTATGTGCAAGAATAATGGAACTAGAATTAAGAGGAAGCCTTTATCTTATGTGTTAGAAAAATATTGTTTAACGGAAAACATCCGTTACTACAATTTTCTGGTAAGCATGATAATTTATCTAAGACTCATATCTAGCATGTTTACAGGAATCCATCGTCATTTTGCATTCATTGTAAATCAACGTGGTGAGTGTGCACAACTTTGAGAGGTATTGGATTCGAGGACCATCGCAGGCGATGTTATGATGATTCATAAGCGTGAGAGCGATTGTGAGCTCGCAGGAGATGACAATAGAGGCTTTTGCTGGCGGGCATTGTTCGATAGGGGCAATTAACGTAGGGAAAGAAAAGGAATGTAGATGTCGAAATAGTTGCAGGAATCAATGCTAAAAATAAGTGGGATCAATATAGAACCAAGGAAGATGTGGCGAATATTATTATTTCTTGCGAATTCCTTACAATTCCGTTATAATGGTCTTGTTTAAATCAGTGAAACAGGGTCACATGCTGTATATCTAATATATATATATATATATATATATATATATATATATATATATATATATATATATATATATATATGTGTGTGTGTGTGTGTGATATATGTGTGTGTCTGTGCATGTGTGTAAATATTCTCAGATGGAGTATATCTGTTGAAGAGACAAAATTAATAAAAAGACAAGAGGAAAACTATACTATGTTTATCAGCGATTTTAAATTTAAAAATTTTGAGTAAGTGTCAAATGGATACTTATTGCAAAATCAAATCATTAAAATTGCTGTCGGATAAAGAAAGGCGCCGGCTAAGACCAAGTATAATTACCCTCTTGTCTTATATATATATATATATATATATATATATATATATATATATATATATATATATATCCAAGTATAGGATTGGTGTATACGGAAAAAAATCCAATAACCAACAAATACTATTCTTAAAAGAGTGATCAATACAGAGTAGAGCAAATATAATTACAATCTGATTGTGTATGTATTGTCTTTTGCAAGATTTCATCCTCCCTTGCTCATGTCTTCACTTCAAATGTATCTAAGTTGTAACGTAGTTTAGAGCAGCATTAGATCTTAACATTTATTCCAACTTTATTTCAATAAAAAAAAAAAATAAAAAATATGTATTTTTCGTCAGTTTCTTCTTTAAATAATTTTATAATTTTAAGCTTAATATAAATTGAATTTAAAAATTTTAAATTACTAATTTTCAATTTTTAATTTGATAGTATAATTTAATATTTATTAGTTAGAATGAATTCTATTTTAGTCTAACCCTAACATTAAAGCATTAAATAATGGTCATTCCAGCTTATGTAACAAACTGGTTTATTATTTAAAAATTAAATCTATTTATGCGTGTTTTATTTGATTATGTTTGGTAGTGATAGGGGGATTTCTGCTCTGTGTCCCTTTGAGATGACATTCTCACACACAGACACATACACAGTATCTATGCTTGAGCGCATGGGTGTGTATCTGCGCCTAATCTTAGATTGTTTATATGGGTATGTTTGTGTGGACAGAAAACAAACATTGCCGGAGGACGAGATAAAAACTTCAGGTCTTGAAACAGAAATGTCTGTGTCGCAATGTAAAATAATTTGAATAAAAAAAATCATTAAAATATTATGCTCTATGATGTGTTATATTGAGCTCTTCTCCTCCTCCTTCAACTTATTATTATTATCATCATCACTATCATCATCGTACGTACGCGTTTCGTTGTCAAAGAGAAATCTTCGATTATGTGTGCTCTCCATCAAGTCGTACTCCTCAAACAGAGAACGTCTTTCGCAATATAACTGAAGTTCTAAGCAAGGTAGGTATATGAAGCGATGCGATTTTTTTAATCGACTTCACCCCATGTAAGGCAGTAAAGTCATTTAGTCACAAGAGGTTACTGGTTGTGGAAGAGTTAGAAACATAAGCATCGGCAAGGAGCAAGAGCAAAAGAAGAGTATCCATGGGAACAGTAGACCGCGAAAAAAGAAACTTTTAGCATGGAATTTACGTTTACATCAAACCTCCTCAACTGTAAATTGATGAGATCTTATCGCCGGTCTAGTACTGCGCTTAAATTCAAACAGCCTAGGTACCATAGCGAAGAGATCATCCGAATAATTACCATGAAAATATTTATAGAAAAGGAATATGGAGGCACACTTACGGCGGTGAGAAAGTGACTGAACAGAACAGGAATAATATTGCAGATTCTTCTTTAGATTTTATCAGAGAACTCTAGACAAATAGCAGGGGCACTGGAAAATGTGTGCCAGTATTATTCTAAGTATGCCCGAAAATGCACAATGAGTGACTCATTGTGCATTTTGGGGCTAACGGCTGACATGATGTGGAAGGCTAACTTCTAGAAAAGTTGGGTCACTGTGTCTACAATACTGCATACTCTTGGAGGTCAGCATCAGCCATGTTGATGGAAGGCAGAGAAGAGATGATTAATAAAGAACAGTTTAGTTTTGGAAGCGTTAAAATTAACAAGCTAACCCTTTTCCCCAATTAACAAGACTGCAGGTTGTTTTGAATATGAACTAACATTTTGACCTTATCAAACTGATCAGCCTTACTTCGAGACAAGAGTAAATGGTTGTGTCATCAGCGTAGATAGCAAGTTGAGGGCTGATATCATCGGGAACTTGATTAATGAAAATTAAAACAAAGTAGGACAAAGGATGGATCCCCGAGGGACACCTGCATTAGTACGAAAGGATCTGGAAGAGTGGCCGTTCAGGATAACTTTCATTTCACGATTTGATAGGAAAGATTAGATCAGTTCAAAAATTTGTCTGGAGATACCGTGTCTTTTCAGCTTGTGGAGGAGACCTGTATGCTAAACCCTGTTGAAAGCTTTCGAGGTGTCCAAAGCTACAAGCCCTAAATTCACCATTCTTATCTAGAGTTTGATTGTTATCAGTACATCAGCAATTGACCTGGAGAAACGAAAGCCATATTGCTGGTCTGAGAAAAGCCTTGATTAGGATGTCTAGGGGTTTCCAAATATGTGGTAGAAGGCTAAAAGGCCAATAGTTGGAATTGTCGGACGGTTCTGAAGATCTTAAAAACTGGAATATCAGATGAGGACTTCCAGCAGGTAGGAAAGCAAGAGGTGGTGAGGCATTTATACATTTTAGATTGAGCAGGAGCCAATTTGAGAGAATACTTCTTAATGACTAATAAAAGTATCCTGTCAGGGGCACATGGTTTTTAGGGATCCAGTTTACTAGATTTTTCCGATTTGCTCAATGTATGATTTTAAATACTACGGTATAGATATTATTATTATTATTATTATTAGTGTCTTGCGACAAGTCGTACGTCCTCAGGGAGGGAGGAAGGGAGAGAGAGAGAGAGGGAGAGAGAGAGAGACCGCATGTTCCTGAATATTTGCCATGTCATGCCTCGCAGGCTTCTAGAGCAACGGATTATTCCTATTTTCTCAATGTACAACTTCGATTTCAGTAATATAGAACAGTATGAGGTCTCTAGCCTTGGGTGTAAATCTGAAATGTAAAACACCGAATTCAAAATAGTAGAGACTACATCGGGAAACCACTCCACTATCTTTCCCAAGAAGCCAGTTATCGTCCATTATCTAAGAAGCCAGTTCTCAGATAATGAACGAAAGGAATCCGTGGAGAGCCTATGAATGTCTGAAGGGGTGTGCTACTTAAAAATACTGTCTGCTACAGCTGTCACGGTCTATGATTATTTTTCTATGTAGCCGAATAACAAATGGACAACGTTGATTTATACTTACTTGTCCGTTAACTGTATTTCCATTCAGTAAGCCTTAACCTATTACACAAATTACACAGCCACTCGAACTCGAATCAGGTGATTTGTAAGTTATAACAGACCTTCTCAAACTATATGATGTGGAGTATCGACAGATTTGTTTTGTTAATGTACGATAAAAAGGTGAGTGAAGCTTTCCAATGCAGCTGGTGGTTCGTTTTTTTCTTTTTTAAGGTATGTCCTATTTCAGGGTCATTTTGAGACTATCTGTACTAAACATGATTATTCATTCTAAGGCCAGTCATTATTGACGTAACAAGTCTTCCCAGTGGGCCAAAGAACGGTAACATATTCGTGCCATATAATTATATAATAATGATCGAAAAAAATTATTTGAACAGACTGGGCTCCATAGCTGTGTAAGGATCCGGTGCGGGGAAGGCACGCCATCGCCGGATTGAGGGCTTCCTAGGCCAGTGCTTCTCAAACTATCTGATGTTTCGTAACATCAGTCTTTTTTTCTTCAATATACGAGGAAGAAGCGAGCGAAACTTTCTAATCCATCTGGGAGTGGGGGACAATGCCTCCCATCATTTTGGGAGATATGTCAGATTTCAGGGTTATTTTAAGACTATCTGCACTGAACAAGAGGTCATGATGTCTTATTCATTCTAAGATCAGTCATCATTGACGTAACACCAGTGGGCCTGGGACCGGACAATATTTTTCCTACTTCTTCTGACCCTGCACATTAACCACGCATGTAATTACGTTATTACAGACCTACAGTGAACTATGAAAATCTGTTAATCAGCTAGATTATAAATCTAAGGAATTAAACGTTAATTTAAAAAAAAATTTGGCTCATATCTAGTGGCTATTTCTTTTGACCAGTCTTTTAAAAGTCAAATTAGAAATATATCCATGAAAATAGCCTTTTGATATTCCTAAGTGTGGATCCCATACAACCACACGTTGCATCAACATGATCCTGTTGTCATACGTATTTCATTTCACTGTTTTGCTGATCATTATATCGCGTTCGTTGGTTCTAGAGCAATGACTTTTAAAATGAGTGAGGAATTGAAAAAATGTAACTATAATAGATAATAAAACTAAAACAAATATGTTAAAAAACCGAGTCCCACATGGAATGTGACTACTGTTGCTTTGTTTGCCTGGAAAAACGACAGCAGACGATGGCTCGCGTACCGGCACCCGTACACGTATCACAATTTGAGTAGCAGTGAGTTACAAGGCTCGTTCCACTGTCAAGTTGCCTCTCTTCTAAAAACTGATACAACTATATTGTGTAAAAGACAGTGAGTAATGCTGAAATATGTTACTCCTTTTTTTTAGTAATTTTCTCCAAATCTTTTGAAATCATTTATTTTCTTCCGTAGTTGAAATTTACATATTTAAAAAAAATATGCATTTATTGTCTATTCATGTATTCCAGTGATAGTATTTTTTGACTTCATCTCAGTGTTTCTTGTTTTTGATAGATTCACTAGCTAGCGTCCTTTTTTTTGACGTTCGCCTATCGTTGTCTTCAAATGTTTCACATATGTATTCTTTTAGTGAAGGTTATTGTTTAATTCTAGAACTATCATTCTCTCTAAATATAACATAACTCTCTCTTTTCTTTTTTTCTTTTGTAAAATTTATATTATTTTTACTATCGCTTTCTTTTCTTAAAATGTATCTCTTCAGTAAATTTTCATTCAGAAATTTCATTTCTTTATTTTCGGACATTTCTTCCTCTGAAAGAATTTAACTACTTCCTTTTTCTTTCTTTCTTTCTTTCTGTATTGTTTTTTCCTTTCTTTATTTGTTATCTTTCTTTCTTTCGAATTTGATTTCAATTTTTCATAAACGCCTTTTTCTTATTCATCTGTAATTTTCTCTTTTGCATTGCTTGTTCTTATCGCGACTATTTTTGTCGATTTTCTTTCTACTTCACAATCTTCTTTCATTCTGTCTCCTCTGTTATTATTCTTTCTTTCTATCTATCCTTTTTCTGTCTTTTTTACCTTTTCTTTCTTTCTTTCTTTCTTTCTTTCTTTCTTTCAATATTTGTATATTATTTCAAATGCACTCCTTCAATCAATTTTTTATTCAGTTCTGTTAATTTCCGTCTGTCTCCCTAAGAATTTAATTCTTTCTTTCTTTCTTTCTTTGAATTCTATTTTACACTAACACTTGTTTTTCTTCAAATGTTTTCATTCAATTATTATGTCATTCGGAAATCTTCGAAATTTTTCATTTTTTATTACCTTTTCTTGCGGGCATATTTGCAGTTAAACTCGCAAAGCTGACATATTTTCTGAGAACACTGTTGTTTTATTTGATTGATACATTTGTGACACTATAAAGTATCACTGGTTGTAGTTGAAAGGAATGTGACATTATTGTCACACTGATATTATGACATTAGGATTAGGTGGGTTCAAGTGAAAAGCCCGTATAGGAATTGGAGAATTGGAACAGTTAAAAACGTTAAGATGAAAACATGAATTGAAATAAAGAGCAGGGGAAAAAAGGGATTTTTTCCTTTCTGATAACTATAAACACCGAATGAAATTCTAAATCCAAAATATGGCTTGAGGAATGTAAAATATAATCTGAAAAACAAATGGAATTGTTATGATTCGCGAAATCGATAATGCAAACAATCTGACATATGTGAAATGTAAAACGTAATTGTCAGCCGAAAAATAAACAAAATTGTTATAAATCGCAAAGCCAATAATGTAAACAAACTGAAATATACTTTTGTAAAAGTGCAAAGTAGAAAAATTATATCGGTCATATTGAGAAGTCGACAACAAAGAAAATTCTTTAACGTCAAGGACATAGGAAAGAATTTATAAACCCAATATTGGTTGTCGAAAAATGTAGTGTTTTGAATAAGTAACCGCTTTGTTTGAACGTCAGTATCGGTTCTCCAAAACTGGAGAGATAAAAATTGAATTCATATGAATATTAATGTATGTTGAGGTGCTGGAGGAGTCAGGCGAAATGTATATAAACGAGCGTTTACATTACCTAAAACCAGAAGGCACTAGAAGTGACGAAAAACTAGGAGAAAGCACCGGAGATCGGCAGAGGACAGGAGAAGCCGGTGGAGGCCTCGTGAACTGCTACCGTGAGAGAAATCCCGACTTATCGTTGTTTTTAACCTGCTGCAAGTTTTAGAAGAAAAACACAAAATGTCACGATACAGATTTTAACGGGAAGGGTTAATTTCGTCATTTCAAGAAATATATAAACCAATTGAAAATTATTCTATCGAGCTTCTTCGTTGTTATTTTTATTTTCGCCAGCGGAATTAATACGGTTAAGTCTAATTGAACGACTGTATGACGTCTCGAGTAGGTACAAAATTTTGGAAACCAGAGCATGAATTGAAATGAGTTTTAATTTTTTGCATTAGATAGAATTAATTCAGAGATTTAATGCCCCTAAGACAAACATGTTGACATACAGTACTATGAAGAGTTTACGTAAATGTATTTTTTGCGACAAAAAACCCAACTTTTCCAGTCAGCATGCAAATTGTATTATATAGTATTTATAGGAATATATACTTGAAAAAAAAGGTGAATAAAATAAATAAAGGTTTATTGTAAAAACTAGTTCAATAAGAATAGAGGTAAAAGTTATGCAAAAGGGCAGAGTCTCGTTCAAGGAGGTTGACCAACCCGATCCCCTTATGCGGGTTCTACGGGCATTTTTTGGCCGAGCCTACGGGCTCGGAAAACCCACGTAAAACTCGGCGTTGTGCCACATGCAACCCTTGTGGTGGGGGACTAATAGATATTGACTAGCTGTAATCTTTTCAGCTATACCGTCGAAGTCTCTGTCTTTGGGCAGAATTGACCCCGGACGAGGCTCTGCCGAAGGGCTCTACGGAGATTTTTTGCCGAGCCTACGAGTTCGGAAGACTCACGTTAAACTCGGCCTTGTGCCACATCTGCCCTCGTGAGGCGGCGGGTTAGTAAATAAAGACTAGCTGGGATCTGTCAATAAATGGAATAAATTCACTAATGCAAGTGGATAAAGGTCATTATGTAACCCTTAATACCAATAAATTCTATGGAGAAAATGGAGAGATCGAAATTAAGTAGGGCCTATATGCAATTGAAACAATTTGACTGGTCAGTTATTAAAACACTTCGATGATTTGAATGGGTGTTCGAGATTAAGACTCGATTCGAGGTAATAAATTGGTTGTGGAGTAAATAAAAGATGATGGTATCCTTGGGGTTAACGTATTAAGAATAGACACTTCAAAGTTAATTAAGTGCATGGTGACTAAAAAGCTGGTGTAAATCACCAGATATGTTTGGATTGCTCCCATTGCCAAATATTGAAAAGGCCTGTCACGAGTTTGCTGGCATGATTTATTTTTTTTGCCAAGATTGGTCTTGATTATAATCAAATTAAAATCGATCATTTTCAAGATGTCACTATAGTAAAACTCGTTTAGGCCTTTTAAGGTGAACTCATCTGCCGTTTGGAATTAAAACATCCAGCCATATATTCCAAAAAAGCTATTGAGAAACTTTTGGAAGGAGTCTGTCAGGTAGACATAGATCTTGACGCTCATACTGTGGAGGAGCTGAAGAATTAAACGGAACAGGTTCGGAGCAGATTGAGTAACAGAGGCATGACACTCGAGATAATTGTAAATTTAAATGCGAGAAAATTTCATACTTAGGGTATTAAATATTTAAAAATAGAATCTCGACAGATGGCAGATTTATTAGAAAAATAGCAGAAATAAGTACACGAAAAAATAAGAAAGAGTTACAATCTTCCTTGAGTTTGACTAATATATATATATATATATATATATATATATATATATATATATATATATAGTGACATGATTGAACCTTTTGCGAACTTGAGAAAGAATAATGAATTTCAGTAGACTGAAAGACAGGAGGTATTCTTCAAAAAACTAAAGGAAGCAGTTAGAAACAAACAAGCAGTTAAGGACAAAAGAACTCACACTAATTACTGATGTTAGCGAAGGTGCCCTAGCAGCGATCATATCACAAGAAGGACATTTTTTATGTACTTGTCTAGAAAGTTGATGGCAGCGGAGACGAATTATTCTACAATTGAAAAAGAAGCACTGGCAATTATCTGGAATATTGAAAGGGCGCGCAATTTGTTATTAGGTAAGAAATTTCTATTAAAGTTGGACCACGAGCCTTTAGAATTAATTTTCAACCCGCGGAAAGAGTTGCTTAATGACAAGTCTTCCAGAATTTTGAGGTGGGCGATTAAGCTTATGACAGTCGATTTCGACATTATGTATAGGAAAGGAAAAATGTCATTCCGCACGTAGACGCATTGTCCAAAATGTTGAAAGAGGGGGCAGTAGTGAGGACAGAATTGTGCAATGGGTAGAGATTTATCCTTCAGGCGGTTTAACTTTGAAACTGAGCCGGATCCTACATCAAAAAGAGTACTGAATAGAATCCAGAATAATACATGGAGGAATTATTCTATGGCGGAAAGGCTTTTTAAGGAAGCAAGGCACTGATTAATAATTTAAAGAGGAGTCATATGTTGTGGAGATCTTATTGTATCATCGAAATCACTAAAGAAATGTTATTAAAACAGTACACGACGAAATACATGGCGATGTATTGATCAGACAACTAAGGTTGAAACTACGAACCTGTTGGTCGGCGTATATGCGATACCTGGAGGGTTATGTCAGAAAATATGCTAAGTGTGCAAAGATAAAGAGCTTTAAACAAACCATAATCCATTAATTGCCAAAAGAGGAGCCATGGAAAAGAGTACACATGGGTCATGCATACATTAAAGATGTAGGCCTATTCCTCATACCAGTAGACTCATATTTAGGTTGGCCTGAAGTGACTAAAAGTTCGGACAAAAAAAAAGCAAGTAGAGTGTAACCCGGATATAAGAGAGTTGTCGGAACCGGAGAAGAAGTCTCTTATATCCAGGTTTCTCTTATATCCGGGTTTAGTCTATTATATATACATTAACACAGGCTCTAATTTTGGACCAGATAAAATCTCTCTTATATCCGGGTTTATCTTATATCCGGGTTACACTGTACTATAAAATAGTTGTTAAGATTGTCGAGGAACGGAGTACCTAAGACATTGGTATCGGATAATGCACTAGAGCTTGCTGAAGAAAGCTTGTGTACATGGTTAACACGCACTTGATGTAAGCTAAAAAAAAACACCCTTATACCCTCCCCAATCAAATGGAATGGTCCAGACGATAAAAGCTGGATTGAAGCATTCTATCCAGGAGATTACAGCCTAGAAAGTTATCTATTAGGTTGGTGCAAAAATAATGTCGTTTTCTCACATATGTTACTATGTGAGAAAACTATTATTTTTGCACCAACCTGTTGCTTTTAAGTTACATGACCGTACCGCATGCGGGCAGAACCCAAAGCCCTCGGCATCGATAGGAAAGTAAATTAGAGCCCCAATAACCATTTCCTTCTAAACAGAAGAATATGTATGGTACAAAAGGAATAAGGATTCACATCCCGAGAAAGCACACTTTGAATATACGCTCTTCAGCGTTAGAGGGCGTCGTCAGTGATGTTCTGAATTGGGTCATTTGGCAGTTTCGGGTCTTTCAAACATCATACTCCCCTCACTAAGTCGACCCCCCCCATCAGAGTTGATCAGGGTATTTATTGTAAAAATTTACAATTGTGGCACGTGGCCGATGAAGGGGAGGGGTAAAGGCTGGTCCAAACTAACTATCCTATACCTAGCTAATCAGATTCACGACCCATTCATACATTACAATTTACCCATTCACCACAAGAAACTCATCCATCACCAATCGTTCTATCATGCACCATAATACCACATTCTTACCAAGGGGTCCTACAAAAAACGCGCCCCACACCATAAAAATTTGATGATGAAATACATGCTATACATTAAAATTCTAATAATGATAGAATGAGAGGGGAGGGGAGATGAACCCAATAATCAAATAAATATAAACACAAAATATAAACTAAACATAACAGATGTTAGTAGGGGACCGTCCAACCCTCAAAATAGAGAGGCCGCTGTATTCTGCCCAGGGGACAGAATCAAGAAGCTCTCTCGCTAAGGGAGTGGGGAAAAAGGATAAAATATTATGCGGGAATGGGGAAATATACAGCTGACCCAGTCGAGATGAAAAGGAGGGTTAAAAACAAACTGGGAAGGTTGGGAATCTCGACTTGGATCATAACCAAAGAGTAGCCGGGTTACAGGCCAGGAACAACACTTACTCACATTAACTAGGTACACTGAAGCCTGTCTAATCCTAACCAAGGGGAGGGTTCCACAGGAAGCCACCCCGATGTGCAATAGGTTGACCTAGAAGAGAAAATCAAGGCTAGCCCCGGTATCAGAGTTGATCAGTCTCTGGTGTGTCCCCCCCCCCGCCATCTAAATTAACAGCCTGCAGACACTGACTTATATTATGCAAATCATACCCCTCTTTCACGCATTTGATTGGAACTTGACCAACAGCCAATCGCAATGGTGTAAGCTCTATTTAAGTTGTTTACGGGGACTTTTTTTACTTTTTTTTTTTTTTTTTTATGTGGATACTCGTCCGACACTCCGAAGGTGATTGTGTTTTCCGGTTTTTTTTACCCCTTTTACTTTTTTGTCAAGTTTCATCTCCCCAGCTGATAATTACTATTAGTAAAGAAAAAAAAAATAATAAAACAATAAAATATACAGTGTAACGCGGATATAAGAGAGTTATCGGGACCGGAGAAGAAGTATCTTATATCCGGGTATCTCTTATATCTGGGTTTGGTCTATTATATATGCATTAACACAGGCTCTAATTTTGGACCAGAGGAAATTTCTCCTATATTCGGGTTTCTCTTATATCTGGGTCTCTTTTATCCGGGTTACACTGTAATAAGAAAAAAAAAAAAAAGAAGCAACCTTAAAATAATTCGAAATTTACATTTTTACGAATAAAATAAATAAATTACGATTTATACAGCGTGTTAAAACGAAAATAAATATATAAATAAATGTCGTTTAAAACAAATTGAACGAGTTAATTCGATTAAATCTCTCTATTAACGTGGAAAAATAAACAAGTGATCTTTACAAATAAAATTAAATTTACGATTTTGATCGTTATGCGAAAAAAAGAAAAAAAAAAGGCGAAAAGTGGGGTAAACAATATTGCTATGTAAGACGTTTAACAAGAATTAGTCACAAATAATTATTATTTCACATATAGTCCCAGAGTTGGTGACAGAAAAGGAAAACGAGATAAAATGGAAGTCAAAAAACTTCTATTAAGCAATAAAGAACGAAAGTGGGGGGGGGAACTATCTTTGACCCCTTTTGAACTTTACGATGTGGTGGCTTTTATTCTAGATGCTAAAGTATCGAAATCCCAGTTAGTATGCAATATGCCCCTACCAACATTTGAGCAACAAGTATGAAAAATGGGGAAAAAAAGATAATAAAAAATAAAATAATGATAATGACTGGAGATAAAATAGATTAGTTAGCTAAACAAGTTAAAATTGGGGTACAAAAAAATTAACTACATCTATTTTCTACAATTTGTAGTGCAAAAAAGATTTAATAGAACGATATTAACAAAAACGTATAAGGCGTGTTAGCCCATAGAGAACAATTTAGATTTCGAAGGGACCCAGAAGATATTGAAATGGAAGAAGATCCTGGTGCAGAGGTGAGGGAGCAGGATTATCACCAAGAATTGGAGAGTGAAGGGCAAGAGAGTATGAGTGTGGCTAGAGATAATGAGGAACACGAGGACTTTTCAAACGAAAAATAATGGCAGGTCTACCAAGGGTATAAATACTCTGAGGTTCCTGGAGATGTGATATGCAAATTAGATGGTATTGTCATGAATAATCAAGTGTGGTCTCCCATGTTATGTTACTCCCATCTTTGGGGGAGATATTTCCGTTTACTGAGACTATAAAAGGACATTATATACGAACCTTGTATTCTCAGTTGAATAAAGCTTTCATCAGCGTAGTTTTGTCATTAGATGGTACAAAATGTTAAGACCTGATACAAAAGGGTTAAAAAATACTGTTACCTTAATGAAAATATATTTGCGAAACATTTACATTAAATTAGAAAATGTACTTTATCATCAAACAAGTGAACATTTCAAGCTTTAATTGATTAATTTAAAAAAGGATTTTGGTTGCTCATAAAGATAAGACCATGTAAATAAAAATAGCAAATACAGAACAAATAAGTCACAGCGACAATTTAATTCTCAGTATATTCTCCATTCCTTATTAAATTCTGCATGAGGGTGCTTGGGATGCTCGCCCAGGATGCATAAACTGCAACGCGAAGAGCATCCACAATTCCAAATGTCGATCCATGTTTATAGAAATCCTTTGCCGTCCATCCCCAAACATTCTCGATTGGGTTTCGATCTGGAGAGCGTTGTGGATTGCAGCATTGTCCTGCTGGAAAAATCCAGTTTTCTCCACATAGACGAGGGCTTTCAGTAATTAGCGATGCCTTTCTTAACATGTCAGTGTAACTAACAGCTGTTTGACGACCTTTTACCTCCTGTAACTCAAGAGTTCCATTGTACAAAAATGTACCCCAGACCATATTTGATCCACCTCCACTGTGTCATGTTGAGAAAATTTCTTTTGGACATCTTTTGCATACCAGTAACGCTGAAAACCGTCTGGGCCATTAAGATTAAATTTTCTTGTCTGAAAACAACAGTTTCTTCCATTTATCCACATCCCAAGTTTTGATAATCAGAAGCAAATTATAAACATGAGGTTTTATGGCGAAGACGAAGCGAAGTTTCTGCAGCCGTTTCAAGTTCTTAAACCCTTTCTTATTTAAATGCCTTCGAATTGTTCGAGAGTTGCATTCAGCATCTGTTTTCGCTTTTATCTGATTTGATATTAGACTTGAATCTCTCTTAACTTCTAGCCTAATGAGTCTGACTAGAGATGGTGAGATTTTATTGGGTCGACCGCTTCATTTTTTAGAAGCATACGCATCCGGATTTTAAATGAAGTTTGCAATGACAGTTCTGCTACGGCCAATTTCATTTGTGATGGCTCGTTGCGAAAGACCACGTCTTTGAAGCCCAACAATCCTGCTCTGTTCGAACTTTGTTAAAATTTTACCCTTAGCCATTTTAAAATCTGAAATTTAATACTGGAAATGAGCTATGTAGATGTCTACACGCCTGAAGCTATAAGCACACTGACTAGTTCTAAAAATTTTGTACAGTAATTTGTTTTTTTGTCACATGGTCTTATCCTTATGACCAACCAAAAAAAATCCCTTTTTCAATGTTTGTTTAAATTAATCAATAAAAAGCTTAAAATTTTCATTTTTTTTGATAAACTACCTTTATATTTTGATTAAAGTAACAGTATTTTATATTTTTAAAAACCCTTTTGTACTTGGTCTTAAGATTTTGACCAGGGGTGTATTATAAGTGGGAAGGTGTCTACTATTTGGAGTGGACTTATCTTTAAGACTATACTGCGTACTTGAGAGAAGTTTACACGACACAACAGTTCCTTTCCTGTTAGCATCATATATTTCAGTTTTCCGTTTTATTACTCATTATTATGTTATTTATAGATTTTATTTCATTTTTCCACAAGTTCAGATCATTCATTACATGTTAAGAACTATAAGAATAGTTTTAAAAATAAATAAACAGCATTTACATATATCATTATTCTCATAAGTAATATGTTTAAAGCGTGTGATGTGTTTCCATTAATTTACCAAATTTGAATCTCCTGCAGGTATGTGCTTCGAAACTGCATTTATCTACCTACATTAAAGATGCTAATACCTGTTAAACTCCACAGCAACAAATGCGGAACAGTATGACAAAATGGCCGAACAGGAAAAGTAAACGATTGCAAATATCGCTACATAGAAACCCGTCGAAGCATATAATATGTTATGTATATAACATACACCCATGTCTGCACACGGAGAATGCACGCATAATTAAGATAGTACACATATCAGGGCATGGAGAACGCCAACAGTGATAAATCTTTTGAATTCAGCTTTTAAATTTCACATACATAGGAAAAAATAATGACACATGTATGAATGTAAGTAAAAAAAAATAAGAACCAGTAAATAAACAAGAAAGAAAAAAAATACAAAAAAATAGGCATACAATGTAAAGAATGCAGGTTGGAAACGTTTATATAAAAATGCAACAAATACGAACATATAAAATAACGTTGGGTTTTATAGGCAGGAAATACACATTCGCATACGCGCATGCGTAAACAAGAAATCTCTAGCGAACGGAAGCGGAGAAATTCTTCAAACGGAAAGAAAAGGGGAGAGTAATCAGGTAACAAAAGTATTGGTTTTATGTCGTATTTTCCAACACCCTGCAGTGAAGCTGTGAGATTGGGATGGAAGAAAAGAAATAACTTGCTGAAAAAAAATAAAACAAAACAAGAATGAGCAGAAAATAAGACAAATGTAAAAAAGAAAAAAAAAGGTGGGGGAGGGAAAAGCAGACGTAAAGCAATAAAAATCGTTGAAATAAGAAAAATAAAGAAAAAAAAAAACAAGCGCAGAAAGAGAAAAGAAGGAAAAGACGGACGAATTAAATGTTGGAGTTAGAAAGAAGTAAAGACAAAAAATAGACAGGGTAATGAAGAATGATAGTAAGTTTATAAAGAATGTATGCGAGAGAAAATTTAAATTGAACGAGAAAGAAAAGTGAGAATCAGGCAAGAAGAAATTTACCGTAGCAAGATATCACCACACAGATATATATATAATGTATCTATGCGTATATACATAACATCAAATTAATCAACATTTTTTTTTAAAATCATTAAAAAAGAACGAAACAAAAAATATATAAGAACAAAAAAAGGAAAAAAATGGCGCTTAGAAGACATGAAGAAAGAATACACAAAGAAGATAATTATAAAGCAACATCGAAAAAAATGGCTAAACTAAAAAGAACTACGCATGTTAACATAATATAGAAAAAATCAAGTTGCCGATCTTTTTCATTAAAGATAGTGTCCAGACAATGAATGTCCTGCAGAAGAGAGATAAGAAATATCCGAAAAAATCGAAGTGGTATAAATTAGGATAAACATTTCTTAAATAAAAAAAAACAAACAAAAAACAGACTAATCCTTCCTAAGCATAAAGATTTAAAAATACCAAGCCTGCCACATAATGGAATTTAGAGTCGA
>OZ010581.1:68710966-68738466 GCA_963932145.1 Acanthosepion lycidas | reverse complement strand
ATCTATCTATCTATCTATTATGTTAATATCTATCTAATATGTTATTTTCTTTCTTTATTTTTTTCTTTCTATCTATCTATTATATTAATATATATCTGTTATATTTTCTATATATCTATTATGTTAATATCTAGCTGTTATTTTCTATCTGTCTATCTATCTATCTATCTATCTATCTTAATATCTATCTAATATGTTATTTTCTTTCTCTCTCTCTCTATCTATTATATTAATATCTATCCATGTGTTATGTTATTTTCTATCTATCTATCTATCTATCTATTATATAAATGTTATTTTCTATCTATCTATCTATCTATCTATCTATCTATCTATCTATCTATCTATCTATCTATTATATTAATGTTATTTTCTATCTATCTATTATATTAATGTTATTTTCTATCTATCTATCTATCTATTATATCAATGTTATTTTCTATCTATCTATCTATCTATCTATCTATTATATCAATGTTATTTTCTATCTATCTATCTATCTATCTATCTATCTATCTATCTATCTATTATATTAATGTTATTTTCTATCTATCTATCTATCTATTATATCAATGTTATTTTCTATCTATCTATTATATTAATGTTATTTTCTATCTATCTATCTATCTATCTATCTATCTATCTATCTATTATATTAATGTTATTTTCTATCTATCTATCTATCTATCTATCTATCTATCTATCTATCTATTATATTAATGTTATTTTCTATCTATCTATCTATCTATCTATCTATCTATCTATCTATCTATCTATCTATCAATCTATCTATTATATTAATGTTATTTTCTATCTATCTATCTATCAATCTATCTATTATATTAATGTTATTTTCTATCTATCTATCTATCAATCTATCTATCATATTAATGTTATTTTCTATCTATCTATCTATTATATTAATGTTATTTTCTATTTATCTATCTATTATATTAATGTTATTTTCTATCTATCTATTATATTAATGTTATTTTCTATCTATCTATCTATCTATCTATCTATCTATCTATCTATCTATCTATCTATCTATCTATCATGTCAAAGTCTTATCGATCAATGCTCAGGAAATATCCAATTGCCTCAAGATAAAGATATTCGATTATATTTACTAACTGGAGAAATGTTATTTCGTGATGACGCTATTGAAAAACCATAAACATTTTAGTTTATATCAGTTGTTTTTTCTACGAGGCAGCATTTTTGGCGATTAATTTTCCGAAAACAGACACGGGAAAATGAAAGTATGTATCCTTATGCGATGCTTCCTTCATTTAATTCATAATTATTTCTTTTATTCAACATTTTATCAATAGAAAACACTGTTTATGTAACGCGTTTACTTGTGATAGACATTGACAGATCCCAAAAATCCAATGTTGAGACCAAAACTTTATATCAAATGCGGTATTAGATGATGAAAAATCTAGAAAAATGGGCTTGTGTAAAACCTTGCCAATAAGCCTATAAATATCGCCTTCAAAATGGTAAAAAATTCGAATTCTGTATAAGAAAAAAGTATGACCATAACGTTAACATATATTAAAACGAAATCATTAATACTTCAAGTTTTTTTTCTTTGGATTGATTTTTATGGATTATCAACCCTTTGTGGAGTATTTAAAGCCGAAACATGTTTTAGATTGTAGGAATAATTACAATAATGATGTGTTGCGAACGAATATTGCATTAAGTATTTTTTGAGAATAATCGTTACTTTTCTGATATAAGTATTACTGTTTAACCCATAGCCGGAGAGGGAAGATATGGATTCATATCTTTCTTAAGGTTAATTGCGTGTAAGTGAATGCAGCGAAGACAACTAGAATACAAACTCGCCTCTGTCAGTTCTCATACCGAGCATGTAAGATTTCAAAGAGTTTTGCACACTGAGATAAACTACAGGTGTGGAGAGTAGGGTCAGCGATCAGAGTCCATGTTCAGGTATTCGCAGTCATTGCACACGAATGTTCGTGTGAAAGACATGAATTATTTTTTCCTGGAATATGGATTAAATAGACGGGTGGGAGAATGGATTTTATAGCCTTGAGTCGCAGTGACTCTACGAGAAGTAGGTCAAGCTTTCTCTTTGGTTGTTCCAGCTCAGCGGAAGGCTGACTTAAACGCCACCATAGAAACGCTTGTATCGACTGTATGGACCGAGTAAAAGAAAAAGGAGATCCCATAAACATATCTAAACCTTCCAACGATAAATTAAGTAGAAACTTTCCTTTGGCCGTCCCAACCTTACCCAAGGTTGACTTGAGCTCGACCATGAATACGATAATTGTACTTACCTAGCCTAACTACTGGAGCAGAAAGAGAACGGTCATAAATAAAAGACACAGAGTACTTTGTTTCACTACAGACACAATAAAAAAAAGAATAAAAGTAGAAACTCAATTTTGTAAAACTTCTAGCCTCTGTGTTTATACATTGTTCACGAATATTCATTACAATACACATAAACAAGCAACATTTCTTCCATATATAGAGCCAACAATTGTTAACTCCAGCGCCGAGGCAAATGATAATTTATTTTTGTTTGGTTGATTTTACGGCATGTCAAAACTTGTCGGACGAATTAATGCCATTTTGTTTGAAGCACCCAGTGTGGATTAAAATCATTGATCAATAGTAAAGATCAACCAATTTCATATCTGTTTAGTTGTTTTTTAAATGTCAATCATTGTTGGATTACATTGTGTAACACGTTTTTTGCCCTTGGGTAGGAGCTATTATGTCCCATTTATTTATCCGTTGGTAGCATGAAAAAATGTCTTATATTTCCTTCAACTTTTGCTTTTCCGACCAGGATAATGATATTTTGAAATGTACCTAATATATACATTCTCGTTCAGTCAAAGTAGAAACAAAACAACATATGATTCAAAAGTAGGATTTGTTTATTTTAGGATTACACTAGAAAGATTACTGTAAATTTAAATGTATTTTTTCGAGATTTGCGCTTATACTGTAAAATACTATCTCGTATCAGCCCCAGAATATAGTCTCTTATCATGTTTTTGGTACACAATCCTTGGTAGTAAGAATGTTCTAGAAACTCTTGAAACTTTTAGAAACTTCTCAAAAGTTCTAGAAAATTCTCCTTCATTAACTCAGCTGAATCTGCCTGGAATATCACGGAAATAGGCTACTTTCAAAACATCGATGCCCAGGTCACAAAAGGAAAGTTTGAAGAGAATAATAGTCATTTCCTTTGCTTTTTACACAGAAAAAATCAGGAAATAACATTTACTGACCAATGATAAATAAAAAAGTATAAATAAGTAAATTTATCATATTCATGGTATTATTTGACGTCGATTTTTTATGGGATATGAAGCAGATCAAAACTATTACTTAGTATTGTTACATGTTGATAATTGTAATAAAGAAAAAAAATGATTTACCACAACATAGAGCTAAATCACAAACAAACATTTAACTTTCTAAAACAGAACATAAAATATATACAAGATAAACAATTGTGGCCTACAAAACAGAAAACACAGAGTTACCGGCGAAGTGTTACGAAGGAGAATGAAAGGGAATCAAATATCTTTATCACTTTAGGGCTAGTGAAGTAATAATCTAAGTGCTATATTTGGAAATCCACAAAGGTGTGTAAATAAATATTAATTTTTAGTTTGGTCAATGAAAATTAGTCAAAATTCTATTTACTAAATTTGTTCCATGAAATTCTCTTTTGGGTTTTGGTTGGTCGGCAACTTTTTATAGAGATTCTTTTGGCTGGATATAATAGTCCTTGAATCAAAAGCCAGAGTTGATAACATCAGAAATTCCCACTCACCAACTGACAACCCTTTTCCAAAAACCTATTTTTATAGGGGCTAACACCTAATTTGCATATGTTTCTCGAATCATCTAGATTCTTCTCGAATATACTAGAATGATCTAGAATCTTCCAAACATTCTATTTCTAATTTCTCTATTTTACAACTACTTCATCAATGAAAACTTTTTTGTAATAACAAGTAGAACTCAGTGGAACCCCTTATTATTGAAATGCATCCTCGTGACTCACATTATTCCATACCAAGACAACTGGGTTTACGTAATATTACATGTGGCATAAAATTCAATAATAAAACCCTTGTAAAATATCTGTAGATACGGTGTGTAACAAGTGAATTTTTTTATTAAGTACATGGTCATTATAGATTATAATAATTGTCAGAGAACGAACAGAATGGTGATTATTTCCTTCGGTTTCTTTCGAGAACGAACTTTAATAAGTGGGACTGAACCACTAGAACTCCAGACGTGTCTGTCTTTAGTTTTCTCCACCATTTTGTTTTCTTATTCGTACGATACCATTCAAGCTTAACGTTTCAAGCTGTGATTTTAGACCGTTTTCGTATATAATTTTGATTTTTTTTCTGATCGACGAACGTAATATGAACAGTGTTGTTTGCTTTGAACAAATACATCCACAATTATTGATCTCTGTAAGAAATACTTTGTTAATATTATATCATGTAAGCGTCAGATGATCATGAATATACAGGGTGATTACTTTTAAACGAGGAGATTAAACCGAGATTTCAGAGAGTATTATCATTTGATGTCGACTGTTATAATCGTTTCCAGTCATTTCTTAAAGTTTCCTGTCATGTCTCTGTATGTGAGCTTGGTGTAATCAGTAGCGTCTCGATTTGCGAAAGCCGAGTTCGAATTCCAGTCGGGTTCGTTGCATTCACTTACGCACAAATATTCGTGCGAAAGCTATGTATCCATCTCCTCCATCCAGCTCTGAGTTAAGTATTAGGACTTGTGTCTGGAAATAAAATCATTGATGTTTCCAAATAACTGTTAATGCAATAAAATGAATGATTCTTAGATCCGAAATATGTTTCGGTTTAAAATAACTCAAAAATGGTTCATGAACCGTAAAAAATAATTCACGTCATGGCTACGAAAACCTTTCTTCTTCCATTTTTGGCATTTTTCGAATTAGCATTATACCAGTTCTTGTTACATTTTATTTTTTCCTTTCCTTTAATTGACTACGTCTGTTTTATGGGAATATTTTATTCACTCTCTCTTTCTGTCTCTGTCTCTCTCTTTCTGTGTCTGTCTGTCTTTTTGTCTCTCTCTCTCTCTATATATATATATATATATATATATATATATATATATATATATATATGAAGAAATATAGTTTTAACGTGTGCCATATTTATGGGATAAAGTCTTCAATATCATAGACAGAGCGTATGTAAAGTGGACATTGAAGTCAACACTCAGAGGTGACAGGCTGTTTCATGCTAGACGCAATGGTCAGGCTTGACCATTGCGTTTAGCCTGAAACAACCTGTCGCTTTCCAACCTCTGAGCGTTGACGTCAATGTTCACTTATATATATATATATATATATATATATATATATATATATATATATATATATATATATATATATATATATAATCCCGTAAACTGGTAAACGCAGAAACATTACCGTGACTACAATTTTAACGTTAAGAAACAATTAAAAATAAAACTCTTTTTATTTAATTTGTTTTTAATAATTTAGCTAAAAGTAAGGCGATAAAGCCTCTAAGATGCCACTAATCAGAGAAGATGAAGATTGACGTTTCATTTACATTTTTTGAAATTCGTAGTAAACAGGAAAGCAGTAAGCCGATAGACAGTTACAGAAACGAGAAGTGTGAGAGAGGAAACTATTAGCATCAAACTTATCGTTACACCTGAGATTAAAACGGTCAACGTAAGCCGGGTTTTACAATAGAATCCAAACATTAGACAGGACAATTCGATATTATGTGTGTTAAAGCTTTTACAAGTACATAGTTCAGAATCATATACTTACTGATATCTACTTGCAAAAAGAATTCTATGTGCACTGTGGCGCCTCTTTTCCTTGCCATAAAATGAATTTGTTTCGTGCGCAATGAAGTTAGATTGTCGTCGATTTGTCTATTTTATTGCCTGACGCTAGGAAAAAGTAGAAATCCGCTTTGATTTTACGAGACGTAGAATTCGATTCCCGATTTTCGTCTGTTTATGAGATAGAAATCCGGCGGAAGATAAAAGATGCAGTAAGTACACATCGACTAATATCAGATTTGATCACAGCGTAAACATACGTCTCTATTTTCTAGTACGGGTTATGAATGATGACCTTTAAAAGCGCTCATGTCGGTCATTGTTATTGTCTCATTAAAACTTACGTACCAGTACCAGACCCTCAGGATCATCAATCTCATTAGTAACCCCAGTAGAGTCATGCTACGTGTCATTTTAAACATACGCAAGAAAGGGGCTGAACAACATCTAGCGGAAGAATAAGCTGGATTTCAGGCAGTCAGAAGCATCGTCGAGAGGATGTCAATTGCTGCATTCAGATGGAGAAAAAAAATCTGCAACATCAGAGAGATCTATTCCATAGCTTTATAGATTTCAAGAAGGCCTTCGATAGAGTGCGGCTTGACAGTCCATGGCAGGTCCTGAGGAATTTCGACATAGAGGAAGGCCTCAAACAAACCATAAAGACACTGTGCACACCTCCAGCATAACCATAGTTGACCTATGTCAGTGCTGTTTGCTTTCCCTAACATTGTTCAATCTCTTTCTTGAGAACATCATGCGAGAAAGCCTTCAAAACTTTCATTTCATTCTATCCATGGGAGGGACGATTTTGATGAAATCGACTTGTTGGGAGGTGTGTGGGCAGCAACTCCGAATTGAAGGGTCTCACCAACAGAGTGACAGACAAAGCAGGAGCTCTGGAATGGAAGTGAGCAGTGAGAAGAATAAAGAAGTAGGCGCCTTTAAATACCTTTGCATTACCCTAATCAAAGATGGACGCTCTACCACAGAGATCAAGACCAAATTGTCTATGGAAACATCAGCAATGGTAAAACTCAGTAAGATTTGGAAGAGAAAAAAACAAATATATATTGAGTAGACGCTCAAATAGTGGTATCCACTAAAATAACGATTAAAGTCATAATATATATATATATATATATATATATATAATATTAGCTGTCTATATATATATATAATATTAGCTGTCTATATATATATATATATATATATATATATATATATATATATATATATATATATATAAATTCCCAAGAGGATAGAATCCAAGTAGAACTCAATGTCAAGGAGAGTGTAAGAATATAAAAGCCTCAAATACGAATATTCATATTTATTTAGACATGCATTTGAATAAGCAGCCATGCACATGATAAAGGCGCATTTTGCCTATAGAAACGGTTTCCCTGATAAAAAAGGGGATACGAGTTCGATTCCTGTTGAAAGCACACTCTTTAGTAGGACTTTTTCTTTGTGGGACTGGTTGTTATTAATTTCACTGTTGAAGAAAACAGGGAGAGCTACACGGTTATCCGATTTAAAATTCCGAGCCGTTATCCATTGCCCCAACAACACGTCCAAGCACCTGGTTTTCCCAAGCGGCCACTCATCTAGGTGCTGACCAGGGTCGATGTTGCTTAACTTAGGCCATCATACGAGAACCGGTGTTCCAACGTGATGTGATCGCGGTCCTGTTGTCCTCGGAAAACTAGAGCATTTGCTGGCATGGGAAATATGGCAATAATCATTGGTCGGTCAAAAATTGATACATCATGTCGGCCTAGATAAGTGACCGCTTGCGAATAACCCTTTGATGAAAGCTTTGACGGACTTTTAGGGTAATGGATAGTGGCTCAGAATTTTATATATTACGTCAAAAATGCTATCCAACTGATTCAATTTCTACAAGTTGATATGAGCAAAACCGTTTTGTCTGTTGCTGTATTTTGTGATGTCAACGAGCGCTCGTTACCACTTTTGCGATGCCAACGAATATTCGTTGTCACTTTTGTAATGCTCATTGTAGTAGAGACTTTTTAATCGCTGATACAACTATAGTAACGCCGTTGAACAATACTGGTGTCAGACGCCTTCGAATAACACTCGCACGAATAGTACTTGCTCGATAATACTCGTTTGAATAGTAACCCGAATAGAGAAATAGTACAGTGTATAGAGAATGGCGATCTGAATAGTAATAGTGGATAGAATAGAAATTACGATCGTTAGTCGTCAGCTACTTCCTACATATTATCCGTTACGTCTCTGGCCACGTGGTCTACTTAATTCAATAATGGGATCACCTGTGTTTGCTCACTGGCGATGTATGTTCAAATTCAAGTGTCGGCAGCGACACTTTATTCCTGTATAACACTATGTCTATTTTTTTTTTTTTACAATTTAATTTGTGTTTAGTATTGATTTATGAAACATTTCTGTTCTTTATCTAATAGAATCTGCTCTGGAAGACAAGGCCTAAATTTTAAAATGCAGAAACATTCGAACTACGTGTCTTTCTGATTTGAATAATTGCCAGGAATTTTCATGCAAATTATTATTATTTTTTTTTTGGTTAGGAGCTCAAAGAATAACGAATACTGTCTTATCTTCTTTTTTTTATTTTTTATTTTACATAATTGTTGAATCTACGACAAACAATTCTTGAAGGGAATTACGTAGATAAACCTATTAAAGAATTCGAGAGAGAGAGAGAGAGAGAGAGAGAGAGAGAGAGAGAGAGAGAGAGAGAGAAAGAAAGGAATAAGTTTATAAAAATCAATCCAAGAATTCTGTCGTATTTTTGCCTAAGACAGTTTTTGTTTAATAAATCTCAACGTTTTTGAGAAGGAGAACGGACGTCAAATTTTTGTGAAATATTTTTTAAAATTCTAACATAATGTTCAAATTGTTAATATATTCCTCGAAGTCAAACAATCTGTTATGAAAATGTTTAAATAAATTTAAATGTATGCAATATCTCCATACATTTTAAAAAATAAAAAACCCCAAAAAACAAATATGTCTGTAAATATCTCCAGGGGATATACAGGTTCGATTTTATTTTTACGGAAAATCATAGAAAGAGAAATTTGTGACTTTATAAACAATCGTTAAGAAACAGCTCGCCATAATTCATGCGCATCTCCGGGTCGGGTAATGGCCAACGAGCTATATATTTCAACCATTACTTCTGCGTCGTGAATTTCAACCACATTGGATGTCCTATACTTGTGACCCGGTGCGCAACAAATCTACGTTTAGTAAATATTTGAACCATTTCAATGTGGTGTAATCCTTGTTCATTAATACCGACTACTGAGTTCGATCCTCTTGTCTGCCCTATCCTTGTGGTCATGTGACAAAACGAAACCGACATACCCATCGAGGTGAAAAGTAACTGAAGTCCCGTTCCACGTTGCATCGGTATCTACCAAGATGCACCTTATTTCATTGCACATGAGGTGGCGCAAGGTCAGTCTCTGATTTCAGAGGCCTCCCAAAAAATGGAACTGTACAATTTCAAGTACGACCTGCATGTTACACGAAAATTATGAGCTCATGTGAAAATTCTACCAGCCTAATAATAGACTGGGATAAGTTAAAGAGACATTTCTTTTCTCACACGTCCATGTTCTTGATTTCCAGTCATTTAGGATCTTCAGACATTTAAATGCGATGTCAATCGTTATCTTCCGTTTTCTTAATTTCTGTTCTTTTATTGTTCCCTATCCTTATTAACGTTTTTCTCTTCCCCATATACATTTAACCCTCAGAGACCCCTTATTGCTTTGCTTGGTTGAAAGGATTTCAAAAAAAGTAAACAACTTTGACACATTTCAAAAATCAAAATGGTAACCTTCTAGATCACTGAGTAGGCCCCGAACCTTTCCCTGAAATGGTTGTTCCTTCAAGTAGGGTATATATCTTGAACTCCTATTAGGAAAAATTCTTCACAAAACACACATACACCATGTAGTATATATATCGCTAAAGATGTTGGAAAATGGTCAGCGTCTTGTACCTTTCCAGAAAACACCTGACGTTCTAGCAGGGTTTATCATGTCAAGAGACAAATCAGACCGCTATGCACTACCACTGCCATATCTAAGCTGGAGCTACCTTACTTACCATTCTTATTAGAATTCGAAACGGTTGCTCGGCCTTGTGCTTGATGAATTATTTTCCAGCCACAGAGGAAACGTCGCGAGAATCTATCGAGTCTATCACTATTACAATTTCTTTCATATCCCATTAATAAGAAGGAATTTCCAGTTGGAAAGCTTGTTTCCAAGAACCGCTACATTCGGGAACAGGCTCCCGAGTGGATGCTTTCTCGATCACTAAAATCGTAATCTATTCAAAACAAAGATGCCTGCCTTGATAAAGCTAAAAAAAGCAACTACGCGGCCTTGTGGGTTATGAATTATTCCCTCCTGCTACAATCATTTTCCTACAAAAGAAACGTGGCTAGCTTCTATCGCGCTTTTCATAGGATGTTTTCCGACGAGCTATATTCCTTGCTCCCACCACCTCTGACCCTTACAACTCGGTTTTTTCAATAGTAAGAAGCAACTCTTATTCAAACAGCTTCTTCCCAAGAACTGCTGCTTTGTGGGACAGACTTCCGGCAGGATCTTTTCCCAATCACTACAATCATGACCTCTTCAAGTCTAGGGTAAATCGTAACCTTTCCTGCATGAGCTCATGAACTTATATATTCTTACGCTCAGGAAACACCACATAATAACCCTTCCTATTTGGGTGGCTCTTGGGCATTTTACTGGTTTAATATTAGTATATATATATATAAAAAAATATATATATATCGTATATATGTCTAGTGTTAACCATTGTCTTTTGTTCATAGTCGCATGACCCTCACTTCTGTTTTTACGCTCATGCAACGCTATATATTAACCCCGAACCTTAGGAGACATTTGGGCCTTTTACTGAGTGAACATTAGTATATACTAGCAGCATGGCCCGACGTTGCCCGTGCTTGATTCAAAAGTCGTACGACTCATACAGCAATCGCTATCACTTGACTTAAAATATTTTTGCTCTTCCTTGCCTTTAAAGGAGTGCCGTTTGCTCTGCTGCTGTTGCTACATGCCTTACTATCTCACACTACGAATTTTTTCTAAGCTATATACTAACCATTAAATCTGTTACGAAAAAAGAACTAAACAAAATGAACACAAAACGATCAGCTTTAAAAAAAGAACTCGTAACTGGAAAAACCGAATGAAAAAAGAATGTTAACAACAAATACTTTTTCACACCCAACCCAGTTCTGCGGAATCAGAATCAACGTTGAGTTTAAGCAAGCGAATGAGCCAATTGGAGTAAAGTGCCATGCAGATTTAAATTTTTCCCTCTTGTGACGAATGCAGCTATCGATTTTTTTTTTGCATGCTAGTTAACATTCGTGTCAGTCAGCTGTTGGCTGTCACGCTGGCCAATAGAATCTTCCTGCCTATTCGTGGCAGCCAGCTATTGGCTCTCACTCAGGCTAGTAGAAGATGGCCGCAAATTACATGAAAACTGCTGTAGAAGCATGAAAAAATCGATTATTTCCACTATCGATGCGAGTTGGGAAATGCAAAGTCGGTCTTGGTCTTCACGCTAACTTGCTTGTAGATTTTGGTGCAAATCCGTCGAAAATTTCGGCCGTGCATTCGTTACACACACACACACACACACACACACACACACACACACACACACATCCTGCCTTATATATATATATATATATATATATATATATATATATATATATATATATATAAATGTAGTGCCGTAAATTTGGCTTTATACAAGACATACTTTAGATTATTGTTTGGTATGTACCGTAAACAAAAACCACTGGATATTTGAGAAATGATTAAGCAGATAGTTGTCCTCCCTAGTATTACAAGACAGAACCTCCTTTTCTACCCTCGCATACATGACCTTTAATAAACTGCCAAGAACTTTTATTTTGGGATTGTTTTGTGTCATGTAAACTAAGTCAAATGAGTAACCTTGTTTATACAGCAAATTCTTTCTTTTTTTTCTCTGATAGAATTGGTTGCATTCTTTGTATTCCTGCTTTCTTTCATTTTAAAAAAAAATGTTTTTCATTTTTTTGACTGCAATAGTTTATTCTTTCTTTCTTTCTTTCTTTCTTTCTTTCTTTAATAGAATCGGTTGAATTGTTTTCTTTCCTTCCTTCTTCAATTTGTTTTCTTTTTCTTTTTTATTTCAAGAGTCTCTTTCATTTTTCTGCCTGTTATTATTTTTATTGCATCAGTCTCATTTATTCAGTCATGTATTCATTTTTACATTCATTCATTCTTTTTTTCAGTCTTTCTTTTTCTTCTCTGTTATTGTTGGTTTCATTCCTTTATTTCCTTCCATTTTTCATTTGTTTTCAATTTCTTATTTTATGATTGCAAATCTCTTCTTCTTTCTTTCTTTCTTTCTTTCTTTCTTGATCACGTTTATTGTATTCTTCTTATTTTCATTCGTTTTCGCTTTCTCTTTGTTATATTTTTATTGCTTAAGTCTCTTTCTTTCTTTCTTTTTTATTGCTTAAGTCTCTTTCTTTCTTATTTTTCTTTCTTTCTTTTTTTTTCTTTTTTTGATAGCGTTGGTTTCATTCTTTTCTTTCTTTCCATTTTTCATCTCGCTTCAACTGCTTTTTATTATTTACTGATTCATAGTCCCATTCTTTCTTTTTTCTTTCTTCTTTTGATCACTTTTACTGTATTCCTTTCTTTTCCCACATTCATTGCTTTCAACTTTCGTTTCTATTACAATTTGATTGTAACTGTTTCGTTCTATCTTTCTATATGTCTTTTTTTATCTTATGATTTTTCTGGTTGCGAGAACTCCTTCTTCTACCTTGATTGATAAAATTATTTCACTTTATACACACGTTTCTTTTTCCTAACGTGATACATTTGGAAAGGAGAGTAACTAATCGTAGCCGGTGTATTGAGTTCATATTCATTGCACCAAAATACTGGTGGGTGGAGCGAATTAACTTTTAGAACTGCGTGTTCGTTCACCCTCGACTACTACAACCTCGTGTTTGAAAGGTCATGTATCACAGTTCATTTTGCTAAGTTGAGTGTGCCAGTCTCGTCAAATTTCGTTATTTTTTATATCAAAGAATACCAGATTGTCTGCGAAATTAACATGTTCTTCATATGACAATTGGCATCAACATAAAATAGTCTTCAGTGACAGTAACTTTCATCTGGTATCTTAAGAGATAGAATTTTTAATGGATCAAATCTTCATTACTTGTAAAGCTCTGTAAAATTGCGTGCTGAAGATATTGACGATGCCCTGAATCTGTTTATATTCACTAATCATGAACACCTTCGAAAAAGTGACATTTTGATGGATATCGGGACGAGCAAAATAATGCTTTATCGTCAGGGGCAAATGAAAAGGTACATCTAATCTTCTATATGACAGTGAATGCTGGACAAACTATTCCTTAGTCCTGGGTATGACGATAAACTACATCCAGCAGTAGGTCTCTGGTCGGAGGTTTTCATGAGCATGCAACTGCCTCTTAATCAGTGTTGTACCCAGGTCTACACTGATCCGGGGTGGCAGCACCTATTAGGGTCTTAACTATGGGTAAATAGTGAACACCTCCAAAACAAAAACAAAACATTATGAAAGTATAAAAATACATTTTTTATTATAATAAAATTACCAAAAATTACATATTTATTGTAAAATGACCGAAAATACATATTTATACTAAAATAACCAATAATACAATTTACCTGTCGTGGAAGGCATACAATTGCGTTCAAAATAAATTTAGTCGAAGTGATAAAATTTTGTTCAAAATATTAGATTCCTGCATTAAATAACTCCTAGAGTTTGGTTATGTCGTTAAACAAAATAAACCAACTAATAAGCACTTCACAAATAAAGAAGACATAAAAAAACAGATATGGGGTTCTAAAGAAACAAATAGAGAATAACCTTGACAAAGCATGTGAGCAATGAGGAGGTTTTATGGGAAATGGCAGGAAAATAGGTCTCATACTGTAAAATGAGAGAGAGAGAGAGAGACAGAGACAGAGAGAGAGAGAGAAAGAGAGAGAGAGATGATATTAGAGGGATACTGAAATTTAAATATCTGGAAGTGTTTTAACAGAATATGGGAAATGTGATATCGAAATCCGAAGGTGTTTTGGGATACCGTAAGATAATTTTCAAAAGCAAAAGAAAAAAGAAAAAAAAGAAGTGTTAATAAGGAATAAATTGTACTTAGAAACATAGAAAGGAGTGCCGAACATCTAATCGTCTATACGGTAATGAATACCGGAGAAACACTTCAGAAAAAAAGAAGACATAAAACTATAGAGGTGTGCTTATTCTCTGTATCATTCGATAGAATGATACAGAGAATCAGCTGAAAAGAACATGTGAACAACCAAGACGTTTTAAGGGAACTTGGAGGGGAAGGGGTCTCTTATAATGTCATATAAGACATAAATGAATGGAATCGTCCGTTTATGTGAATAAGCGGAGTTGAGCAGAGTTAGCATTAGGTCGACTCTCTGTTTCAGGCAGAGAGGAACCCAGACGAGAGACTGCCCTTCGGCAGAGCTTCGTCTGGGGAGGTAAACAAATCCGACCCCGTTATTACGGGATCAACGGGGAATTTTTGCCCGGGCTTACGGGCTCGGAAAAAAAAACACGTTAAATCGGCTTTGTGTCACATCCCGCTCTGTGGGGAGCTCGAGTAAACACCGAGTTAGCATTAGGTCCATTGCTAAGTGTATCTTCGTGTAGTAAACTTTCTATTTCGTTAGTTACCTACAAGTTTGTCTTATTTATTTCTCTCTGTTTTCTTGAAAATCCAAGATGTAACATATACTTAGAATAAGAGAGTTACGCCTTAAATTTTAGGGACACAAAAACGTAATATCCGGAAGTGTTTTAAAAGGATGGAAAATCCGGAAGTGCTTTTAAATAGTAAAAAAAAAGATGTTCCAAAACTAAGCAGTGTATGAAGAAATAGGAAAGTATACTCAGAAACTAAGAAAGTAGCGCTGCATTGTTATACGTGATCTGATCAAAAAGTATCAGTACTGTTGCTATGATAACTGGGCTAATGTACACAGAGTGAAGCCACTGTCACAGATTGATCTGCCAGGCATGCATATCAAGTTATAATGTTCTCGCTCAATTCCATTGTTTATACCAGTGCTTTGAAGGGAAGTATATAGAGTGTGTTTGTCTCATCACATCACAGAATTTCGTGGCTTAAGCAGCAGGTTTTTACCAAGCGCAAAATTTACTATGTCCAACAATAACCATACTCCCAGGGTTTCGACATTTGCGACTTTCTCCTCTTCAAAAATCAAATCCCATTTGAAAGGAACTAAACAAAAAAAAAGTTTCAGTTCAAGAACTTGTAATTAGAAACATAGAAAGGAGTGTTGAATATCTAATCTTCTATACGGTAATGAATACCGGACAAACACTTCAGAAAAAAAGAAGACATATAAAACTATAGAGGTGTGCTTATTCTCTGTATCATTCTATCGAATGATACAGAGAATAAGCTGGAAAGAATATGTGAGCAACGAGAACGTTTTAAGGGAACTGGGAAGAGAGAGGGTCTCTTATACTGTCATTTAAGATATAAATGAATGGAATCGTCCGTTTATGTAAATAAGCGGAGTTGAGGAGATTTAGCATTAGGTAACTGTTTGTCGACTCTCTCCTTTCGGGCAGAGAGGAACCCAAACGAGAGACTGCCCTTCGGGAGGTAGACAAATCCGACCCCGTTATTACGGGGTCTACGGGGAATTTTTGCCCAGGCAAAAAATCGAAATCCCACATGAAAGGGACCAAACACCAAGGAGTTCCAGGAAGGCTTCCATCAATGGAAACGACACAGGATAAAGTGTGCGGCTTCAGGGGACTACTTCGAAGGAGATTAAATGCTGAATTGATATGTATTTTAGTTTTTTTTCATGACACCAATCCTGGTACTTTTTGATTAGAACTCGCATATCTCATCTCCTATAGGGCAGTCAATGTTGGAAATTCCTCAGTATCTGTCTATATTTCTGAGATGAGGTATTATGTACACTATTTACATTATTTGGACTATTGTCCTCATCTTTGCTGACATATTTATCACAACGTTTCGGCCGTTGTACGCTCCGGCCTTCTTCATGTGGTTGGAATGTCGAACTGAACCCTTTATTTCGCTCACTGCGGTAGACAGTTCTAGTTCCACGTGCCATGTCTAATGGATGTCAGTTATCTCCTGTTAATTCCTCTCTCCAAGTTCTCCACTGCCTTAACCAGGTATTGATCTCACATTCTTTTGGTCCTGTCACTGGATCTAATTAACGTCTTTATCCACTGTGTCATGTCTCCTTGAGGAGATTCTTGTACAGATGGTGAAGAGACTTGAAACTTATATCCCCGAATATCAAGAATACCATCCTCAGAACAAGTAAGAATTTTTAAGGCAAATAAGAACTACAAGATACTACCTGATAATTGCAGACAGAACCCCCCCCCCCTGAAATTTCTGGTATATATAATTAGGAAAGTGAGCCCGGGGTATTAAACACTCACTGGACACATGGAAGGTAAGAGATGCAAGTGGTAATAGCGGGTAACATACTTCACCAGATTGAGTGAATAGATGGTTGAATAAGGAAAAAGAGAGATATTATAGCATTAAACCAGTTAGAGACCCGGCAGGAATTCGTGGAGAGCCGTGATCTTAACATCTTTGAATGTCATAGCGTATAAAAGAAATACAAAAGAAAACAATAATTTCTTCGACATACAGACCATAATATTAAGGAAAACAATAATTTCTTCGACACACAGACCATAATATTAAGGAAAACAATAATTTCTTCGACACACAGACCATAATATTAAGGAAAACAAAATTAGTACTTCGCGCTGAACATCTAAGTCATTATAGAAAGACCTCATTTCAAGATTGGCAATTGGTGTAATGTCATTTTAGTGTTATTATTGCCTCGGTGATAGTTATGAAGGAGTAGTTGAATAAATTTCTCATTCATATATTTTTGGCATTAGCGATAAGAGAAACTATATATTTTTATCAGGATATCTAGTAGGCATGAAACCACGGGCTGAGTCAGATTTTTCAAAATTGTGTGTGGTAAATCAGATATAAAGCGTTAAAGATTTCATCTGATTCTCTCATAGAATATACGTTGGTGGTTTCTGTTAGACAGATTCGCCTATCGCTTGCTCGAAACTCCTTCCAGCTCTTTTGAACAGGACTGAGTGTACTTTCATGCATTAAACCTTCTATTTCATTACTTATCTACTAGCCTCGTCTGGGGAGGTAGACAAATCTCTTGTTTCCAGTTTAGGATTTAGGATTGAGCTTCCGGTTAATTCTAAAGTCGACTTCAACTCTATACTTCTAAAGTCCCCATCTGAACTTTGAATTGTTTTTCACGAATTATTTTTTTCCTTCCACAATAGGCGTAGTAAGGTTCGCGTATCGTCCGGTTTATACTCCTCCTCAGTTTTTTGAATAAGAATAGAGGTATATCCTTTGTTCCCTGTTTAGGATAGGGTTTCTGTTTGTTTGTTTGTTTGGGTTTTATGGCATATCAACCACTGTGGGTTATTTAATGCCAAATTCAGTTTTTATATATATATATATATGCTAAATATACGAATTTTAAATGCCTATTTTGTATGGAACATTTTTAGCAAGCTAGAGCTCATTTGCTTGTACACTGCAAAATAATCCTAGGTATTTTTGTTTAAGTCAAGAATTTCCATTTGATAAGGACATTTTATTTGCAAAATGCTAAAAGGTAGGATATGTTGTTTACACATCAGTCTACATCTTTGATAAGAGACGAATTCTTTTTAGAAAATCCAATATAATTTTTGGTTCATTTTTTGCAAATAATTTCTTCATGTTCTTCATTGATTGATTGTTTTGTTTAACGGCATCTCAACCTTAGTTGTCACTTTATGCCGAAAATGATTTTGAGTGACTTTAAAAGTCAAAAACGTAAAGCTGGCGACATTATGGTTTCAAAAACGAATAGCTTGCAACATTATTGTTTCAAATACGTATAGGGGGCAACATTATCTTTTACAAAAAAACTTATAGCTGGCAACATTATTGTTTCAAAAACGGATAGCTGGCAACATTATGGTTTCAAAAAAACAAAAACAAAAACAAAACGTATAGCTGGCAACATTGTTTTAAGAACTTATAGCTGGCAACATTATTGTTTCAAAAACGTACAGCTGGCAACATTATTGTTTCACAAACGTACAGCTGGCAACATTATTTTTACAAAAAACGTATAGCTGGCAACATTATGGTTTCAAAAATATATAGCTGGTAACATTGTTTCAAAAACGCAAAGCTGGCAACATTATTGTTTCAAAAACGCATTGCTGGCAACATTATTTTTCCGAAAACATTATCTGAGGCCTTGCTGTTGGATGTAGTTTATCGCCATACCCAGGACGCGGATGTAGTTTATCGTCTTACCCAGGACGCGGATGTAGTTTATCGTCATACCTAGAACGCGGATGTAGTTTATTGTCTTACCCTGGACGCGGATGTAGTTTATCGCCATACCTAGGACGCGGATGTAGTTTATCGTCATACCCAGGACGCTGATGCAGTTTATCGTCATACCCAGGACGTGATAGGGTTTCTGGTTCCTTCTAAAGTCTACTTAAACTCTATGCTTCTAATGTCTCCATCTAAACTCTGAAATTTTATTCACTCACTAGTTTTATTTTTCTCATCAGTAGGGTTTTTTTTAAAAAGGAGTAGCCGTTTATTCCTTGATTCCGGTTTAAGATTGGGTTTCCGATTCCTTCTAAAGTCCACTTCACCCTTATAGTTCGAAGGTTTTCCTCCTGAACTCTGAAATTTTATTCCTATTTATTTATTTATTTTCATCCTCAGTCGGAGAAGATAGGCTCGGTTATCGTCTGATCCATACTCCTACCCGGTCTTTTGAATAGAAGTAGAACTTTATCCTTTGTTCTATGTTTAGGATTTGGTTATTCTGGTTTCTTTTAAAGTCTTCTCATTCTCTTTTACTTTAAGTTGCCAAACATGTCTTGATGGCATTACCGTATTGCTTGGAATGAATGAATTAAAACAAAAAAGATCTTTTATCCTTCGGTAAAAATTTGGGGGGATATTTTCTTTTCTTTGTACTTATTTTCAGGATTGAAACTTTATCGACTGTTTTCTACAAACAAACCCAATGATATGCGAAAGTCAGAGCATTTTCTTCGATTGAGGTGAGGGCTTACTGCCATATCATATTCAAACGACGATTCTCGTACAATCATTGAAGTTAAGCAACGTCGTGTCTGGCCAGTACATAGATGGGTAAACATTTTGGGATTACCAGGTGCCGAAAGGTTGGATGTGCGAATGGTTTAATGGATAATGTCGCGGAATTGATAATCGGAGAGCCGAGTTCAAATTCCAGTTCAGTTCGTTATATTCAATTACGCGCAAACACACTTGTAAAAATTATACATTTACACCCTCTCCCTCTAGTTATGGGTTATTTAGTAAGACTTTTATCACTAAATCATTATCTTAAGATAAAATTCTTACAAGTTAAAAATAATTTCTGGCTTTAACTAACTTGAAAAAAGGATTGATGTCGTAGCAAACGAATCACTGAATTGATGGCAGAAAGGACAAATTTATTTTTCTATTTAGTTCTCAGTTTCGCTGGTGCGGATTGAACCCCCAGCTCCATTCTAGCGCCGTTGGATGCCTAGTGATAGGATGCAGTGAATTCTGGAAGTGTAATATCAATTGTTATCTTCGGTCTTCTTAATTTTTCTTCTTTTATTGTTCTCTCAACTTAATATGTTTCCTCATATTCTCTAACACTCAGTAACCTCTTGCGTCTCAGTGGCGTTATTTCCTTGTTTGGGGTGAAATGATATTAAAAACGTACTACTTTATTTGCGCCATAAGTAATGAGAAAAATGATTTACTACTCAGTGGATTTTTGCATTTGCATAAATATTTACACATGTTCTCTATTATGACAATTTGCTATTACGAAGCAAAATTATTAGCTTTTTTTTTCTCAGGCATTGCGTTTATTCTTGCAAATAAACTATTCTTATTTTCTGCTCTTAGACCTAGTTTTATCTTCGATCTCTGGGCAGTCAACAACTAATGAAAAGGGCTTGCATTAAATAAACCGGGGGAAAAGAACGTGCCAGTTCACGGGAAATAACTCCAAGCAAATTGTCAGCCATTGTTACCTTCAGATAATGGAAATGACGAGAGGACTTTCTTTATTCCCAACTCGATTCGTTTGTTAGTGCGCCAGCACATTGTTCTTTGTTTTTCGTTCTTCTTTTCTCTTCGAAATAGCATATAAAATAAAAACGATTCTATCTATCTCCAAAATGTAACTTTTGTTTGATTTTTATTCGTATATTTTTCTCTTATGCTCGTTTTATTTGTTTCTTCTTTTCATTCGAAATAACGCACGAATCAAATCTCTCTCTCTCTCTCTCTCTATATATATATATATATATATAAATATATATATGTATGTATGTATGTATATATCCAACATTTCTTTAGTAGGCTCTTCTATTTTATTCATTTTTCTATTTTATCTATCTATCTATCTATCTATCTATCTATCTATCTATCTATCTCAGTCTGTTCATTATCTATCTATCCATATATCTATCTCAGTCTGTTCACTATCTGTCTATCTATCTATCTTAGTCTGTTCACTATCTATCTATCTATCTATCTTAGTCTGTTCACTATCTATCTATCCTAATTTCATTATTTAATTTGTATTTTTGTCTCTTTTTCTCTTTGCACTCATTATTTGCATTTCTTATTCCGTCGTCATATTAACTATTTTCTTATGTGTACCCCTTAAACAGAAACACCCACCCACCCGACAGACAAATAGCACGCTTCTGCGTACCTCTTCATCTATTTCTCTCCATATATCCTTCCCAAATTTTATTTTCTGTTTATATTTCATTCTTCACAGTGCTCTGGTTTTTACACTGCCAACCTCTTTCTTTCTCTGAATATTTATTTTCATATTTGATTTTTTTTTATTGGTCTTCAGCTTAATTCCACCGATCACTTCCAGCCACCCTAGCACCCGCCGTTTCCTTACTTCTCTAATCCTTAATGCCAGTCTAAGATCCGATGACATTTGGCTTTATTTTTCAACCAACATCAGCATTATTCTCCCACAATCTTTTTCTTCCAAATACTTTCCGTTTTCTTCGGAAGCATCATTCTCAACATTCGCCCCTCGCTCCCTTCTTTTTGACAATGGCAAGCGAAAACACGTTTCGGTAGGGAAAGAAATGAAGTGTGAGGATCAGCTGTAAGTGATTTTGATTGTGGCCATACATCAAATGTGTTGCTGCCAGTTACCGCTACAAACGTTGCGTGTGCCATGCAACGGTAGTTCATGCAGCCTGTACAAAATGGGAGTCCATGAACCGTTTCTTAATGGAATGTGATGTTTCCAATCAAAATAAATCAAAAACAACAAGTCAAACATAAAAAAAGACAGGCGATTTTTAAGAGGAAGAGTAGGAGGAGGAGGAGAAGAAGAAGAAGAACAATCATAGGAAACATTGCGCAACTGCCAACTAAATATCTTAAAATGCATTTTTTTTTATTTGTTGAAGGATTTAAGCTCTGCCGTCGTGGCTTTGAACGAAGAGTTTGATTTATGACAAAAGTAAGATTTCTAAATAAATAGGAAAATCTGAGACCATAACTAAAAATCTACAACCAATAATAATGACACCAATAGCAACAGTAATAATAATAATAATAATAATAATAATAATAATAAAAATAATAATAATAATAATGAGGGAATCCAAGAAGCGCATGCCCACAAAAGTACAAAAGATTGTACTCAGAAGTACAACTTACACATTACAAAGAGCTTTATAATTCTTTTTCAAAAAATATTCAGTGTATACAAATAATAATAATAATAATAACAATAATAATGTATTTCTTGATTAGAAGTGACACAGACGTGTATGAAAATTCTGATTTTTAACTTTTTTGTCATCCTATTTTATTTTCATTGTTATTGATAACAACAACAACAACAACAACATCTATAGTAATAATAATAATAACAAAATAAAAAGATCATGAAGTGAAAATCGCAAAAATGAGGTTCATGGAGACATCTTTTTCAGATAAACACAGCAAATTTGTTTTTGAATATGGTGAACACTACAATATTTGTCTCGAAATAAACAAGACCCTGATGATGACATTGTGCTATGTCGAAAGTACTCGGAATAAAATAATATATATCAACAAGGTGATTTTCTCTCTTCCTTTAATAATGAAACCAAAAATTTGTCCGTGAATATGAAAGGATCCAACTGAAAATAAGTAGAGAACAGATGAAGCATGTCTTTATATATATATATATATATATATATATATATATATATATCAATTTTTTTTGAACAATAAAAAATATTAAAAAATTAAAATCTTCAGACACACTGGGTTGTAGATTTATATTCTTTAGTTTTTTTTATTATTATTTCATTTAGATTCCTCGACTAGTTTCGGCCGAAATATATATATATATAACAAATAATAAATAATATAATAAATAATATGTTCTTACGATTTTACAAAATCGTAAGAACATACGCGTCAATGTAGACGTACATGCAGTCCTATTTACACGTATATATGTATATACGCAAGGACTACTACTCGTGCTAAAATTATGCCTACGTTAGATCTTTTATAATTTTCCAAAATTATACCCAGAATTATGGGTGAATAACAAAACAATGTGGATCACTTTTTTATTTTGCCAAAATGAAGCAACTTTTTTTTTTCTTTCCAGATTTTTCTCTATCCAAGAAAGCGCAACGGCTCAACCTTAAAACTTAGAAATTATAAAAAATTTTTTTTTTTTTAGCAATGAAATAAAAAGAAAAAGTGAATGATAAGCGAAAAGAATGGTACGCTCTTGAAGAATTCTTTTGATGTTTTTACAGCAGCACATTTCAAAATAAAAATCGATCGACGGTTCTTCTCAAAACGCGTATAACTCGTATTCAAAATCTAACATTTGATGTTAAAAGGAAAGAATTGAAAGCAGCGTGTTATTCAGGAGAGAAAAAAAACAAGAGAAATTAAAAGTGAAATTAATAAACAAAACACAAATAAACTCTTGTTACATAGAGTTATGTCATCTAGCGTAGGGTCATAGTTTAATGCCCATTATTGTAACGATAAGTCACCTGACCCCAAAAAGAAAAAAAAAAATCCCTTCACAAACGAAGTGAATTTAATTCCTTTTTTTTTCAATCGGGAATTTGAAGATGACTTGTTAATATTCAATGATTTTTCTTTTATCTACATATTTTACAATTTTTTTTTGTTTGGCGAATGTCAGTTGGGCAAATTCGATCAAATTCGAAACAGAAGCCGAACAAGGAGGCACTCGCTGGACGCAATCAAGTGAAATTGATTCGAGAACAGAGAGGCTGAAATGTTGAAAGATTAATAGCATAGACGATAGCTGAATAAAATTCGAAATACAATTATAAAGAATGTTAACTTGACACTAGCAATCTGAGATATGATTATGAGTTGTTTTCACTTTTACTCGTCCTTCATAATATTGCAGTCAGTCAATAAAAATAAGACACGATTAAAAAAAACCCAAAAAACAAACAAAAAAAACAAAAAAACGAACAAAACAACCAATAGGAAAACGATAATGTTAAAAAAAAAAAAAAGAAGAAATTACTCTAACGCATTTAGTCCAAAGAAGAGACAATTGGCGGTAGGGAAGATACGTATTAGGAGAAGCTGTTAATGGTTCCTTAAAAAAAAACAAAAAAACATTTGCTTCTCTCCCAATTCTATTCTTGACTTCTTGCAGTATTTTTGCCTGACTTTCCACTTAGAACTAAATCTCAACTGTATAATATGCACATGTGTCCATGGTTTACATTACAGTGTAACCCGGATATAAGAGACCCAGATATAAGAGGAACCCGGATATAAGAGAGATTTTGCACCAACCTAATATTAGGTTGGTGCAAAAATAATTTCGTTTTCTCACATAGTAACATATGTTAGAAAACGAAATTATTTTTGCACCAACCTAATAGTTTGTTGGAAATCTTATTCTGTAGTTTCTGTCGGGCGAACTGTCTGATATTTCAAAATATCAGGACCACCAAAAAAAAAAAAAAAAAAAAAACTGTTCCGAAGTGAAATTGATCTCCGGAAGACAAATATTTTCGTGGGTCCCCCAATTTGTTATTTTTGATACTAGTCTTTGGCAAATTTCTAGATCTCTAACCCAAATATTCTCAAAACGGGGTCCATACTGACGCTAGGAAGCCCAGGTAACATTACTGGTGTCCTCACAAAATAAATTAAAAAAAAACAAAAAACAAATTGGGGATCCACGAAAATATTTTAGTCTTCCGCAGATCAAGTTCACTTCGGAATAGTTTTTTTTTTTTTGGTGGACCTCTATAACCATTCGATGAAAACAAAGCTTATTTTACTTCTTACTTATAGATAAGTTCAGGAATTGTATGATAGAAATGTTAAACATTAGGCCGCGAATCTTAATTCACGTATTTTCTTTTTTTAATAATATAGACATATTATGTCTATTTATTTTTACAATAACCCGTTTTACTTCTCTTATTATCTTCTTGATGTTAAGTTGAAATTCATCAAAGATAGTGCCATAGTTCTTGCTAACCCAAGTATTTTCGATATCGTTCTTGATTAGATAATACGAAAAAAAAAACAAAAACAAATTGGGGTTCCACGGTAATATTTTACTCGTCCACAGAGCAATTTCCCTTCGGAACAGTTGTTATAACTAAGAATTGGAATTTCTGCAGTAATCTACGCCATATTAAAATATTAAAAAAAGGAAGGAGAGTGAGATTAAGCGATATAAGTTAGCGTCCCTTTTACTCTATCACGTGTTTTGTCTGAAAAAGTTGAATAAAAATGAGAAGGATTATATACATATAAAATTAAAAAAGGATTATATATATATATATATATATATATATATATATATATATATATATATATATTCCTTTTAAAAAAAAGTTTAAATTTAATAACTAATAATTAAACCTAATAACTTACATACAATTCTACATACTGTAAGGGATTCTAATTACATTTAATTGTTCTTAAAAGAAATATAGTATTAGGTTGGTGCAAAAATAATGTCGTTTTCTCACATATGTTACTATGTGAGAAAACGACATTATTTTTGCACCAACCTACTAAATTAAAAATTAAAAATTAAAAGTGAAAATATTTCAAATCGTAGTTAAATAAAACGTATTCTAACCTAAACACCCCTCAAAAATCATTAAATATACAAATAGGAAAAAAAAAAATGCCGTAAGAATTTTTGCCGTTAACAATAAAAATTAAAAAAAAAACCAGACGACATGCATTTAACGGATGTTAGATTTCATTGGAAAATACATCCCTATAACCCACAAAATGTAACTAATAACTGATACACCAAAATACTGACATAATGAACACGCAGACACCCCTGTCTAGTGGAAGTGGATTTATCTGCAACCTTGGAAACGTGAATTATGATTTTAGCTGTGTCTTTAAAACCCAGTAATTTTAAAAGTTACTCCAAAATTAGCTTGAGGATGAAATGGAACTAATGTCTTTAATTTAATTACAAAATTAAATTCGGGACTTTTAGCTTCCATTTTTGAAACATGGTTAGAATTGTGTAGCGAAAATAACCATATTTTAAATCAATTAATTTATAATATTAATGCTCTGTAAATTTACATTGAGCACTATTTTGTAAAAATAAAAATATCTATAAGAACACCGGATTGTATATCTTACTGTTCTTTATATATATATATATATATATATATATATATATATATGTATATATATATATATATATATATATATATATATATATATATATATATAAATTGGATAAAAAAGGGAGGATTATATATAATGGAAAATTATCTAAAGATTATAATTCATTATATAAATGAATTTAATAATGATAAATAACATCCGTTTTAAATATGACTAAAATAAAATAAAAATAATATATAAAAATAATATATGAATATAAATTAATTAATATATTGATAGACTGGATATTCTTAAAATGGGTGATCTTCAACTATCATTGACATCAAATGGAACCGAATATAAATAAAATCGCAGAGCAGAATCATCCACAGAGCAGTCATTGAATAAATCTGCACTTTTTAAATTTATTAAATGCTCACAGATTTTAAAATGGTTTATTATCGGTTATCTTACTAATGTACATAAGTAAATATAAATTTATTTTCATTAAATTAGTTTTACTTCAAAATAAAGCGTATACGTCTACTATTTCTATAATATAATTCCTCAACTTATCTATAATTAAAAAATAAAATAAGCTTTGTTTTGATCGAATAGCTATGGAGGTCCCACAAAAAAAAAAAAAAAAAAAAAAAAAAAATTAAGAGTAAAAGTGGCCAATGGGTAAAAAAAAAAAAAGGTTTGAGAACATCTGGTCTAATCAGTTCGGAATTAATCAAGTATCTCAGCTCGTAGTGTTTTCTATCCGATAAACCATTTCTGTTTTCTTTTCAACAAAAACAAGGCGTTTGTGTGCGGGCTTTGTTATTTCTTTTATGATTTTTCTTTTTGTGTTGTACCTTTTTTTTTATTAAGCATTTCAACCCAAGCAAGGCGGGAGTGCCACTAGCACGCAAGGGTTTGCAGAGGGTAGAGAACAGGAGTAAAGGGTCGTGTTTAAGGAAAGGATTCAGAGAAGGACGGTGAACAAGATCAAGGTACCAGAAGATGTCGATTGACATTACACTTGAATATTTGAAGATTATAGTTTCCAGGAAAGTGAGTAAGAGGAAGAGAATTTCGCAGATGGGAAGTGCGAGAGAAGAAGCTGTCTGATTAGAAAGACGGTTACATTTAATCTTTTCAGCAGTGAAATGCATGGGACCATGATGCCAAACAAGTCGCTCGCTTAAATTCATGCAGTCTGGCAATCAGAGAAAGAATCTTGTCGGAACAGTAGCCGTGAAAAACTTGTAGAAGAGACAGAAGGATGCCACGGCACATCTGTGAGAAAGCCATTGTAGAGGAGATGCCAGATCAGGATCTATGACATTGCATATCCATCTCTGGATTTTGTCGAGAACTTCCAGACTTACAACGGTGGTACCAGACCATATATGACAGCATTTATTCCTTGGAATTATATTAATTTTGTTTGTGTATATATATATATATATATATATATATATATATATATATATATATATATATATATATACATATATATATATTGTTTATAATACGGTGATATGCAAATGTATATTAAATTAATCTAGTATTTTTTGTAAATATGATTATTCTTATGTACTTTTATCTCTATCTATAAAAGGCACGGTGTGTGTGTGTGTGTGTGTGTAACGAATGCATGGCCGGAATTGCACCAAAATTTACATGTACATGCTCC
>OZ010581.1:68655966-68705966 GCA_963932145.1 Acanthosepion lycidas | reverse complement strand
CTTTTTCTATTGATTATTTGATTTTTTCTTTCTTTTTTCCATTGATTGATTGATTCTTTCTTTGTTTTGTTTTGTTTTCTTTCTTTCTTTCTTTCTTTCTTTCTTTCTTTCTTTCTTTCTTTCATGATTGATTCTTTCTTTCTTTCTTTCTTTATCGATTGTTTGATTCTTTTTTTCTTCCTTTTCTTTCTTTCTTTTTTTATTGATTAATTGATTCTTTCTTTCTTGTTTCCATTGATTGATTGATTCTTTCTTTTCTTTGTTTTGTTTTCTTTCTTTCTTTCTTCCATGATTCTTTCTTTCTTTCATGATTAATTCTTTCTTTCTTTCTTTATCGATTGTTTGATTCATTTTTTCTTCCTTTTCTTTCTTTCTCTTTTTTATTGATTAATTGATTCTTTTTCTCCTTTTCTCTTTTCCGTTCTTTCTTTCTTTTTCTATTGATTAATTGATTTTTTCTTTCTTGTTTCCATTGATTGATTGATTCTTCCTTTTCTTTCCCTTCTTTCTTTCTTTCTTTCTTTCATGATTGGTTGATTCTTTCTTTCTTTCTTTCTTATTACTCTATTAGCAGGTCTCTGGTATGTCAAATCCCCTTTCAGGCATTTAACCAATCTTTAACAATTATTTCCACTCTCGTAGCTAATGCACGATAAATATAACATAATGATAAACGCGAATAATATAAAATCGTTATTTATTCTCGTCAAAAATTATAGCCGCGGGCTCTACTCCAAGATGAGGTTCTTTCTCATAATTTAGGCGTAGAGAAAATGCTTTCAATTCACGATACGTTTACCTTAAGAAAATAGTAACAAAATGTTGATATTTAGACCAATCCGCTGCACTCATCTGCAATATTCCCAGTCTGATTTATTAAAGAATGTTATGCATTTGATCGGCGGCGAAGAGTTAAGAAGTGATTAGATCTTTTGTGATAACAAGCTTTTCCAAGTTCAATAGTAGGATCTTGTGGAAGAAGAATTAATATTTTCGGGGGTAGTGTGGGGAGGGAGAAATGCTTATAGATTTGTAAAAGCTTTTTTGAATGCTGAAAATCTCAAACCTTTGCCCTGTAGAAATGGAATATATTAATAAAGCTGAACTAAAAATATTATATTCTCCCTTTTAAATAATCAGGAAAAAAGTTAGGAATTACGTACTTTTTCTGCTGTAAAACATATATTCCTCTCGAAGTCTCTTTAATATCTGGGATGTGCAGGTGGTATCATGGATAGCTTCGAGGAGTGAAAATTCGGAGAGCCAAGTTTGAATTCCACTATGGTCGTTACGTAGGTTTACGAATAAATGTCCTTGGGATTTGTATGAATTTATACCCTCCCCCTTCAACTCTGGGATAAATCGTAGGACTTGTATTTTGAAACATTTTTATTCTTGAAAAACAAAACTGCTACTGCAAGATATAATCGCCAAAAAAAAAAAAAAAAAAATAAAAATAAAAATAAAATAAAAAAATAACTTACAGCCAGTGCTAAAAGTGTTTCTTTGCTTGCACTTCTCGCGTGTGAAACTCCGTTGCAGCTCCATGCTTTGTGGCCAACATTAATCTGCAAAAATTTAAATGCAATGTCAATCCCTATCTAGTGTACTCCTGATTACTCGTTCCTGCTCATTATTAATGTTTCTCTTGCTAATTCTTCCACACTCTGTGACCTTTTGTATCTTTTCTATGAAGCTTTACTAATTCAGCTGAAAAACGTTTATTTTATTGTAATTGACGGTTACAAGCGAGAGGGGAGGTATGATGGGTTATTTTATAGGGTGCCCAGTAAAAAAGCGGAAAAAATTTAGAATCACTGTTCTATCTTTCAGGAATAACTGACTTAAATAAATTCCTTGAATAATCATTCGACTTCCTTAACTCTGATTGGTTGTTTTATGATTGATTAATTGCTGCCCCATCTTGTGTCTCGTCATTTAAAGGTTTTTTTGCAGAGAACATTCGTTCTGCCTTTTTCGTATGGCAAAGCAATACATTGATTTTGGGTGTCAAGTTGGCACTTTTCAAAGAAGAGCGTCCGTCGTGGAGATTGACGAAAAGGGTGGAAATTCTCCTTGAATTTCTTCAGTCACATCAGTCGTCACCGGTTTTCAACGGTTGTCCCACGTCTTCCTCAATGTATATCTTTATTGCTAACCTGTATTATCACACTGATTCAATAGTAAATGGACAGATAATATCTCAGTACTTGGAAAATTGATTTCTAAAAGAAAATATTGATAATAAGCTGCAAAGGAATAGTCTAAAATGCTTTATCCGAGGGAAAATAACTGTGTTGACACCGGGTGGCTTGGACTTAATTCACGCATGAACAAGAACTGTTGTTTGCACTAAACATAAATTGAAGTTTCTGACCACGTCCTAGCTTGTCCAGTAACGAGTAAAATCTATGTTATGGTCCAGGTTAGGACCAAGGAAGAACAACACGAACACAAGAGTAGAAATAACGAAGGTATATTACACAAAATGATTATACAAGATGTGGAAGGTGTTAGTATGACTGTCAGTCTGGTTTGAAGTGAACTACTATTGGCTCGACTCGATTCGGTATTTAGCCACCCCCCACGAGGGTTGCATGTGGCACAAGGCCGAGTTTAACGTGGGTTTCCTGAACCCGTATGCTCGGCCAAAAAATGCCTGTAGAACCTGTATAAACGGGATCGGGTTGGTCAACCTCCCCGAACGAGATTCTGCCCTTCGGCGGGACCTCGTCCGGGTTCCTCTCTGCTCAGAGGCAAAGAGTTCGACCGTCAAGCCGAGAAGCTCGGCTTGATTCGGTATCTAGACACCCTCCCACGAGGGTTGCATGTGGCACAAGGCCGAGTTTAACGTGGGTATCCCGAGCCCGTAGGCTCGGCCAAAAATGCCTGTAGAACCCATATAAACGGGATCGGGTTGGTCAACCTCTCCGAACGAGACTCTGCCCTTCGGCGGAGCCTCGTCCGGGTTCCTCTCTGCTCAGAGGCAGAGAGTTCGACCGTCAAGCCGAGAAGCTCGGCTTGATTCGACCCTCTCTCTTGAGAGGCGTAGTATACATAATGTTAGGAAGAGTTCACTCTGTAGTTATAGGTAAGGAACCATGACAATCTATATGCGTCAATAAATTGTTTTTTTCTTTTAATTTTTAAAAAATCGGTATCACCCCACGCAAGGCAGTAAAGCCACATTGATACAAGTGGTTACAAGGCGTGGAAAAACTAGAAACAGAAACATTAATAATGAGCGGGAAGAGGAAAGCGTAATCAGAATGAGAGTACATAGCGATTGACATTGCATTTACATTTTTGCAGATTTAAGTAGGCCAGAAAGCACGGAGCCGGAAGGGAGTTCCACAAGCGAGAAGTGCGAGAAAAGAAACTGTTAGCATAGAATGTAGAGTCACATCTAACCAAATCAACTGCAAATTGATGAAATCTCGACACCATTATATTATTCTTCTTTTATGTGACGTGTCACTTCTGGACGTAGGCGATCATGGCTCTCCACTTCCGCGTACCCCTTTTAGTTCTCAATATGTTTTGTTCTTTTGCTACTACCCCCAAACCCTATTCTGTCATCCACTTGCTTAAGCGCGCTAGGTATGTCACGCGTTGCTTTCCTTTGTCTCGCTTTCCCTCTATCCGCCCTGTAAGTATTAGATTCTCCAAGTGCTCTTTTCTCATTACGTGTCCCAGAAATTTCAGCTGCCTCTTCCTGATGTTAAGTAAAAGCTTACTCCTTATTTGCATCTTCTCCAAAACCTGATCGTTGCTCATATGTTCGGTCCATGGTATCCTCAGCATCATTCTGTAGAACCATACATCCGTTGCCTATCTCCATAATCCATCCAACCCAGCGAATTTGGTCCCTGAAAACGTGACTTAATTAGAGTCTGCCACACTTTTCGCTAAATGACCCCTGACTCGAGGTTAGCAAAATTAACATGAAATTCCACATAATAAGTATTCCTTTAGGTTAATGTGTAAATTTAAATTATCAGCATGTGCGCATATATATATATATATATATATATATATATATATATATATATATCGGGTGTAGTCTGGCTTACTTTGTGTTTTGGTAACAAGATAATCACGTATTTTTATAGTGAGTAATTGAACTTATACTAAGTTAAAACTTAATCATTTTATTTTATTCTCCCATCTGACCAACCTTCTACTCGTAAACAGATATTGGAGGGGGACTCTCCCTTATATTAGGTTGGTGCAAAAATATCGTCGTTTTCTCAGATATGCGAGAAAACGACATTATTTTTGCACCAACCTAATATATATATATATATATATATATATATATATAAGACCGAGTCTCCCTCTTTCTTATATATATATATATATATATATATATATATATATATATATGTGTGTGTGTAAGAGAGAGTCCCCCTCCAATATCTGTTTGCGAGTAAAAGGTTCGTCAGATGCGAGAATCAAATAAAATGATTAAGTTTTAACTTAATATAAGTTCCATTACTCACGATAAAAATACGCGATTATATATATATATATATATATATATATATATATATATATATATATATATATATGGTAAGTATTCCACTTTCAAAATGTCTGTGACTAAACCGTCTAACTCACTCCATGTTCTTGCGAGTGAGGCTGCTTGTTAGCGAGCCACGAGGACGAAAAACAAGACCTAATAAAGGGAGGGAGATCTCTTAGAGTTAACGGCCATCTTAACTACAAGCGCTGTCTTCATAAACCATCGTGGAGAAGGCAAAAGGAAACCACTCTACTATTAATCCCAAGAAATATCATGACCACTATATTGCCGTGCTTAAATTTAAAAAGTCTAGGTACCATAGCGAAGAGCGAATCAGAACAATTAACTGTATTTATAAAAAAGGTACAGAGAGGCATCCTTACGGCGGCAGGAAAGTGACTGATGCCGAGTCACCAGATCACTTCTGATAATATTGCTGATACTTATTGCGATTTTATCAAAGAGCTTAAGGTAATATATATATATATATATATATATATATATATATATATATATTCAGAAATTAAAGCACGAATCTGGATGAATCAAAATAGGGCGGGGTGTTTCTCTGTCAATCGTGCGAAAGCATTTTACGTAATTTGAAGTAACCACGAATGAAATGATCCATGGGAGTCATTTTGAAACTAATTTGTTCTCTTCAGTGCAATAGTTGGAGCTTGAATTGGTTTGAATCTTTAACGAACCGAAGCACACACCTGTAGATAGACGCGAATGATTTGTTCAGAGCAATATACGGATGCTTCAATAGCCGAATCAAAATCTCTGACTTGAATCTAATTGAAAAATGAATGACGATGTTTGAAAGGTGGAATTCATTAGAAGGACCCGAAGAAACATTAATGAATTGAAGAAGGATTTCATTGAAGAGTGGGCCAAGATTTCAAAAGAATGGTGTGAAGGTTTACGAAAAACGCCTCCGTGGAATTATTGCGAACATAACATTATGCATCTAATCAGGTAACTATGACATCACGTTTATCCTTCGAAAAATTTTCAAAATACACTGTAGAGTAAAATATTATACGGTGTATTTTGCAAAAAGGTGGTATTCTTAGGTGTGGTAGATTTTATTTGTTCTCGAAATAATCACCTGTGTTAATAATTTAAGGTAAATGTAAGCATAAAAAAATATTAAATATCTTAAAAGAGCTAAATAATTTACACCACATATATACATACACAAACAGATCTATCTCTATCTATTAGAGCTTCTTCATTTTCTATCTATTGCAGTTTCGTCATTATATATATATATATATATATATATATATATATATATATATATATATACATTAAATTATAAACATATTGAACATACTGACACACCTAGTCTAGCAAAATAGATTTATCTGTATTCTTGGAAACATGAATTTTGTTTTAGCTGTTTATTTAAAACCCTGTAATTTTTAAAGTTACTCCAAAATTCGCTTGAGGATGAAATGGAAGTAATGTCTTTAATTTAAGTACAAAATTAAATTTGGGGCTTTTAGCTTCCATTTTTGAAACATGGTTGGAACTGTGTAGCGAAAAACCATATTTTAAGTCTATTAACTTATAATATATATATATATATATATAGTTGTATATTGAGACAGCAAGCCTTCGTTTATGCAGGTTTCATTAAAAACGACAGAAAAGGTACTACGGTTAAGCTTTTTATTTAATTTTTTCTTGTGTTCGAACAAGAGCTTTCTTTTCTCGACAAAGGGTGTGTAAAAACTGTCCAAATGTTTTACAGTTCCGAGCGCTTCCGGCTAAACCGTTAGCCATTATCAAGGATGATTCGATTTTTCAGCTTAATTGAATGTGTACATTATGTGTATGTTTTATTGGGTTGTAGGGATGTTTTAATTCCCGAATACGGTTAGCCCATTGTGTCCTTGTTCGTAGTTAATATTGATAAGAGTTGTTTTTTTCTTTTTTATTATTAAAGCTTCCATTATTTTTAATCATTTTTACAAGTGGGTGCAGTTATTATATTTGTGTTTTCTACTAGTATGTTTCTAATGGAGTCGGGTAAATTTGTGTGTGTGTTTAAATGGGTTCTAATGGAGCTGTGATCAGATAGGTGTAACGTAAGACGTCTGGATAAGCATGTAGTTGTTTAACCAATGTAATTATTTATTAGCCCGGTTTGATCAGGAACACAGTTACTTAAGGGGCATTTGAACATAGATACTGTTCGTTCTTTGTAATTTGGACTTAGTTGGTGTGTTGTAATTTTTGAGGATAAGGTTAGCTGTCTTAAATTTTTTATAATAGATAATTAATTTAATTATTCTATTCGGATCACTTGGGGTAGTGTATTTCTTTATAATATGTCTTAGTGAAGATTCGTCTTGTTTGTAGTTAATGTACATTTGGTTTTTGTAATAAATGTGTATGTAATGTTTGGCTGTTTGTTCTCTATCGTTATTATTTACTTTCGGGAGAAATAGTCTAATTTGTTGGTCTATAACGTGGCTAGGGAAGCCGTTGTTGATTAGTGTTTGTTTAACATTATTAAGCTTTTTATTTAATTTTTTCTTGTGTTCGAACAAGAGCTTTCTTTTCTCGACAAAGGGTGTGTAAAAACTGTCCAAATGTTTTACAGTTCCGAGCGCTTCCGGCTATACCGTTAGCCATTATCAAGGATGATTCAATTTTTCAGCTTAATTGAATGTGTACATTATGTGTATGTTTTATTGGGTTGTAGGGATGTTTTAATTCCCGTATACGGTTAGCCCATTGTGGCCTTGTTCGTAGTTAATATTGATAAGAGTTGTTTTTTTCTTTTTTCTTATTAAAGCTTCCATTATTTTGTAATAAATGTGTATGTAATTTTTGGCTGTTTGTTCTCTATCGTTATTATTTACGTGGTATTTATTTGTTGGTCTATAACGTGGCTAGGGAAGCCGTTGTTGATTAGTGTTTGTTTAACATTATTAAGTTCTTTGAGGAAGAGTAGTCGAGAGGATGAATTCTGGTGTGCTCTATTTAGAAAGTTTTTTATTACTGCTATTTTGTACCTAAGTGGACATTCGCTTTTGAAGTTAAGGTGGCACGAGTTTTTGCTGGTGTGTTTTTGTATAATGATGTAATGAAAGTGTTATTGTTGTATTCAACGAGGACATCTAAGAATGGAAGTTTGTTCATAGCTAAAGTTAAGGACGAAGTTTTTCTCAAATGTGGTCTTTCTATTTCTTTTATGTTATTTGCTAAAATAAAAATATCATCTACGTGGCGAACATATATTTCGGTTTACGAACCTGTGTAAATATCGTATTTTCTACGTGAGACCTTTAATAGTTAAAAAAGTATGGACCGAGTGGATTTCCCATACTAAAACCATTAGTTTGGGTGTAAATATTGCCATTATGATCATAGAATGGGACTTTACACATTCTTTGTTCAGAAAAGAAAGCTCTTGTTCGAACACAAGAAAATTTAAATAAAAAGCTTAATCCGTAGTACCTCGTCAGTCGTTTTTAATGAAACATGCATATATATATATATATATATATATATATATATATATATATATATATATATATATATATATATAAATTATATGTATGAAAGCGTGGCCGAGATGTTAGAACTTTTGCTTTCTGACCATGAGACACGGGTTCGATGTTATCGGAATGGATCGAAATCGATCCCAGAGTGCGGCATCTTTGGAAAGAGCTTGAAAACCATAACACGGGTTGAGCCAAGCCTTGTGAGTGAAATTGGGTAGACAGAACTCTTGATGGCCGTTGATAGCTGTGCTAGTACGAAGTCACAACTCATTATGGCCGAGGGTTTGAGCGTGGTGGCCTTGTTCAAATTCTTGAGCACGCTAGATAACACGCTCTCTCCCAGAAGCTGTAACTAAGGTCTGCTCTACATAGTTGCAGTATAAACAACAGGTGGGCTCTGAGGGTGTTGAGCAAACACAAATGTGCCCGAGCCAGTGTCTGCAATAGGGACTGGCTAGCCACCCTTCTAGACGGGTATCCTCGAATGCGAGTGGCCAGCTATTATTTACGATGTATGTATGTATATAACTAGTTAACTCCAAACTTAAATACTTTACAATTTAATTTGCATAACGATTTCAAGCACATTTTTAGCGACATTCGTTTATTAGACATTAAATTGTGTCACTTAGCGTCCTCCGCAATCTATCTAGACTTTTTAGCTAACCAGTTGAATATTGAAGAACGTTCTTTAAATCTGAAAATTTGAAAAAGTAACATCATTTTAAAAATTCCCTTAGTAATGCATAAATCCTCTTCTTCTCCCTCCAGCTATAGGTAAATAGCAGGACAGGCTGGGTTCTGTAACCTTGGATGGCAACTGGTCTAGGAGAAGGAAAACTCTGAATTCAAAACCTTGTAGCACGTAGAGCACCAGGTGTCTGTATTCGGCCCTTCAAAAAGTGTGGATGGTTCTGCACAAAACCTTCACCACTGTAATCAATTCATATGTGCTGGTGTCGGGCTGTCGACCCTCATACGTCGAATACGACGAAAGAGTCGAATATAGTTGAAAAAATATTAACACTTATTAATAAACCTAAGAATGATATTCTCGGCTCGTTAGATATTAAAAGTGTCCTTGCTAATGTAAAGAAACCATAGAAATAGTAATATAAAAGTTATATAATCAACCTAAGCTCAAGCCGCCTAATAGGCCAAAGACTCCTACTGCCTTATACGACACAGTTACCCTTTTACGATGACTATGATGACATTTACACACATACTGACGGTGTAGCAATGGGTTCTCCTCTACTTCTACAAGAACAATGTAGAAAGCAATAACAATTTAAAAAATCGTCAGTATATGGCAGCTATATTTTCGTATTAACGGGAAAGAAATAAGAATTAAAAATCCTTAAAAAACATATGAAATAATTCATTTCTACAGGTCACTTATGAGTGTAACATTAAAAAAAAAAAAAAGAATGCGTTTCCTGGATGTTCTGGTAGAAGCTAATAATAATGATTTTAGCACTTCAATACATGAAAAGCTTTCTAGTAAAAATTCATATTAATTATAAATGCAAATTTCCACACATATATAAAACAGGTGTTACAGAAACAGGATTTATCGTTCGAAAATTATTTCCTCTTAAAACACATTGTTTTATAGAGAATTAAGGAACAAAAAACAGACACTTATCAAAGATAATTTCCCAAATTATGCTGTTGGTTAAAAAATAAGATTTAGCTTGAAAGAAATTTATAAAAAATAATACAAGCGACCAATTTTATATAAATAAAAATAAAGACTTCATTAAATTGTTTTATTGTATTAGGCTGGTGCAAAAAATAATGACGTAATAATGTCGTTTTTTGACGTATTTTTTTAACGTCGAAAAACAACATTGTTATGTCATTATTTTTGCACCAACCTAATAAATGGATCTATCCTAGTTATAAAGAAAACGACAAGTCTATTAAAATTAATATCTGCTAATTTATCATCTAGTATAAAAAAAAAAAATTAAAAACGCCCAATCTAATTGTTAAAAATAATTCGCCACCTCAAAAATCTATATAAAAGAAATGTTTATGAACTCTTATGTGCTTTAGGAGATAAGCATTTCCAACCCTAACAACCAGCAAGCAGCATAAAATTTGTACATTGGCCACACTTGTATCACACTCTCTCGTATGTTGACTTGTCAAAATTTAGTGCAATTCGCGCCAGATAAATGAACAAGTGATGAAGTAGCGAAATAATTTTAGTATCAGATAAATTTTAGTGCATAACACTAAAGTTTTATATAAGACACAGTGCAAAGTAAAACTCGAAATAATAAAGAAGCAAATAATATTAAATAAAATGTCTTTCTCCAGAGGTAACCGTATAATGAAGTGCCTTTAAAAAATAAACATAATTTTCAGTTTGAACGTTTGTCCTCAGATTCTATGACAAAGCCCTTGAGCGACAGCTTCCCGCCTTGGACCCTGCGTAAAATGAACGCTGCTACACACTGACTATTTTTAACGTCATTACTTTTCTCCATTTAATGCTCTATCTATCTATCTATCTATCTATCTATCTATGTGTTTGTGTGTGTGTATTTTAAATGTCGGAGCAGCTGAAGAATGGCGTCCTATTTCATTCTAATCTGCAAAGTAGAATAAATATGTGTGGCTACTGATATATATATATATATATATATATATATATATATATATATATATATAATCTTGTGTTTATCAAGGAAAAAACATAATCTCTGAAAGCCCAGAACTTTTTATAAAAATAAATAAAAAATCAATGTCCCTGAAATAAATTTTGCTTGTAACGCGTGTTGCTTATTTTCCATCTGATCAATTCAGAATATAAATTCTATTTATTTAGCTCCAAAGGGAACAATTTAAATGCGTATAATTTATGTGGTGACAATTTGTATCTTCTCACATTTACTCCGAAGAAATAATGTGCATATGTAAAGGAAATGAAAAGGAACAGATCTAATTGGACGAAGGGAGGAACGAGGAAATAGATTGTAAAAGGAGACAAATCAAAGAGTTGGTGGCAAGAAAGAAAGGGCGGGAAAATAGAGAAGCAAAGAAATTCGGAGAATGAAGAAACGAGAAAATGGAGTTTTCAAATTTCAAGAAAATAGTGTAAGAAAGCAGAAAATTGAAAAAAAAAAAAAAAAGAAAGAAAAATTTAAAAGGATGAAGAAACGAAAAAATAGGGTAAAAACGAAGAATTGGGAAAAATAGGGTTGAATTTTAAAATAAGATAATTTGGGGAGAGTAAGTAACGAGGACATCCAGAGTAACGGAATACAATATGAAAAATGATGGAACGATAAAAAAAAAATGTATAATAAGAAAAATATTACAAGAATAAAAAACGGGTAATTGGAAGCAGGAATATACGAGAAAATAAATTAAAAAAATGACCCCCACTGAAAAAAAAAATTAGACAAAGGAAGAAACCGGAAAATAGGGCTTAAGGAAAAACAAGGAAAAATGATTAAATGGAGAAAGGAAATAATTTATGGAAATATTAAAAAGAACGGTTTATGAAGAAAGAGGAGTTAAAATAGACACGAGATAAACAAATGTAAAACTCAGATAAGGAAAAACATGAAAAACAAAATGGAAAAAAAAAAAAAAGAAACGAATAAAGATATTCGTTCTTGCTTTTAATATTAATGACACACATGATCTGGTGCTCTTGCTATATATTTAGAGATTCTTGATAAAATCCAAAGAAAATTCGTAATGTTATTAATCCTGACCTGGCATATATCCCATCGCCATAACGTAGTTTCGCTGTACCTTCTCTATAAATATTAGGTTGGTGCAAAAATAATGACGGTTTTTGACGCTAAAAAATATTAGGTTGGTGCAAAAATAATGACGTAAAAATGTCGTTTTTTGACGTTAAAAAATACCTCAAAAAACGACATTATTACGTCATTTTTGCACCAACCTAATACGTCAAAAACCGTCATTATTTTTGCTCCAACCTAATACGTCAAAAACCGTCATTATTTTTGCACCGACCTAATACGTCAAAAACCGTCATTATTTTTGCTCCAACCTAATACGTCAAAAACCGTCATTATTTTTGCACCAACCTAATACGTCAAAAACCGTCATTATTTTTGCTCCAACCTAATACTTTCAGGGAGATTGTTCTGTTTAAATTTCTGCTGTGGACTTTTAAACCCCATATACATATTTTACATACTTATTGTAAATTGTACATAATTAGGACTTCATAGAGACAATGAGGTATTATGGTGGCTGTAATAAGAATGGTAAGTAAGAATATGTTGATTTGATTTAAAGAATACTGTGGTATATTTGAATTAGTAATTGTGGCTAGCGAAGTTTAAGATAAGATAGACTAAAGACCAGCCTTCCCCATCGCCCCATTTTGACCTTGTTCCACATTTTAGTATTTTCAAAGTAAATATTATTCTCTGCTATAGTACCTAGACTTTATGAATTAAAGCGCAGTACTAGATTGGCGGAAAGGTCTCATCATTTTACAGTTGAAACGACTAGATATAATCGTAAGTTCGATGTTAACAGCATCTTCTGTCTCCCTTCTCGCTTGTGGAACTCTCTTCTTGATTATTGCTTACCAGTGAACATTGATCTTCAAAAATTTGAAAACAATGTCAATTGTTTGCTTTTGCGTAAGCAGCGGCTTTTTTCTAGGCATTCTTCCATGAAAATCGACACTTTTCAGATTCCGTCGCACTGTAGACGCATGCACATTGATTTCGACAATGGCCAGGGAGCCTTGCAGATCCGCAGTGGTCACGGCAGGATTTGCCTGGGCTTGCAGAACTAGATAACTAATTGCTCTTGCAGCTATTATTCGAAGACAGCCACTTCTTGATTGCGAGTCGTCATAACAAAGGCCTTCCATTTATAAATAATTTGTCGCACAGTGAAGACGTTTTGATATTGTTTTTGCATATCCTTTTCCATCATTATGGTTTCCAACTATTCTATTCTTAAGGAATATCTTTTGTAGTATACATATCTTACCAAAGAACATACACGTTGTAAATTATTTGCTCTGACAATCATGTAAAACAAAAAGACTGTGTGTAAATGTAAGGGTGCAGTTACTTTTGCACATATTAATTTTTAATTAATATTTTTATTCCAGCTTTATAAGGTTTTTGAATGTGGTTATAATTTGTTTAAAAAAGGTTTTTCTTAATTAATATATATTTAAACTAGCAGCATGGCCCGGCGTTTCCCGGGCTTGATTCAAAAATCGTACGACTGATACAGCAATCGCTATCACTTGACTTAAAATATTTTTACCCTTCCTTGCCTTCAAAGAAGTGCCCTTTGCCGTGCTGATGTTGCTACATGCCTTACTTCTTGCCTATCTCACACTGCGAATTTTTTCTAAGCTCTATACTAAACATTAAATCTGTTACGAAAAAAGAACTAAACAAAATGAACACAAAACGATCAGCTTTAAAAAAAGGACTCGTAACTGGAAAAACCGAATGAAAAAAGAATGTTAACAACAAATATTTTTTCAGACCCTACCCAGTTCTGCGAATGAGAATCAACGTTGAGTTTAAGCAAGCGAATGAGCCAATTGCAGTAAAGTGCCATGCAGATTTAAATTTTCCCACTTGTGACGAATGCAGCTATCAATTTTTTTAGCATGCTAGCATGCTAGTTAACATTCGTGTCAGTCAGCTGTTGGCTCTCACGCTGGCCAGTAGAATCTTCCTGCCTATTCGTGGTAACCAGCTATAGGCTCTCACTCTGGCCAGTACAAAATGGCCTCAAACTACATGAAAACTGCCGTAGAAGCATGAAAAAATCGATTATTTTCACTATCGATGGGAGTTGGGAAATGTAAAGTCGGTCTTGGCCTTCCTGCTAACTTGGAGCATGCGCATGTAAATTTTGGTGCAAATCCGTCGAAAATTGCGGCCGTGAATTCGTTACACACACACACACACACACACACACACACACACACACACACACACACACATCCTGCCTTTAATAGATAGTGATTAAAATTTGTTTGTTACCTTGAAAAAAAAGAGACTTTTTTTAATATTATCGTAGGTGTTGACTTATTTTTGCACAGTACTATATATATTTCTTTTTTGTTTTGATTTTCTCTAAAACTTCATGGTTGCTCACAAAATCGGCCCATGGTATTCTTAGCACTCATCTGTAAAACCAGATTTCTTTTGCTTCCAGTCGCTTCTTCATCTTTGAGGAGATTGCCTAGCATTCACTGCTATATAGGTGGACAGATGTCCCGTAACAGTTCAGTTCTCGTTTCTTTGTTTTTACGAAGATTTTCTGTTTCTTAATACTCTGCTTAGCTTTTGGAAGGTATCTTTCGCTATCTCAGTTCAGATTTCAATGTGGCACTTTCCGTCCACTGTTGAATAAATTATCAGATATTTTAATTTTTGTACTTGCTTGATTTTCGTATCTCCGATTCGTAATCTGCATGCTGGGCTCATTCTTTTTCTAACAGCCATGCATTCTGTTTTCTTGCAGTTGATGTTTAATCTTTTCTTCTCGATATCTTTCCCTACCTTCTGTAGGAGTTTATATTGTTTTCTTCCCGTGTCATCTACGAACATTGTATCATCTACGTATCTTATGTTGTTAAGATTGTAAACGCCAATAACGAATGCTGGTAGGACTTCTAATTATCTCAAATTCGACTGGCTGTATAAGTCGAATAAATCAGGTGAGAATACACATCCTTGTCTTACACCCCTTATCTGTTTTTGTATATCTTCTGAATTCATTTTCTGCCGCTTATGCAGGCAGTTTGCTTCGAGTATAGCTTCTTGATTATTCTAATATCTTTCCAAAATCTCTCGCGGTTACTGAGCGGTTCCAACAGATTTCACGGTGTCTTTTATCGAACGCCTTTGCGTAATCTATAAAGCACGGATACACGTCCTTCTGCATTTGTATTGTTTTTTCTGATAACATTATGTGAATATTGCATTCCTTGTTCCAGTGTCTTTGACGAACCCGTACAGTTCTTATCCTATTTTCGATCTGATTCTGTTCCCCGCTCTATTCATCAGAATTCGGATAAGTTTTGTTATATGACTCATTAGGCTGATTGTCCAATAGAGTTCACATTCGTTTTCAGTTTATTTTAGTCAGTGTAATGAAAATAGATCTACTTAGGTCCTCTGTTGTATCACCACTGCGGTAGATTTATTATTTTTGTAATCTTGTCTATACTGAAATCATCTAATGTAGCTAGCATCTCTGTTACAATCACGTCTGAGCCTACCGCTTTGTTTCTGTTCAATTTAGTTATTGCAGAATTAACTTAAGATTTTAATATTTCTGGTCCCTCGATATTACTGTGTATTGCCTGTTGTTCACTTTCCAAATGGAACAGTTCTAAGATATGTTCGTTCCATCTCTGAAGTATTTTTCTTTCTCTATTATCAGCGTTCTATCATTAATAGACATGTTTTTTGGTCTGTTCTCTTATTTTATGCATATCTGTTTTATCTATGATACCCATTCTTTCTACTGTTGCACATTTTTCGTTGCGCCATTCCTCTTTAGCCTGCCTGCATTTGTTTCTCAGTTATTTATGTAGTGGTCTATATCCTGTTCCATGCATTGACATTGTTTCTGGTCTCCTTTCATCATGCAGAGAATTTCATGTTATCAATTCTCCTTTTTTTCTTTGTCAATTAGGATGATCTCAATTGCTGATGCTACTAAAGGACCTTTTTGAGTAGCCTTTTCATGTTGTACCTCGTATCTGTCTTTCCCATTATCCATATATTTATTTTATGCTTCCGATTCGGCTCGTTCAAGGGTCATCGTATTGTAATTTGGGTGATCTCTATAGTCTCTTCAATTTTCGTAAGTTGGTAGGAAAATACCTATCAACGCTGACATACCAGTGCCAGACATAGTCCCTAACAAAAACCCTTGAGAAGAAACAGAGTACTTGTGAGATGAAATGCCCGAGGAAAGCAGTAAACATGACCAGGCGAGACAAGATCAGGAATGAGGCAATAAGAGATATGGTAGGAACAATACCAATCATACAAAATATCAAAGAACAGAGGATGAAGTGGTTCGGACATCTCACTCGTATACCTATCAACCAACCAGCCCTACGAGCATACACGTTCAGGTACTCTGGCTGGAGAGCGAGAGGCAGACCAAGATGACGCTGGAGCGACTCAGTGGCAAACACTTTCAGAGCCCATGAAATATCTCTCTTTCAGGCCATTTGGCATCCCGCTGACAGTCGACTGAGTCTCCCCGCGACGTCTAACAGCACAAGCGGAATGAAAAGCTAAGACTAAACTCTAAGTTTACATATCACTGGAAGGGGATCTTCCACAGTTGGGGCTTGTAAACTGCATTCCTAGATCTCTTCTCTGATAATTATGTAGCCGATTTTTCTTTTTGTTCCTCCTCCTGGGTTTCTCCATGATCATATTAGTCTTGGATGTTCTTGAAACCAGATGTTGGTTACTACCTGGTCATTCGTAGTACATCATTGGCCCCATTTTTCCGCGTTCATTACGGGTTCCGCGTTCGAATTTGCCAAAATCCTTCTCGTTGCCTACTTTGCGGTTGATGTCTCACATGATAATTATAATTTACATATTTACACTGAGCTTTGATGTAAAGTCACAATTACAACTATCTTCTTCTTCTACGATCAGCAAATCTCACCATTCTTCTTCCATGTACCAATTTGGTCTCCTCCCAGCTTCCTGTCACGTGTGGTTCTTAGTGTTTCTGCCTTTGCTAAGCGCCCGATAGTTCTGCAATTAACTAAACCTCACCAGCTAAGTAGCTCATTTCCTTTCCATATTGATATGTCCCGGAAAGGGATATATTTGATCGAAGTATTAGGTTGGCGCAAAAATAATGACGTAATAATGTCGTTTTTTGACATATTTTTTAACGTCAAAAACGACATTATTACGTCATTATTTTTGTACCAACCTAATAGCTAGGTGGTTGGCTACTGTAATCAAGTAGTACACGGTAGCAGTAATCGACCGGTACTCGTCGTAGTCGCAGGTAATATGCTTAGGCAATTGGTTCAGACAAATATGATAGCCAATGGGCGTCGTCATAGACTAAAATACTGTCGTACCTACACGCCCGTCTGTATTTATGACGGACACCAGCCAATCATATTCCAGTGAGGGGGGACTCAGGTGTATGCATATTCCATTATCTCACATATATTTCTTGGCCTCAGTGAGGGTTAAGTTTTCCAAGCCCTCTATCCTCATAATGTGTTCCTTATGTTTCAGCTATATATTATTGAGTCTGAGTATAAGTGGTCTTTCTGCTGCCATTTTCTTTAAGAGTTTTTTTTGTCAATCTTACCATTACTATGCCAGATTAAGATGTTTTGACAAATCTTTTCCTCATCATTATTTCATCCTCCTCCTCTTTTTTCTACGTTCGGTTAGTGTCTCTTAGCTATTTTGACAATTACATTACAATGATCCACCTTAAAGACAACATATTGTATAACGACTGGCAAAATGATGGCAGCATCACACTGTTCATCCAACTTTTGTAATTTCATACTAAATAAACAAATCACAAACTCGACACAAAACAATGTCTGTTTAATATTTAAACACTGTAGCATCGTGAAGCACACTTGAATCAAATTAAATGTAATTACTTTTATAATGGGATATTGTTTCAGATGTAGTAGAGGAAAAAAGAATAATTAACAAAATAAATAAATAAAAAAGAATAATTGGTAATTTTTTTTGTAAAACCTCAGGCTTTGAAATCGACCGGAATTCTTTGAGGCATAGATTTCACTAACATGAAACAATATTCCCCATTAAGCTGGTTCCAGCTTTCTCGTGTAATGGCTGGCAGATTAGCTTTGCATGACCAAGCATGTCATGGATTCTTTTTATTAAGCTTTTCATAATAATTGTTCAACAGGACTGTGATCGGGACTATTTGCCAGCCATAACCCCGGGTTGATGTGCCTTTCCCTTAATAAAAGATTTAACACTTTTCAATCTGTGGAAAAGTGCCTCAGCATCCGTAAACATACAAATATTTTATGTAATGGAATAACAGAACGATGAAAAATACAAATATTCTGATGTGCATTAGGTGTTGATATATCAATTGAAAACATCTGCCACATTACCTGATATACAAACCAATATCATAAATGAATTGGAGTTTTTTCTGGATTTTTTCTATATGTTTCCATCATCAACAAATTCAATATCTTTATTTATCATTGAATATCACTTTCATCCAATTATCCAACCTCTAATATTTCTTCTTTGTAAATATGTTTCCAATTATCTTGGTATGAAAGATTTTTAGTTAATTTCATGAATGTAAATACAATTGGCTCTTTTTTCTGGCCATTATTTTTCAAATATTTTGCATTTGTTTTGTTTTGGATTTTCTCTTCTCAATGTATACAACGTTCTTGGCTGACGTGAAGTGAAAAGACTATATTAAAACCATTGCTTGGTCAGCTGCTAATAAAGTTGGTTTACTTTCTCGTTACAGACGGTCTTCCTCCTCAGAGTCTATATTAAATATCTATGTCTATCACTCGTTCAGTTTCCTTGATAGTCTGAGCACCATCTTGAAGTGCTCGTTCTCTGACAATGTTAAGAGGGACTTCTTTCTCAACGACATGGACACTGGCGTAACACCAAAAAGCATCACTTGACAGAACATACGCAAGGATGTTACGAGTTGTATTGGAGATCAGCAGGAAGAAACACCCTCAAAGAAACGCTTGTATGGACACCTTCCTCCTATCCCAGGTTCGGCTAGCTGGTCACTCCTGGAGAAGTAAGTCAGAACGTGAGAGTGACACCCTCTTATGGAAACCATTGCGCGGCAAAAGATCGGTTGGAAGACCTCATCACACTTACATTGACCAACTTGTAGATGACTCTAGATGCAATCTGGTGGATCTTTCGACGGCGACGTCTGACAGAGATTGTTGGAAGGAACGAGGCAGGAGCATCCGAGGAGAATTCTCGACCTGATGAACATTCGTTCATGCTTAGAATATTGTTGCAACATGGTCCGGTGCTCTTGCTATCTATCTTGAAATCCTTGATAAAATTCAAAGAAGAATCCGAAATATTAATGGCCCCGATATGGCTTCTTGGCTTCAGTCATTTTTCAACGTAAGCTTGATTACTTTTGTCTTTTCTATACATTCTTCCATGGTAATTGTTCGGATGAGCTCTACGCTATGATGCATTGACTCTTCGAATTTAAGTGCAGTACTAGACTGGCGTAGAGGTCTTACACCTTTACAGTGGAGATGGATACATGTAACCATAAATTCTATGGTAACAGTTTCTTTTCTCGCATTTCTCGGCTGTAGAACTCATTTCCGGTTACATACTTTCCAACCAACCGTAATCTGAAAAAAATTAAATGCAATATCAATCTCTATCTATTGTCGTCCTGATTAATGTTTCCTCTTCCCGGTCATTATTAATGTTTCTGTCCCTAATTTTTCCACGCCTTGTAACCCCTTGTATCATTGGCCTCCTGATTACTCTTCCTCGTCTCTCGCTTCTTAGCAATGTTTCTGTTTCTGACTTCTCAACACACAATAAACCATTGCGCCTCGGTGTCTTCACTGCCTCGTTTGGGGTGAAGTTGATTAAAAGAAGAATATTGTTTTTAGATTTGTATGCTGAAGAGTTGAGACTTTTATGTTCTCATTGCAAGTTTGTCTTTTATAAACTGCCCATTTTTTAAATCTTTTCTTTCATTTGTTTTCGAGTTCTTTTCTCTTTTTAAAGAGATAATTAAATTGAGCATAGAATAAGCTGCGCTAAGAGCAGATGCTGCAAATTCAAAACATTAACCAAAGAACACGAATCCCATTTCTTAAGTAACGTCACCAGATCGATATTTTTCATATGGATGGGAAGCAAAATGGACCAGAAATATCTAAATACTTAGTTATATACAGCCATATACTCAGATCAGGGTTTAAATATGGCTTCCAGTGAAAAAATCTAGTAGATCATAGCGAGGACCATACTGGTTCCCACTTCGTCGATAGACGCTGCGTAATCATAAAGAACTTTACCAAACTTTACCAAATAATAAAACCACATCATTTGAAGAGGCAACAGCAGCAACAGCTAAAATGGATATCACATGTAACTCGAAGTGAGAATAATGACATCGGCTTGATACTGAAATTCCACACTATCCTAAACAAAAGACAGCGACTGGACTTAAGAAATATATTATTTTTAACATTTTAAGGAGTAAGTTTTTTACAAATTTCCTCCGACATTAGCACTTGCTGTTCAGACTTTAAATGTTTCCTTATAATGAAACAGCTAATATTGCCTTCATCATTACTCGTCATAGTACCCGGCACCCATTCGCATTCGAACGTCGGTATCGCCATTCTCTCTTGTGTCGGTATCGTCATTCCCTCGTGGTGTTGGTGCTGGAGATGGCTGTAAAGGCCCAGTCTATTTCTGGAGAGTCCTGAACAGAAGTCACAGAGGTGTGTAGGTGGTAGATTCGGCTGGGCGAGTCAGGCCCTTTTGTCAGCATGTCCCAGATTCTCTTCATGTTAACGGTTGGCCTCGAAAGTCCAACCAACAGCCGGATAGTCCTACGCCAGGAAGACCGATTCGCAGCAATGGTTTCCCAGGTCTCATAGTCGATGTCGGCCTGTGTCGGGGATGTTGGCCTGTGTCATTGATGTCTTCAATTCATCCCTGAAGCGTCGTTTTTGAAATTCGTCACAAGTAGGAGTTAAGTATGCGTCTAAACTATACAAACACAGCTTAGATTTTTCACGGCAGATGCTGCGGACACGGTGGATTAAGGAAAAACATTGTTCTCCTCTGTGACAATCCAACGTCACATACAGCAAGGATAACGTAGGAAAATGATTGGGAAGTCAGTTGATCTGTTTCATTCTCCGCGCCATAGTCACATCTTCTTGTACCAATCGATTGTAATCATTATCAAAAACCAGACTCAAAATGTTCACTGGAAATTATTTCACATCAAAACAATCAGAATTTTTCTAAGAGTTATGGATACCTGACAAATAATGGCGGATATCCAAAAGAATAATGTATAAATGTATTAGGTTGGTGCAAAAATAATGACGGTTTTTGACGTTAAAAATACGTCAAAAACCGTCATTATTTTTGCACCAATCTAATAATTTACTTTTTTGGAAGGAGTAAAGTTCATAAGCAAAAACGGTTATTTTTTGTGATTCCACTGAATAAAAGGTTCTGAAGAAAAATCCTCTAAATGTGGTGATTCCAGAATTATTTCTAGGGGCTGAAGAAGACAAATGAATGCTGAAATCCAATATGCACTTAAAATATCCATTTGCTTAATCCGGTTTCTACACACCTTTAAGACGTAAATAAGAACAGAAAAGCCTAGATTATCTTGTTTATAGAATTGGCAGCTTCCCCGTAACAAGAAACAAAATCTGCAGCAGTGAGATAAAATTATTTCAGCAAATACCGTTATTGCGTAAAATTTCGTTTAGAAATTGACTTTGTATTCAACGATCAATATATTTTTTTTTAACATCAAAATTTTCCAGAATTTGAACTGTAAAGCAGGCTGTATGTTTTTGAACCGAGGCAGCCAACCAACAGCCACCGCGGGGCACCAGTGGTCTTTGAAAAGAGGCTTTGAAACTTGTATTGCTTGTTTTCAAAAAGTAATTACTTTTTAAACAATATGCTCTCAGATGTCGAAAAATAGGAAGAGTGCGCGAGAGAGGTCGATAGAGGGAGAAAGAAACAAATAGAATGTGAACGCGAGTGATGTAGAAAGAGAAAAATAGAAGAAGAAAATCAAAGAAAAAGTGAGAAACGTGATAGGAAGAGAATGAAATAGATAATGAAGAACAAAAGGAGAGAAGAAGGAAGATTGATAGAGGAATAAAACCAACAGGAGAGAAACATATATAGGAAGAAAAGAAGGAAGGAAGAAAAAAAGTGTGAAAAATGGAAAAGAGGAAACATAAACTGATAGAGAAATATTTATAGATAAATTGAGAGAATGAGAGATTTCGAAAGGAGAGATAGAGAGAGAGAGGGGATATAAATATGAGAAGAGAGAAAGTATTTGAAAGGGGAAAAGAATAAAAAGTGAAAGAAAGAGTGAGAGAAAATCGTGAAAAAGATAAATATAGAAAGCGAGAGGAAAGTGAACGAGGAAGTGTCATGGAAGGCGGAGGAAACGAAAGATAAACCGAAAGAAAAAAAAAATAGAGAGAAAGACAGATAAGGCAAAAGCGAAAGAAAGAAGGAAAGAAAGAAAGAAATAGAAAAAGAAAGGAAGAGAAAAAGAAAGAAAGAAAATTGAAAGAGAAAAAGAAAGAAAATTGAAAGAGAAAAAGAACGAAAGAAAATTGAAAGAGAAAAGAAAGAAAATTGAAAGAGAAAAAGAAAGAAAATTGATAGAGAAAAAGAAAGAAAGAAAATTGAAAGAGAAAAGAAAGAAAGAAAATTGAAAGAGAAAAAGAAAGAAAATTGATAGAGAAAAAGAAAGAAAGAAAATTGAAAGAGAAAAAGAAAGAAAGAAAATTAAAAGAGAAAAGAAAGAAAGAAAATTGAAAGAGAAAAAGAAAGAAAATTGATAGAGAAAAAGAAAGAAAGAAAATTGAAAGAGAAAAAGAAAGAAAATTGATAGAGAAAAAGAAAGAAAGAAAATTAAAAGAGAAAAGAAAGAAAGAAAATTGAAAGAGAAAAAGAAAGAAAATTGATAGAGAAAAAGAAAGAAAGAAAATTGTAAGAGAAAAGGAAAGAAAATTGAAAGAGAAAAAGAAAGAAAATTGAAAGTCAAAACGAAAGAAATATTGAAAGAAAGGAGAGGACAATATGGCAAATATAAAATTGCAAAAGTTAACGCAATAAATTAAATAAATTAAAAACAATATTTTGTATTTGGGAAACTTTGTTTTGTTTAAAAAGAAATAAAAAAACAAATTATTGATGATTTAATTTTTCATTTCTTGCATGCTCATTTAAAAAAATAATCTTATTGTCTTGTTTTTTTTTTAACACGATGAAAAGAGAGTCGATGAAAATTCTAATCTGTAGAGTTCATGCATTCATTTCTTTCACTCATTCTTTTGTTAATGCCAGGAATACGATCAAGTGATTTAGACGAATGAAGAAGAAGAGGCAGAGTGAAAAAAAAAGAAGAACAACAACGATGAGAGAGAAAGAAAGACAAAAGAACAAATGAACAAAATGTCCAAGAGAATAAACAGATGAAAACAAAATAGTGCAAACAAAAATTCAAGTTGAAAAATTAAAGAAGAGATAGATGAAGAAGGAAGAGAAAACCTGGAGTAACGAATGAAACTAATCAGGCTAAAATAGGAGAAACAAAGAATTGTAGAATAGAAATAAAGCAATTAGAATAAAATCAAAAGAAACGACTGTTATGCAGGTGAATATAAAAGTTGGAACGCGGAACAAGGCGGAATAGGAAACTCTAATGTTCTAAAGATGAAATCAACAGACAATAAATACATTAACAGGAATATTTAAAAAGTCGCAGGCGGAAACATTCAGAAAGGAAATGGAGCCATGTTTGTTGAGACAGATGAGAAGGAAAGAGTCTGAGTATATTTATGAGAGGCAAAAGGAAACAAGAAGTATGGCAGAAGTGGAATTTTGTAGAGTATATATTTGCAGAAGGTAAGAAAATGCAACCGGGTATTGAACTCACACTCTTTGAGTCTTGTCACTGGATCTAACAACGCCTTTATCCACAGTGCCATGTATCCTTGAAGACCGGTTCAGAGGGATAAATTAGCAGGAGATAACTGATAACTGACATCCATCAAACATGGCACGTGTAACTAGAACAGTCTACCCCAGTGAGCGAAATAAAGGGTTCAGTTCGAAATTCCAACCATCTGAAGAAGGCCGGAGCGTACAACGGCCGAAACGTTGGGATAAATATGGCGACAAAGATGTGGACAATAGTCCGAACAATGTAAATACTGCTTTTGCTGCTTTTCAATACCCGGTTAAGGCAGTGGAGAACTTTCAGGGGGAAAATTAGCAGGAGATAACTGCTAACTGACATCCATCAAACATGGCACGTGGAACTAGAACAGTCTAATGCAGTGAGCGAAATAAAGGGTTCAGTTCGAAATTCCAACCATCTGAAGAAGGCCGGAGCGTACAACGGCCGAAACGTTGTGATAAATATGGCGACAAAGATGAGGACAATAGTCTGAATAATGTAAATAATGTACGTTAGAAAGAGTTAAGAATCCTTTGGAGCCATACAGTGAACCGTTTTCCAAGGCGCTTTGGCAAGGGATTGTATATCTAACTTTCACCTGTGTCTGGAATAAAGTTGAGCTCGAAGTCGAGATACTTATTGGTAGACGTGCTTTTCCCGCGATACGAGCAAACACGGGGTTTGAATAGTGAGGATGAATTGATGATAGCTTGATCATTGAGATATTTTAATTTATCAGTGATCGAATACATTGAAAGGAAAGACTTTTTAAAAATAATCACACGGTAAATAAATCAATAATGCTATTAAGACACAAGGGGTTACGGAGGTTAAGAGAATATGATTAAAGCTACCATTAATAAAAGAACAGGAATTAAGACGACAGAAGAAAGCGATTGACATTGCATTTGAATTTTTGAAGATCAATATTGACTGGAAAACAAGAAGCCGGAAGAGAATTCCACAAGCGAGAAATGCGATAGCAGAAACTGTTAGCATAGAACTTACGGTTACATCTAGCCATTTCAACTATAAAATGATGAGACCTTGTCACCGCTCTTAAATTCCAAAAAGTCTAGGTACCGTAGAAGAAAGTTCAGAACTATTACAATGAAAGTATTTATTGAAAAGACATAGAGAATCTACGTTATGGCGGTTGGAAGGGGGCTGAAGCCAAGATGATAGATCAGGACAAATAACATTGCAGATTCTTCTTTGTTTTTTTTATCAAGAATCTTTAAATATCTATCAGGAGCACCAAGCCAATCTGAATTTATAGGTAAGCATTTGTAAAGCTCATACTTGCGTCTATACACCCTTGTGAAAATTAATTCAAACAAAACGAATAATTCCGTTATTATTTACTTTTTTCCGAATTTTTATAATGAAACTTGACCCAGTGCACTTATTAGTACTTCGTATGTCCATTCAACGAAACCTTGAAGTAATGCCTATCGCAGGCAATGGCAGTAGGACAACTAATCGACAGTCGAGACAATAGTGTCTGTGCGTGATAAAAATCTGATGCAGTCACGGATGAAGCAATATTTTTCAAGTCCAAACGAATTTCATCATACAACACGAATATAGATTCATATTACTGCACATCAATGCAAGTGACCTAATCTGAGGAAAAATAAAAATCGATTGCACTCCGTCACTCCTGTTGGTCTAAAACTGACCGTACGGAGAAAGAAAGGAAACTAAAGCGTTTGTTTCAATTAATTTGCACAAGGTTGTAGTTAAGCTTTTGTCGAGTATATTATTGATTATCTAGGTACGTATTGGACGACCCATACTACACACTATATGAGTCAAACGAGCTTATTCTTGAGTTTAAGTATTTGCATGGAATATAGTTTAGTCTTCAGATAAGCATTGATCAAGTTTATACTTGTATTCAGGTGAATATTTATTTAGTTTATATTTGAGTCTGTAGCTAATGATTTGTAAGGTTCATACTTGAATTTGTAGTAAAGAATTCATTGAGTTGATACTTGAGTCTATAAGTTTAGTATTCGTCGAATTTAGTCTTGATTCTCTAATTAAGCGTTTATCGGTTTGTACTTGAAGTATATTGGTAAACATTTGGCGTGTTTATACTTGATTCTTAAATATGAAAATATAAAGACAGAAAGGTTAACTCATAGAAAGATAGAGTGAGAAATAATAAAAAAAGGAAAATGAACGGATATTACGACGTAAAAAAAAAGAAAGATAGAACAAAAGCACGAAAGAAAAAAAAAGAAAAACAAATAGTTTAACAGTCAAAAGTGGGGAAAGAAAGAGAGAAGTAAAGAATGAAAAATAGAAAGAAGTAAGGAGAAAAATAAAAGAAAGAAAAAACGATATGAGGAAAATGACGGAAAGAAAGAAAAGATAAAGAAGTGTGGGAACGAAAGAAAGATAGAAAGAAAGAAGCAGTGATAGATGATAAACTAATGAATATGAGATAAAAAAAATGAAAAGATAGAAAAAGATATAATGAAAAAAATGAATGAAACAAAAAAGAGAAAGAAAAAATAATGAAAGAAAATAAAGAAGAAAAGAAAAACGCAAATAAAGAAAAGAAGAAAACAGAATTAGAAAAAGAAAAAGAAAGGATAAAAATGGTAAAAAGAAGACAAGACAAAGAATGGGGAAGACAAAATGGAAAAATAAAACGGCAAAAAGAAAACTGAAAAATAAAGTATTAGGTTGGTGCAAAAATAATGACGTAATAATGTCGTTTTTTGACCTATTTTTTTAACGTCAAAAAACGACATTATTACGTCATTATTTTTGCACCAACCTAATAATAAACTAGAAGTTGAAAATAAAAGAAAGGTAAAAATGAAAAGAGAAGGAGAAAGAAAAAAAAAATATGAACAGCGTCACACAGCAAAAAGGATAACAAAAGTGAAAATAGAAAGAGTGAACTAGTGAATGATCAAAAGTAGAACGATAGGAAGAATTTATGAAAGGAATCAAGAGTAAAGGTAAAAAAAAAAAAAAGGAAGATAGTAAACAAGAAAAAAAGATGTAAAAAAAGAGAATGACAAAAATAATTCAAAAGAAAGAGAGAAAGAAATAAAGAGGGACATTATGTCAAAAAAGCAAAGCGGGAAAAAATGCTAGAAAAAAAAAAAAAAACGATACAAAAGAACGAACAATAGCCAGTTTCGACAATAGAAAGATATAGAAGGAAACAAACGATAGATAAAAAGCGAGAAAAGGTGACCGCAAAAAAGAAAGGAGTAAGTAATACGTAGAAAGAATGGTGGAAAATAGAGAGAAAAGTAGAAAGAGATAAATAAAATAAAAAATATGGTCGGAATGAAAATGGATAAAAAGCAAAGAATATAAAACAGAATAATTATAATAAATGGGATCGAAAAGATATTCAGTTAAAGGTTATGATACGCAGTGAACAAAAGGGGGAAATCATGTGAAAGGTTTATGTGTATTGACTTGCATTTTCGGTTATTTAATGTTCGATAATTAAATATGTCAGAAGGAAAAATGTTGATTTCACATGCACTGTGCAGCCTTGCGATGGAATTCAGTATATTATATCCTGTCAATAAAAACGCATAAATAGTTACAATCTATCTATCTATCTATCTATCTATCTATCTATCTATGTGGGAACATATTACATACAAACTATATGACAGATTAATTGTGCGTAATGGGATGATAAAATGGATAGATACTATGTTACAAAACACGGAGCCTTCGCCTTACACGAAATGTTTGGTACATTTTCATTCAATTTGCAAGTATCTATCTATCTATCTATCTATCTATCTACCTACCTATATATCTATTACGGTTTTTCACTATCTATCTATCTATCTATCTATCTATCTATCTATATATATATATCTATTACGGTTTTTCACTATCTATCTATCTATCTATCTATCTATCTATCTTTCTATCTATCTATCTATCTATCTATCTATCTATCTATCTACCTATATATCTATTACGGTTTTTCACTATCTATCTATCTATCTATCTATCTATCTATCTATCTATCTATCTACCTACCTATATATCTATTACGGTTTTTCACTATCTATCTATCTATCTATCTATCTATCTATCTTTCTATCTTTCTATCTATCTATCTATCTATCTATCTACGTCTGTTTATTTTGCATTGACTTGCATTTTCGGTTATTTTATGTTCGGTAATTAAACTTGTTATTAAGAAAAAAATATTTATTTCACATGCACTGTCAATAAAAGTCGCAAGCGTATTAAATGTTACAATCTATCTATCTATCTATCTATCTTAGTTTTTCATCTCTTTATACCTGTTTATTTAGTAGTTTTTGACTGTCATGTCATCAGTTGGTGTCATATACTTTTTATATATATAAGTACCGTGTCTATCGTATCGTGTCTATCGATATATGGCTAAAAAAGATTACGAGACACCAACCGAAATAAACAAGTATGAAAAGATGAAGAAATCAATATATATATATATATATATATATATATATATATATATATATATATATATATATATATATATATATATATATATATGTAATAGGATAAAGAACAAATAGGAAATATTGAAAAATAAATTTTGTGAATGCCAGAAAATCTATTTCATATCTCATTCTCTTTTATTAAAAGCGAGACATTTTAGATTTATAAACATTTCCTAATTCGTCTTTATCCTATCTTTCTATCGATCCATATTTGATCTGTATTCGATCCCAATTCACACACACACACACACACACACACATATATATATATATATATATGCGTGTACGTGTGTGTATTTTTAATGACAAGTTATTCAATCATCGTGCGCCATGTTTTCATCTTCAGCTCACAACGAAAGACAAAACTGTGTCTTTAATATTAAAGCCTTTAATGCTGATTCGATAGGAATGAAAGAACAAATCTACGTGTTTTTGTTGTTTTGTTTTATTAAAGTTGTTAATGTCTAATGTCTGTTATTCTCACTATTAACTTGTATACCACCCTGTGCGGCTAATCCCTTTGCGATTATCGTTGAGATTATGTTTGAGCATAATCTCAGTGTTATCATGTTAATTTGTGATATGTGTACTCTCAGTTCATTTTCTTTTTACTAAATCCTTTTGTCTTCTCCTCAGATTGGCATTTATTACGTTCAAATTGTGGCCAAATGCGCGCTTAAAGTGCTCATCTCTACGGTGCTCATGTCACCATTTGTGATGTTTTTAAATGTTTCGCCGATGTTCTTTATTGAGCACTTCCTACAATCTCTTTTTTTATATTCCTAACTCTGTCCTATTGTTGTTGCTATTTCGTTTTGTACTAACAATAACACTTATTGTTTTAAAGCTGGCGTTGGTTTGGGTGAAATGATAAAATGTATAATTAAAGGAAAGATTCCGTTGACAAGTTTTTTCTTCGGCAATCACTATTTACAAATTTGTACGGGGTGGTTTAGTTCGTTTATCTTGTTATTTATAGAATAATGGCTACAAGATAAAAGTCTTCCAAATAATTAAGGTGCATTAAGATATTGGAAATGTCTTAACAATGGTGGATGATGTATCCCTTTCTATAATTTAAGGTAGACATATTTGGCAACACGTTGTCTCAACAGGTTTATTGCGCAGTAGATTAAGGAAGAAATACGGTCGAATAAAATTGTCAAAATCATCATCATCATCATCATCGTCGTCGTCATCATCGTCATCATCGTTGTCATCATCATCATCTATCATCCATCATCATCATCAGTACCATGACAGGCTGGGGTCGTAAGGCCGCAATGTTGCTGCGCGATTGAGACCTAATTGACTTCCTCCGCATATCTGGTTTCGAAGCCAGAGATTCTCGTGCAGCGCGACTTGGTAAAAATAGAGGGTCACCATAATCACGGACATATGGATACCGGTTCCATCAAGAGGACCTCCTGGAACACTTCAGTGTAGGAATCCCTCCACCCAGTGACATCATTGTACATAGCTGTATGCATAGCTATCGATCCCAGTGTGCCACATTATGCTAAAAGACACCTACGCGTATAAGAAGGTTCATCTGTTATATTTCAGGTCTTGTTAACCCTTTGGTTGTTGAGCCAACCTCTCCTTCAGTAAAGCTTGGTTGTGGAACTTGTTTCGTGGCCATTGGCCCGGCCACGAGACAGATAGTACCAGCAGAACGAGTGACATGCTATAAATAACATTTTATTAGAATTAGATTCGTGGAAATATTGATATTCGTTTAACTTCTAAAATTAATTCCTGGCGTAGCACTTCCGTTAGTTCTGATACGAGCTATCGAACACTAAAATTTCGAACTCTAAATCTTTGATCCAGTAATAAAATTTGTTGAAAATTTCTTTAATTTAGATTTAATATTCACAACTTTTGGCGACTCTTTTACTGGCTTCCATTTCGAACCTGCGTGTTAAGACATAGTTTGGTAATAAGACTGAGAACTTCTCAATACGTAGTCAATGTGATAACAAGGAGAAAAGTTGTAAGCTGCAAAAATGCAGGTATTGATAATGCAGATGACCTCGCTATCAGTGCAGACACCATTATCAATGCTAATAATCTAAAAAAATGCTTCCAACGATGTTGATCTCTAGGTCAATGGCTCTAAAACTGAATTCATAGGCTTCAACCAGTAAGTCACAATACAAACTGTCACAATAAAATCAATAAAATCTGTGGAATATTTTACATACCTAGGAAGCGAGATAAATTCTACTGAAAAGGATGTTAAAATTCAAATAGATAAACTCTGGACTGACTTGAATAAAACGGATGTAATCTGGAAATCTGATCTACCAGACAACTTCAAGTAGAGATTCTTTCCAGCCACTGTAGAGGCGGTATTAATGTAGGGTTTCAATGTCTAAACCCTTCATGGAATCTACACTCGGATACTGAGATCCATACTTAACATCTCTTGGAGACAAGATACAACTAAATTAGAGATCTATGGACCCAAACGCTGTTATTTCTTCAATCTTACGCGAACACAGAATTTTATTTACAGGACACTGCTGGCGAGCAAAACAAGAACTCGCGAGTAATCGACTGTTCTGGACACCTAGACATGGAGAAATTTGAGTTGGTTGCCCGTCAACCACCAACATTAAACGTCTATGTTATGACAATCTTCCCATCTTGACGCAGGGACGTTATGGTTGGCGTGCTAGACTCGTGAATATCCGAGCTATCCCAACCAAATAAATTATGCCGAGAACAACCGTTTCATTACAGAGAAAATTAGACATCTATTCATCGAATAGTTGCAATTACAGCCCGTTGAAATATTCCTCCGAAAACAATTTTTCATGAAAATAAGTTCTTGAGGTGCAGTTGCTGTTATCGTTCTTTCCATTAGTGATGGGGATTTCTTTTCTATTTCACGAATTTTCCAAGGGGAATAATCTTCTCATGTCTATTACCTGTTATCGTTCTTGTATGGAAGTTTCTTTCCTAAACCTTTGTTTAAGCTCCTGTGGAACGCCAACACCGTGATTATAACATTATGTTACTTTCTAGATACATGTGTTACCCACTTTAGTTGTTGCTTCTGTTGGAAGTAATCAATTGATAAGACTTTTGTTATTTGGTAACAAAATGTCGATTCTGTGGACACAATTCTAATCCTTGATCAGAGTAAACAATTGTATACCTAAGAAAGTCTAGACATTTATACACGTGTTGGACGCCATGTATAATATCCATATGAGAATCTAAGTCTTACTTAAGAAGACGACTTGAGTTATCTGGTTAATATCCTGGCTTTGTTGCCTGTTGTTGTGCCGGATAAATCTACGCCTAGCACAACCAATCCCTTATTCCATATTCCCCATTTTGAATGTTTATAATAGTCAGGTACATACCATCACGACACTCATTTGTAATTCCAGATCATATTTTCTACTTTGGAAATACTAATAGAAAATAGTTGGCATTTATTGACCAACCAGCCATTAATAATCCCTTTTAAATTTTCCCAGGAAAATAGTTTTTTTTTAAATTCATTAGGTGATATCATTATTTCTAGTACTGATGGGGGGTTTCCTTCCTAACCTTTTGTTTCGAGAAGTTCGGAAGGTCAGCATTTAGATTATGTCCTGATATTCTCTCCAAGTTACATCTCATATTCATTCTTGTTGTTGTTATTCTTAAGTTATGTGGTTTCTGCTATTCACTACAATTGTTTTGTTTGCGATTGTGTAGCGCCACTCAACAAGACCCGAAAGAGGTTGGTCTTCGCCAAGATCCAAAGACTTCACTCGCTGAAAGCCATTCTTAGCCAATGATCTGAGAAAGCGACTGTATACAACTGGCAGTTTAGATATTTCTTGACGTGTTTAGCGCCATATCTGTCATCCTCGATTTGATGAGGCTATTTAAGTACAAACGGTTCGAGTTGTCATGTTAATGTTTCGGTTTTTCACAAATTTGGAGTATTGGCGGAAACTAACACTAGTGTAGCCTTTTCTATGTTTAATTCATTTTTCTCCTATGCAAAATTTATTTTAACGATGCAAACATCGATGTATTCAAATTATTTACTATTTACTAATTTATTAATTTATATGATGGATTCAATCTATGTGCCACTATTGGTTTTATTAAAATCTCTATCTATAAAAGGCAGGATGTGTGTGTGTGTGTGTGTTTGTGTAACGAACGCACGGCCGCAATTTTTTTTGGCACCAAAATTTACATGCACATGCTCCAAGTTAGCGGGAAGGCCAGGACCGACTTTGCATTTCCCAACTCCCATCGATAGTGGAAATAATCGATTTTTCATGCTTTACGGCAGTTTTCATGTAGTTTCCGCTCATTTTCTACTGGCCAGAGTGAGAGCCAATAAATAGATGACTGCCACGAACAGGTAGAACGATTCTATTGACCACCGTGAGAGCCAACTGACTGTCAGAGCTGACTGACACGAATGTTAACTGGCATGCTAGCAAGCAAAAACAAAATCGATAACTGCATTCATCACAAGTGGAAAAAATTTAAATCTGCATGGCACTTTACTCCAATTGGCTCATTCGCTTGCGTTGATTCTGATTCCGCAGAACTGGGTTTGGTGTGAAAAAGTATTTGTTGTTAAAATTCTTTTTTCATTCGGTTTTTCCAGTTACGAGTCCTTTTTTTTTAAGCTGATCGTTTTGTGTTCATTTTGTTTAGTTCTTTTTTCGTAACAGATTTAATGTTTAGTATAGAGCTTAGAAAAAATCCGCAGTGTGAGATAGGCAAGAAGTAAGGAATGTAGCAAGATCAAAACGGCAAAGGGCACTCCTTTAAAGGCAAGGAAGGTATTGTGAGACCGGAAACTACGTACACAATAGACTCTTCCAGGCCTATATTAAGTAGGCGACATAGCACTCTACAGGAGAGTGATAGAGGGTTACACAGAGAGACAGTGAGAGTCTAGTACGACTACCAGTGTTGGACACTAACTTATAGTAAGCTCTGCTTACACTATCTCTGTAACCTGTTGTTAATATATCTTTCTTACATCTAATCCGTGTTCCGTATTTTACTTCTGTGGGCCCAACTTTGGCACCAACATCAGTGGCGACGAGGATTCTAGAAACGCACATCAGTGGCGACGAAGCATTCTAGAAACACACTCACGACGAAAGCTAAATACCTTACCGATCCCACATCTGGGTCGACGAAGAATTCTACAAACGCATTCACGTCGAAAAACCGCAATATCTTGCCAGTCCCACAACAGTGGCGACAGAAAGATTCGAGAATTTCGTTCTCACCATATCAATAGCGACAGTACTCTTAAAATACACGGACTCCACGCGTTCCCACAGCAGTGTTGAACGTGAAATTAAGCTGGTATTAATACATTAGCGATTTAAAAAGCTAAACACTCAGCGTCTACATATAATCCAATATCAAACGCCATTGACAAACTAGCGATTCGACATCTACGGAATATTAAAGTCTGTCCAATACGAGAACGATTTCTACACAACCACACACACACAAAAACAGTTGTTCGTAAAAACTGACAACACAAGATCAAGTACTACAATTATACTCAAGTTTTCGGAAAAAACTATCGAAAATTTTTTATGTAACTGAGTTGAACTCGGGCATAAAATAATTCGCCCTCAAATTCACTGAGGTGAGTTTTCTTCTTTTTGTACCTCTATAAAAAAAAATACGTAAGTGTGGTGAAAAATTATTCAATTACGTTAAAATTAACGGAACCACGGAAAAAAAAAGCTAAACACACATAATTAGTTTAGTTTAACTATTGTCTGTCCATATTTTTTTTTCTGTAAAAGAAAAAAAATAGGAACAAAAATCTATCAAGATTTTTTTGTGTACCTCCTCTTAGTACACGTGTTTCAAAGCAGCAAAAAAGCGGTGTCATTTTTACATATGGAAGATTCGCAAAAAGTAGTTGCCTAAATGTTAAAACTAAATTTGGACCAGCAACATAAATCAGAAGAAAGACAACAACAACTATTTTTGGATTTACATAAACAGCAAATGGAATTCCAAAAAATTACGCTTCAGTATGCTGAACTACAACAGAAACAACTTAAAGAATAACTCGTAAATGCATTAAAAGGCTCAAACTCTGAAAGAGATACAATATTCTCCCAGAGTACAATTTACAATTCAATAGAAACCTTTGAATACGTACCAGAGAACGGCAAAACCTTCCAGGCTTTTTACAGGCGCTACGAAGATATTTTCAACGTAGACTGTGAACAATGGTCCAGTAAAAAAAAGGTACGTTTTCTATTGAGAAAACTGGGAACTACAGAACATAGTAGGTTCGTAGACTTCATACTACACAAGAAAACGACTGACTTGGATTTTTCAGAGACGATTAAGCTCCTTTCGGAATTATTCTGGCCTAACACAACCTTCTTCCATAAACGTTGGAAATGTGTGAACACAGTCAAAGACAACCAGCAAGATTTTCTAACGTTTGCAGCATCGGTGAACAAGCTATGTAATGATTTTAAACTAGCCGAACTGACTGCCGATGATTTTAAGTGCTTAATTTTCGCACAAGGTCTAGTATCTGCAGAAGACGCCGAAGTCAAACGACGGGTACTGACTAAGCTTTAGAACGAACAAGGATTGACTCTCGAAAAAACTGGCAGAGGACTTTCAAAGAGTAATATCTGTAAAGCGTGACTCAAACACTATCGAGGAATCAGGTGTGACTCAGATTAATAAAATCAGAAGTAAGTCTACCTCCTATTCCCCTCAAAAATACAAAAGGAAAATCTCATGTCCTAAATTCCGCAGTAACCAAAACCCAAATAAGTTAAAGAAACCGCCCGGGCCATGTTACCATTGTGGTAAATGGCATTGGATGAAATTCTGTCCAGTTAAGAACCAAAAATATTGCAAAAATTGCAATAAAAGTGGTCATACTTTAACTTCGTGCTGGTACGCCAATAGAACGAGAAAACTCCAAAATAAAATTAGGAAAGCTCTATCTGACAATATTGTTGATAGGAATTTAAGAAAATATGTAACTATGGATATTTTCAATAAGTCCATTAAATTCCATCTTGACTCGGGTTCTGATATTTCAACCATTAACTGGCGTACTTGGCGAAAATTAAACAAGCTGACCGTATTAAAAACGGATAAAACAGCAAAATCCGTAACTGGCGAAAATATTAACATTTTAGGCGAGGTAATACTTATAGTAACACTAAATGAAGTTACCAAAAAGCTCAAAGCCTACGTATTAAAAAATTCAGACAACTTATTTGGAACTGACTGGATAGAAAAATTCAATCTTTGGGATTGCCTAATGAGTACATTTTGTCGCAAGATACACAGTACAACGTCCAATTTGGTAAATCTAAAAAAGGAACTCAAACAACAATTTCCCCAGGTTTTTTCTGGCGGCCTTGGGAAATGTACTAAAATGAAAGCTAAGTTCAAGGTGAAGGACGGTGCACAACCGGCATTCAAAAAGAAACGGAATGTCCGTTACACTGCTCTAGAGCAAATCAATAAAGAGTTAGATAGACTCGAACAAGCAGGTATTCTGTCAAAAACAGATTTCAGCGAGTGGGCAGCACCTACGGTCTAAGTAAAAAAGAAGTCTAATCAAATACGAGTATGCGCAGATTTTTCCACAGGGTTAAACGTTGCTTTGCAAGATTACCACTATCCTCTCCCAAGCCCTGAAGAAATTTTCAATAAACTCAATGGTGGAAAATGTTTTTCTAAAATTGACTTCTCGGACGCATACCTTCAGATAGAGATGGAAGAAGAAAGTTCCAAATTGTTCTGCATAAACACCCATAGAGGGTTGTACAAATACAACATGCTGGCTTTTGGAGTAAAGGTTGCGCCTGCAATTTTCCAGCAGGTCATGGACGCCATGCTAGGCGATCTTGACTACGCAACAGCCTATTTGGATGATATACTAGTTACTAGTAAAACTACGGCAGAGGACCGGAACCATATAATAAACGTATTCGAAAAGATACAAGAATACGGATTTAAGGTTAAGGAGGCGAAGTGTGACTTTTTCTTACCAGAGATTAAATACTTAGGACACATCATAAATAAAGATGGTCGTCGGCCGGATCCAGAAAGAGCCAACGCGATCAGAAACATGCCGGCCCTAGATAACGTTCAAGCGTTACAAAGCTTCCTCGGCCTAGCTAACTTTTACCAAGGGTTCATTAAGAACATGCAAAATTTGAGAGGGCCTCTAAACCAACTTTTAAAAAAGAACAAACCATGGTCATGGACCCCGGAATGCCAAGATGCATTCGAGAAGATCAAGAAAACTCTTACTTCAGACCTCTTCCTCACACATTTCGACCCTAGTCTCGACATCATAGTCGCAAGTGATGCAAGCTCGTATGGCATAGGCGCTTGTATATTACATGAACTGCCAGACGCTTCGCGAAAAGCTGTGGGTCACGCATCAAAATCTTTACTTCCAGCTGAGAAACAATAAATCCCAAGAGGAAAAAGTATTGTTTTATTTTTTCTCTCCATTTCAAAAAGAAAACTCTTTGGAAGGGGGATATTGTGAGACTTATAGTAAGCTCTGCTTACACTATCTCTGTAACCTGTTGTTAATATATATTTCTTACATCTAATCCATGTCCCGTGTTTTACTTCTGTGGCCCAACTTTGGCACCCACATCAGAAGAGCAAAAATATTTTAAGTCAAGTCATAGCGATTGCTGTATGAGTCGTACGATTTTTGAATCAAGCACGGGCAACGCCGGGGCATGCGGCTAGTTTCAAATAATAATTTCTGTTTTGGAAACGTTTATTTTGTGTCCTATTTGAAAACTTGGTAGAGGTTGTTGATTTGAGCATTTTTTTTATTTAAAATATTTATACATATGTCGTTAGCAAAGCAAGCTTTATCATCAGTACAATGGCTTCGGGTGGGAAAGCTGGTTCGCTGTTTTTTATTAGTATAATTGGGATGTGGTATCGAATGCTTAAATGATCAATGTTCTCCTCTACAGATCTGTGCTTGTAAATGGTATAACTAAGAAAGAAAGATTAAATAAACTGGAACTCTCGTCCTCTTTGTTGTACTCCGGATGAGGTTTGAAATGTTTCCGTATCGGGGTCCTCTCCAGGCATGTAAGATTTGTGAATTGTTATAGTTCCTCTATTAGATCGATGTATTCAGTGGATTTGGAGTTTAGAAGACGACTTCAAATGGACGAGAGAGAAATAACTTAAGTTATACCGGTTATAGTTCTAGGTAGACAGATCTTAGACTTTTTACGTATGGATTTTATAAACGTTAATGATATATCAAACTCCGTTCGACGTGTGTTTATTGAGGGCAAAATATTCATCAGGACTACCGGTGTAACTTAAATTACCCACCGCCCAAAATATCCCCCAAACCAACTATCAGACATAGATGAAAATGGTCACTAGAAGCTCAAATGCACACACAAGCGAACATTTGCATACACAATATCGACCACATCTTGCATGGACGATCTAGATTTATGATACATAAACACATATGAATTACACACACGAACGCTGCTTGACAAGATATGAGGTCTGCATAACAAATGAAATGAAAACCCCTCAGAATACCAGAATTTTCTGTTCTTCTCGATATTGTCTTGGTGTATCTTAAATAAACCTTTCTTATTTGTTGTTTATCCCTATCATTCTGTCGGATTCTAGTTCATTATTTATATTACACCCCAGTTCACACACACACACACACACACAGACACACACACACACACACACACACACTCACACACACACACACACACATATATATATATATATGTATATATATAACGAAGCATCTATTTTCTTGACTGTCGATACGGAATACACATAAGTAGAGCACTTTTAAATTTTAAAGAAACTATTGAAAACCTTTGCTTATGAAGAGGCATTTACAGTTGGACATATATATGTATCTTTAGATGACGATATATATATATATATATATATATATATATATATATATATATATATATATATATATATATATATATATATATCGTATTACAGCTCATCAATGTGGCTAGACATCCTCAAGCTGCGATCAAAACCCGACTGATTTGACATCATTCGGAGATTTTACCCCTAAGGTATCAGCGCGCGCTAGAGAGGCGAATTTTTACATACCTATTTTTGGAATAAACGATATGACCGATATATATATATATATATATATATATATATATATATATATATATCTTACTTATTATAAAACGCAGATTGTGTGTCTGTGTGTGTCTGCAGTTTATATATTGGATCGGATTTTCTACATTTTTCAACCGATTTCAACAAAACTTCACAGCACTACGTAAAATTACCTTGCGGTCGTTCTAACAGCGCCAAAAATTGCAAAAACACAATTGTTTTTGCACGAAATCAATTTGAATGCACGGTTAAGTGTATCGCACCCGGCCGGAAGTTACTGCCGGCTACTCAAACGTCCAAATGCCGTTAACTTCCGATGACTCAACGTTTTTTTTTCCCAGAGAACGATACACAAAATGTAAACAGATCGGTAGACTCATAACGATTGAAAACAATATTTTTCTTTGAGTTTGGGTTTGACCAATTCGTAAAAAAATAAAAAAAAAATAAAAAAAAATAATTAAGACATGCGTGTCCGTCAACCTTAAACAATAATCTTTGTCAATTTTATTTTTCAGTCTTTATGATGGTCGATACTTGATCTATCTCTTACTGTTACATCCCCTGGCAACGCCGGGCTCAACTGCTAGTATATATAACAACTCGTTTCATCCTTTAGGACATCATCAGACTAAATTTGAATGCGCACGAACAAGTGATGCTGGGAATTCTAAATGTTAAATTATTTTTTCATTTTTTTTTTGTTTTTGGTGTATAAATTATCCGATTTCATTTAGACTCTTTGATTTTCTAAATTAAATCGACAAGATTATATACCGAAAACGCATAAAAAGAAACATGAAAAATAATTTAAAATTTAGAATTCCCAACATCACTTGTATGTCCCACTATTGGTTTCATTCCAATTTCAAATAACAATTTCTGCTTTAGAAAGGTTTATTTTGAGTCCTATTTCTTGGAAAACGTGGCAGAGGTTGTGATTTGATCTTTTTTCTATTTAAACTATTTGTGGTCAGCAAAGCAACCATTATCATCAGTACATTGACTTCGGGAGAGAAAGCAGGTTCGTGCGCATGCGTAGTCACGTCAGCGTTAACAATTTCAGTCCAATTCAGCCCTAAAAGTCTTTTAGGACTGAATTGGACTGAAATTCATGGCACAAAAATTCATGGCACAAAAACATTTTCCACTTTATCATACATCTTTCCCCATAAATTGTTTTTGATATATAAAATTTTATATATCGTTATCCCCCTATATATATATATATATATATATATATATATATTAGGTTGGTGCAAAAATAATGACGTAATAATGTCATTTTTTGACGTATTTTTTAACGTCAAAAAACGACATTATTACGTCATTATTTTTGCACCAACCTAATATATATATATATATATTGCGATGTACCAATATATAATTACGAGCCTAATGGCACATACAATGATTCCGATAACGAGCTAAGATAAAATAGATATATACATAGATACATATATTGAGTATATGAAAGTATGAAGGGAATCTATTTTAAGAAAATAGCTGTCGCCATAAAAATAGTTTATTGTATAATAAATAATATCGTTAAGACATAATTCAAGATATTATAGTATCTAGTCATTATCATATAAAATCTCGTATGACTTATATTTTTCTAATTTCCTTGTTGAACGCCAGTCCGTCAGTTAGATGCTATGCGTTATACACGCTTAGTCGATTATGTATCTTTCGATGACTGACGAGGCAGATTTTATCCCGTGGTAGGTTGCCATTTCCTTCTGCGGTAGACAAGTTTCCATCCAAGGTTATAGAACCTGGTCTGTCCTGGTAATTACACATAGCTGGTGCGAGAAGAGGAGGATTCATACCTTTCCCAAGGGTATTACCACGTATGTGAATGTAATGGACTCGACTGGAATTCGAACTCGGCTCTCCGATTCCTTAATCCGAGCCATAAAAGTTGGTCAATTCTCATGACATCAGTGACTTTACTTTTTCAAATGTTTACACCCAACGAACTTTGTGTGTGAATTTCAAAGAGAATATTGTGTTTAGGTTTTCTTTAGCCGAGGTTAGAACATCTTTAATCAATGTCTAGACGACCAGAATGAGAATTGGCTACTTCGATATTTATGTTTTCCCATCATTGCTAGAGATCGATGTTCGAGCCCAGATTTAGGCTAGAATCTTCTAGACTGGGAAGTTCTCAACAGTTGAACGCCGAATTCATGCCTCAAAAACAAATCTAGTGTCGCCGATAAAACTAACCTGACCATTTGTCTCGAAAAGGACCTCCAATCAGTTGTGGACTGGGGCAAGGATTGTCTGGTTAACTTTAGTGCCTCAAAAACAAAACTGCTCTCTATTACTCACCACAGAGAACCATCTCTGCTTCCCATTAGAATGTATGACGCTCAACTCCACGAGAGCACCTCTCATATTGTCTGCTGACCTGATATGGAACAGTTACATTGACTCAATAGCTTCGCCCACCGCAAGGAAAGTTGGCTCCCTGTGCCGCGCTAGGAAATTTTTCTCGCAGGAGTCGATCCTTCAAATCTTCAAATCAACCATTCGCCCTTGTATGGTGTATTGCTGCAATATATGGTATGGACGCCTTCTGTTTTTCTCAAGATCTTGGTTAAATTCAAAGACGGAAACGCAACGTAATTGGCCCTGATCTGGCATCTCGTCCGCAGTCGCTCTCTCACAGACGTGCCATTGCTTCCCTCTGTCTTTTTACAAATACTTTCATGGTAACTGCTCCGATGAGCTGCTTTCGCTGGTTCCCATACTTCATTCATTTAAGCGTTCAACTAGGCTGGCGTCTAGCTCTCACCCTTTCTCTGTCGAAACTGTTAAATGTAACTGTCTCTACTATTCCAATAGCTTCATAGCTCGCACTTCTCGCCTGTGGACCTCCCTTCTCATTTCTTGTTTCCCTGATAGCTACAATCTCCAATAATTTTTATCGACATTTACACTTAATGTTTCCCAGGTAGTATTTGTTACGTTTAATTTCACACAAATAACCTTCGGAAAGGTATGGGCCCATCTCTTCTCTCCCAGGTAAGGATTAAATAGCTAGGTTCTCTAGACTTGATTGGCAACCAGCCGAGAAAAAGGACGACTCAGAATTCCAAACCCTGGCGCCAGAAGTTGTAAAAAAATGCTTACACATAGCGTTCAGATACTACGTCTGTTAAATAAAATCTAAGTTGGTTTTTGATGTTAGTTGAATTTCAACAACTGTGGAGCTTGGAAAGAGAAACGCTCATTCAGAATTGGGGCTATGGATGGATGGACAGATGATTTCCTTTATGCAAGAAATCATAAAAATGTGCGCCTAACCAACAAAAAATATTTCGGAATGTAATGAACTCGATAAACTTTAGATTTTCTTGAAGACTGGGGATTGACTAACCGTTTTAAAAATGGAATAATTAGATTAATTATGCATTAATCATATTCGTTAGTTTTTACCAAAGAAAATTTCACCATTTTCCTACTTCAAATTTCTGATGAATCTTAATTCTTCAGCTAATGACTGAATAAGCTCATGGCGAGTTCTATGACAATAAAATATCCGTAGAACTTCTCCAATAGCATCGTTAAATATTTGAGCTTAACAGCTTTAACAAAACATTACAATACCAATCATACATCTGAATGCTGGTTGTTATTTAAAAAAACGCGATGTGGTACAAATGAAAGGATTTGAAATTTAAAAGTTTCCATTTCACAGAGACAGGCGTTAAACACTTCTTTCTTTCATTTTCTCACTGAAATCAAGTAGCGTCTTTGATAAGTCTTTTGTCTTTCCACACTATCAAAACGGAATAGTCCATTATTAATGAGATATTACTAAGATACATTCAATAACGCCATCTTTCTTTCTTTCTTTCTTTCTTTCATTATTGGTTGATTCTTTCTTTTTTTCTTAATTGGTTGATTGATTCTTTCTTGATTGGTTTATTGATTCTTTCTTTCTTTCTTTCTTTCTTTCTTTCTTTCTTTCTTTCTTTCTTGATTGATTCTTTCTTTCTTTCTTTCTTGATTGATTGATTCTTTCTTTCTTTCTTTCTTTCTTTCTTTTTTACACTGAAATCAAGTAGCGTCTTTGATATGTCTGTTGTCTTTCCACACTATCAAAACGGAATAGTCCATTATTAATGAGATATTACTAGGATACATTCAATACCGCCATTTTTCTTTTTTCTTTCTTTCTTTCTTTCTTTCTTTCTTTCTTTCTTTCTTTCTTTCTTTCTTTCTTTCTTCCACTGAAATATGTCTTTGATATATCTTTTGTCTTTCCTCGTGATCAAAACAGAATGATATATCATGAGGTATTAGTAGACATTAACCACTGTTACCTTTCTTTCTTTTTTCATTTTTTCTTTCTTTGACTGAATCCAAGGAGCATCTATGATATATCTTTTGCATTTCCACGCGATCAAAGCGGTATGCTCCATTATTTATGATATATTGTCAGGGCATAACGGACGTGCGTGCAAAGATATTAACAAAGGGTGGGACAAGTACAATTATTATGTGATGGTTATTCATTTTGCATTTGTTTGCATTCTAACCCCGATTTTTTTTACCATCATTAAAATTTTCATGGAAATATATTTAAACATTTTTATAGATATATATTTAAACACTGGAACTATTTCTAAGTGTCTACATTAATATTCTGAAAAAAAAAATTAATCAGTTGTAGACATCTGAATGAACCTTGGCTTTTTATGCTATGCTTGAATTTCTACTATGTAAAGATCTTTAGAAAGTGAGTGGTAATGTTTATCTATATGACAAACGATGCCAGTCAATAAGTAGGAGTATATAATAAGTAAGATTATATAATAAGTAGGCGTATATAGTAAGCAAGATTATGTAATAAATAGGAGTATATAATAAGTAAGAATATATAATAAGTAGGAGTATATAATAAGTAAGAATACATAATAAGCAGGAGTATATAATAAGTAAGATTATATAATAAATATGATTATATAATAAGCAGGAGTATATAATAAGTAGGGTTATATAATAAGCAGGAGTATATAATAAGTAAGATTATATAATAAGTAGGAGTTATAAGTAGGAGTGTATCAAAGAAATCTTCGGATCTGAATATTTCATGAGTCTTAAAAAACAATTCTAGTATACCGTTAGCATAAGAATAATTTTTACGGTCGTATTCCACAACTGCTCCGGGATCTCTGCTAAGGTCTAGGATTTCCTCCCAATTTTTACTGTTATCATGACCATAAGCATGTAGAAAGAGCCCAAGAAAAAGAAATAATAATCTAAACTAATAGCCTAATAACATGTTGCATAAAGGTGAACATAAATAAATCGCAGAAGAATAGCCAGTATAGACAGCGGGGAATTAGAGACAGTGAATATCGAGTATAGCAAATTAGCTGAGAAAGAGAATAGTTATGAAGATCCAGGGACGGCCATTCACTGAGAACATTGAAGAAACTGCATTTTGATCGTATAGCCTAATGTTATATGCGCAGGTCGGACATTATCCAAATAACTGAAAAATAAAATCTCCCTGGGATTGCAAGTTTCAAATGGATTACACTATATCCAACCCAGACCAACGGATTTGGTGATCCTAAACAAAATAAAGAAAAAAAAAAGGTTCTGATTTTCACTATTCCGGAATATCACAGATTATAGCAGAAAGCAATATAAATATCTTGAGCTTGCCATAGACTTGTTGAGGAAGTTGTAGAATATGAATATGACTGTTGTGGCGGTCTTTATCTGAGCACGAACAATCCTAAAATTTGGGAATGGTTTTACTGAACTTTAAATTAGAGGAAGAACTGCTGGAATATCGTGAAAAGCAGGTGTGAGCAATTAGCAAATTTTTAAGAAAAATGGAAACACAAATGTCACTTAGAATTAGAAACAGCTGAGATTTATGCGAAAAATAATAAGGAAAGAGTGCCTGCATAATTTGATGCTCAAAAAATATATTGATTTCAACAGACTAAAAGAAAACATCGCATGACCTATCTAGCTTGGTCAAATGCGTGACAGAACAGGGATTGGTTGGAATGGTAGGGTGATAAACATCGTTTCGAGCTGAAAAGGATACGGATTTGTGAAGGCAGGGAGTGCTGGGGGTTTCTTGATCACTGCACGAATTAATACAATGTTGTCTTCTCTCTGCCGGTGATCGCTTGTTGGTTTGGTTCGGAGATAAAAAGACATCATCAAAGGTGATTTTAAACTTAACTAGTTCATTAAACACGTGGAGGTGTACATTTCTAACTAGCCAGTGGGGTTGCTCGCCCTCTCTACTGCGGAGAAGTTGCAGTTACAAAAAAACATGTCTACATTGTATGACGGTTTAGTCTCGAATCCCCGAAAAACCTTTCTCTATTTATCATTCTCACGCTGGCTCAGCCAATCAAAATTGACTTCTTTTGTTTTGTCTTTTATCTGACCTCAAAAGTTAAACTCAGGATTTCAGAGCAAAATACAATTCTCTAAAAAATAATAGTCAACTAAACTATTATTTAACAGAGGAACAAAATCAAGTAATCTACCGGATGAGCTACTATACTGTATGATAAAACACGGACAGGGGAACCTTTGTGAAAAAAACAAAAACAAAACAAAAACTTAAGAGTTACAAAGAATAAGAAGTTGTGGAGAGCCATGTTCACCCAGTTCCTGAAGGGATACGAATAACAAAAGAAGATAGGGGAATGATTTGTTGCAAATATATATTCAGATTTCTGTACGTAAGGGAAATATTAATAACTAGATTTAAAAGCCGCATTCAGTGCGAAATTTTGAGTTAGCTTCTGCGGAGGTACAACTGAATCTCCAGCACAAAACTAAAAGAATATCTGATCCAATTTAGAAAACGGCAATGATAATTTTGAAGAAATAACTTGGAATTCTTCAGATGCCTCCTTGGAACCTCAAAACCTCACTGTAATTCTGATTCGGGCTATAAGTCCAATTCCTGCCAAAAGGCTGATTTGGGCCGAAAGTCCGATTTTGGCCGATACTCCGATTAGGTTCGAAATTCTAATTCAGGTCGGAAATTGCGTTCTTCATAAACTCCGACTTCAATTGAGTTGAGTTCTTCAACTCACAAAGTCTACGTCACGTCCCCGAAATCTCTCACTTTAAATCTGATTACTAGGCATTTTGAAGAAATAAAATTGATTTCCTCATTTAACAAAGTTTAGGAGATATTTTAAACTGAATTTAAAACATTTTTTAAAGGCACAGAGTTTTTGTGTTACTTTAAACTCAATATAAATTAAAAACTTTTAAAAATCACTTATTTTTCAGTTATTTTAAAATTCAATTTTTTTTTTACTGTTTTCTACTCCTCCGGACTCAAATTCAAATGCTACAGATAAAAGGCGAATTTTAAATTCCGGGATCATTCTGATTTAGATTCCGAAGAGGTAGGATATATCTATGTAGAGCAAGTTTGATCCGAGTTAGAGAGGTTTCCGCCACACGGACGGACGGACAGACAAAATTTACCGTTCATTTGTTTAGATATAATTTTGATGTGCACATTTATGAATGAAATCTGTGCTCAGAGACGCACATGAGTTATCGCCCATGGAAGGCAAGTAGGTATTTTCTCCGCTTAGCATTGTTTGGTGGAAGGTTGTTTCTTTGTTGCGAACTGAAGAAAATTGAATATCAGATTTGATGACGTCAGATTTGAGCAAGGCCGTTCTCAGTATGTGACTCTGTGGAGGCAAGGCTTGCTTCGGTGGACTTACGTACGCGTATGTAAAATATTTTCGCCTATTTTTATCATATTTATCCTTGTAACTGGTTTCTATTTTGAGAAAAAACGATAATAAATTTTAGATTCACAGAAAAGATAAAAAAAGTAAAATCTCTACCTTATTTCATATTTCAACAGCTTTCTTTTTCTAAGATTATTAATTTAATAATAGATTTTCTTTTCGTTTTACCATATTTTTCTGTTTTTTTTTTTCAATTTATTGTTATGAATTCGAGTAGAACTTCGGCTTGGCTGAAATAAATGAGTGTAGTCAGACCCGTTGGAAATATGAACAAGGAGTGTCAATTCTCAAGACGAATTAAAATTTGGAGAAAAAACAAAAAAGAAAGAAAGGGAATGAAAAGATTTTGAAAATACAATTACAGCCGAAGATATTCTGGATGGAAACCAGACAAGTAAAAGCTAGTTCCATGAGAAAAAGGTTGGATTTTTTGAAATGTCAAAATCCTGTTAAACGCAAAGACGAAAATAAATAAAATAAAGAAGGAAAGCAAAATAAAAAAGAAAAAAAAGAAAGCAAAAGCCGGAAAATTTTTGAAAATATATTGATTTTTATGTTTTAAATACTGTCGAAAAAACTGTCTGTCTTTTTTTTTCTTTCTTTCTTTCTTTCTTTCTTTCTTTCTTTCTTTTTCTATAATATAGTCGTGTGTACATACTAAAGAAGGAAAGAATACAAAAGAAGATATCAAAAGAAGGAATATTTTTGAAAATATATATCGATTTTTATGTTTTAAATACTGTCTGTATATCTATATATATATATATATATATATATATATATATATATTTAAAAGAAAAACAGACCACTTTAAGGTACCATTATATTAATTTATTTCACCAGTCCTTTTAAAGGTCACCGGATCATCAGATAGCACTTCCAAAAATGAAATGAATATATATATATATATATATATATATATATATATATATATATATATATATATATATATATATATATGTGTGTGTGTGTGTGTGTGGGGAGAGAGAGAGAGAAGGAGAAAAAAGAACTATATATATATATATATATATATATATATATATATATATAGATAGATAGATAGATGGATTAAATGTATATAAGTTCCAAAACACGTTTGATACATTCACATATATAAAATATATATTACTAATAGATTTTATATATTAAATAAGAAGTCGTATTTAGGTGTCTATATGAAATAATCTTTGGTAAAAAGGTCTGTAAAAATGAAAATATTTTTGATGCACCCTAATATCTAATAATAATATTAATAATTTACTGATTTCATAGTTAGTCTTTAGATGTTTCCATGAAATAAGATTTGGAGTAATGGCCTGCAAAGGCCAAAATACTTCATACATTGAAATATAATAATAATAATAATAATAATAATAATAATAATAATAATAATAATAATGGTGGTGAATTTATAGTTATTCTTTAGATGTGTACATGAAAGAGACATCAGAGAAAATGGCAGTGAAAGGCCAAAATACAAAACAAATATATAGTGAAAATATTAAGAGCATAGTGGAGTCACAGATAATCTTTCGAGGTGTATATGAAATAAGATGTGAAGTAATGATCTGTAATCAAAAAAACGCTTTCCCTATATTCAAATATATAATAATATTACATCTAGTTTTTAGATGTTAATAGAAGATAGTCTTTAGATGTCGACATGAAATATTCCTCGGAGTTAACATCGGTAAATAACGAAAATATCTTATTTACTAGGTCCTTATACTGCAGTTCCGATTGCATTTGAATCAACATTACGCATGATTTTATTATCGAAGTCAATATTTTCACAATAAAATTCGTACTAAAGGATCAATGTTGGCCAATTTTCAAGATATATTTATATGACAAATATATGCATTTTAACTGTTACAGCTTGTTCCAAAAGTCAACTAGATATTTTTTCATACATTAGATTAACACAGTGAAATTATATAATTTCTTGACTTTTGTTGTTAATATTTAGCCTAAGTTCTGAAAAAAAAAGGAAATAAATGTATGAAACATGTCTAGGCTATTTTGAAACACTATAGACCCAAGTGACATTTGGAAAATCTATTATAAATAACTACAATATGTTGTTTGCTTCTGTGAAATTTCGTTATGAAAAACAGGCGTTGCTCATTATATTGTGAATGAATAAATGTAATAATATAGTTAGAGATTCTTATACATTTTAATAGTAAATAAATTTGTTCATTGGTCGTGTGTATCAAAACAGAATAAACTAAATTCTATGATTTGCAGAAAAAAATTTCCAAACTAGTAAAGTCACAAACGTTATTGGAATTATATCGTATTTCTGAAATATGATTGATATGGTCAATTGAGGGATGGGATTGGCGTCAATATATATATATATATATATATATATATATATATATATATATATATGTATATATATGTCATCTATAAAAATATATATATATATATATATATATATATATATATATATATATATATATATATATATATGTGTATATATATATATATATATATATATATATATATACAGGAATAGGCGTTAACACTGCATGGGTCCAAGTAGATATCGCAGTTGATAATTCTTTTCATAAATAAATGCGAATTCAAGCAATAGACACCCTGACACCCATGCACACACACACACACACACACATATATATATATATATATATATTAGGTTGGTGCAAAAATAATTTCGTTTTCTCACATAGTAACATATGTTAGAAAACGAAATTATTTTTGCACCAACCTAATATATATAATTTTAAACGTTATTTTTAAGAGATGGAATACTTAAGTTTATTATTTTCTTAAACAGTGAAATTAATGTCAACCTGTCTTGATCGAGGGGAGCTACGAAAGAAAAATATAACCGCTGAAATGAATCGAACCTGATTCATGTTGTGTTCCTCAAGGAAATGACTGGTGTAGATGATGCGTATCGTTCCTATTTTTGACCACGGGATTTTATTTCACTGTTTAAGAAAATAAATATAAGGGTACCCAGTAGAATTGAAGTTCATAGCAATAATAATAATAATAATAATAATAATAATAACAACATTCCTACAACTTTAGATAGATATATGTAAACTAAAAATAAATCATTCTTGATAATGTTTAAATGAATAGCCGAAAGCGCTCGGACATACAAAATATTTCAACCTTTTTTGCATACATTATATATATATATATATATATATATATATATATATATATATATATATTACGAAATGGACAAAGTCCGACAATTTATTTATTAAAGACATTTTTTATGTTTAACGTTTTTTTTTATAGATACAAGTATTTAAGTAAATGCTCTGTTTATAATAAACAGTATTAAAGGACGAATATTTTCTATGAAAATTTCTCGGACATTCAGGCCGGTAAATGTTATTTAATACTGTTTATTATAAACAGAGCATTTACTTAAATACTTGTATCTATAAAAAGAACGTTAAACATAAAAATGTCTTTAATATATATATATATATATATATATATATATATATATATATATATATATATATATATATATATTGTGTGTGTATTTATGCAACAATTTTTCATTGATGCATGTTTCATTAAATAATATAGACAAGTTTTGTCTATTTATTTTAAGTAAGTTTCTTTCATACTGGCTGATAAGCTTAATAACATTGAAAGACGAAAGTAAATCACCATATTGATACATGTTTTAATCCTATCTAAGCTTTCGTTTCGCATAAGCCATTATCAAAGATGACAATTACATTTCAATATATCAAACAATACACGGACGAAACAA
>OZ010581.1:68638466-68650966 GCA_963932145.1 Acanthosepion lycidas | reverse complement strand
ACGAACCATTGAAGGAAGTGTCCAACATTAAATACAATGGAGAAGCCCTGTCCAAAGATGGCACCTGCAACGTAGACATCTGCACACAGATCGCCGCAACTACAGCATCGATGCCCAGACTGGAAAGCATATAGAACGGCAACATCAGCTACTTTACAAAGTTTAAGCTCTACGAATTGCTGATCGTGCCCATCTTCCTCTGCGTGTGCAAAATCTGGACACTTCTGTTTGAGGCAAATAACTGGATTCAGCCATTCAAGAACAAATGCAAATAGGAGCACAAAACCAATGATTATGTACGTCCCAAGTTCAAAACTCTCGTGGGCTGACAGGAATCTCTTCTCGACTCTATAAAGGACCTGAAGATGTTATGATTTGGCCCCGTCACACGGTACAGAAGTATTTGCAAGACCATTATGAAAGACATTGTTGAAGGCGTTGGGACGTTAACCGAAGTGTTGGTCAGACAACAGCAAAGAATGGACGGACTGACAATGCCTGAGTCACGTCAAACCTCCTGAAGAAGATTGTCTGTTTTTTTTTTCTGCTCTTTGGCCCTCCCCAACGATTGAAAAAGTCAAGAGATTGATGATGATGATGATGATGATGATGGAGCTGAATTCGAATACTGTTATTTGAACCAAAAGAGTTATTTTAACTCATTGTTCCATACACATGATAAAAATCAAGAAAATAACTGGAATATGCAAGATGTCTTTGGAAATATAAAAATATAAAGAAAAAAAAAACACACGCAGAAATCAATTTTGGAATAAATATAGAAGACGTTGAAGAAGCTGATAAAATTACAAAAAAATGTCCACTTCTTCCATATGCTGTGTCCCTTCAGCACGTGTGAGATAACGACGACTATCCTTGCTCAAATACGACAATTCATACACTTTCATAGTGTTTTTACCCCAGTTTCGGGGTTAACTATTTTCCCATAACTTTGGCCCTAACAGGTGCTATCACTCCGGGTCAGGATGGACCTGGAAACACTAGCAATTAAGAGGTGGTTCCTCGCTCAAAACCTCCTGGTCAGAGGCCTTGCTGCTGTACGTTGTTTATCGTCTTACCAAGAATGCGGATGTAGTTTATCGTCATACCCAGGACACCCCGTTGAGAGGAATCAGGCCTCTTGAATAACAGTTTCTGTTATTCAAGTGGTCCATGTCTGTCTATCTCTGATTAGAGTAAAGAAAAACAACAGAACATTGATAAAAGGGATAAAGAAAAAGCAGAAATCAAAGACAGAAAAAAGCCAAAGGGTTTTCTCTTGTACTTTCTATCCGATTTCTTCATACGTATCATAAAGTAGCGAACATTTATCTCCATCTGCAATCGAGCATCGCTTGGATTAATATTTCCAGGCTGAGCTCGTTCATTGTTTGAAACCTTTGAAATAAAATAAGCAAATGTCAACAGGGGATTTTCACTGGTTTCTATAATACAAAACAAGAGGGGGAGAATATACGATGATGTGCTGAACTTTAGCGAAGTGATAGCAATAAATATTTTACATGCATGAGAAGAAAAATCTCCTAGTTGCCACAAAGCTCTCAGTTTTTATTATGTCACTTACCCTATTGCCCTTTTATATCTGAATATATACCAGATGGGGCACTCACTCATTAATCCCCTTCCCATGAATATTCTTATATACAGTTAAAGCCTAGAGTAGGACCGAGAAATATTAAACAAGGTGTCCCATATTTATATATATATATATATGTGTGTGTGTGTGTGTGTTTATACGTTATTTTTACAGATACAAATATTTAAGTAAATGGTCTCTTTATTATAAACAGTATTAACAACATTTACCGGTCTGAAGGCCCGAGAAATTTCCTAGAAAAATATGTGTCCTTCGACAAGAACCGAACCTGTATCCTGTAGCAATGTAGAATTACTTTTTTTTAAAGTAAAATTTTTCCATGATTTCTCTCGAGTAGAAATAAGCGTTCGAGAGAAATCATTTTAAAATAATTGTTGGGATTAGTCCATATATATATATATATATATATATATATATATATATATATATATATATATATATATATATATATATATATATATATATATATATATATATATATATATATATAACTTTAACATTAAGGGTTCATGGTGATTATAATTTATTTCTTTAGAATCGAAATTTGATTCTAATTCCTCAGATCAACATTTTCATACAAATAAATGGGTAACAAATATTCCATGTAGAAGAAGAATTCAGTGTTATTGTTTTTAATTTATGCCAACATGTTTTTCATGTGGCAGGAGAGGTTGGTTGCAGGAGGGGTTGATGGTAGGAGGGTTCGAAGGAGATATATATATATATATATCTCGAAAGGGAAAAAGTTATTGAGGGAGTGGGAGATAAAAGACATGCAAACAAAATTAGGAAAAGAAAAAAAAGAGATAAACAAGAAAGTAGATAGATGTATTTACATCCGTCTTAATAAAGAGGCATATATTAATGACAGGGAGGTGCTGATTTCTTTATCCAGGATATCCGCAGAAAAGTGGAAGGGCAGAGTAGAAATAAGAGTTAAGAAAAAAGAGACAGAAAGGAGAATATATATATATATATATATATATATATATATATATATATATATATATATATATATATATGCATATATATATATATATGTATATTAGGTTGGTGCAAAAATAATGTCGTTTTCTCACATAGTAACATATGTGAGAAAACGAAATTGTTTTTGCACCAACCTAACATATATATATATATATATATATATATATATATATATATATATATAGAGAGAGAGAGAGAGAGAGAGAGAGAGACGTAGAGAGACAAGTCAGAGAAAATAGAAAAAAGAAAAAGGAAAACATACATGCAGGACACAGACAAAACAAGTCTACAATTGTATTATGATACTTTAATATTAATATTTTAAATACTACTACTACTACTACTACTAATAATAATAATAATAAAACAAGGACCTTGAAATCAAAATAAGAGTTTCAAAGGTATCAAAATACAAGGTCCTTGAAATCGAAATCTCAAAAATGTGTCACGTGGGAACATCAACAATTCCTGTTGTAGTTGGAGCCCTCGGATTGCTTGAAAAAGATTCATGTAGACTAATTTAAGGGATTACTGGAAGCTCATGCCTTAAAGAAATACAAAAAATTGTTCTCACGAATACAGGCCACACCTCACAAAGGGCTTTATCTAAGTAAAATATTTTTTTGTCAGTGGAAAATGTCATGATGCCATTTCTAACCTTAGGTCTCTAGGCGGGAACTGGAACCAAATCTGTACACACTAAAAATCAAAAGAAATAAAATAATAATAATAATAATTGTAATAATAATTATAGCAACTCAAAGTTAAAAAATTAAAACAAGAAAAAAAAAAAAAACAGTATCAAAGTTCTAATAGAAAAAAATGTGTAAAGGATTTTTTATAAAATACTAGCACGTTGCCGGTGCTTGATTCAAAAATCGTACGACTCATACAGCAATCGCTATCACTTGACTTAAAATATTTTTGCCCTTCCTTGCCTTTAAAGGAGTGCTCTTTGCCGTGCTGATGTTGCTACATGCCTTACTTCTCACACTGCGAATTTTTTCTAAGCTCTATACTAAACATTAAATCTGTTACGAAAAAAGAACTAAACAAAATGAACACAAAACGATCAGCTTTAAAAAAGGACTCATAACTGGAAAAACCGAATGAAAAAAGAATGTTAACAAGAAATACTTTTTCACCCCCAACCCAGTTCTGCGGAATCAGAATCAACGTTGAGTTTAAGCAAGTGAATGAGCCAATTGGAGTAAAGTGCCATGTAGATTTAAATTTTTCCCACTTGTGACGAATGCAGCAAACGATTTTTTTTTGCGTGCTAGCATGCTAGTTAACATTCGTGTCAGTCAACTGTTGGCTCTCACGCTGGTCAATAGACTCTTCCTGACTATTCGTGGTAGCCAGCTATAGGCTCTCACTCTGGCCAGTAGAAAATGGCAAATTACATGCGCAAATTACATGGAAACTGCCGTAGAAGCATGAAAAAATCGATTATTTCCACTATCGATGGGAGTTGGGAAATGCAAAGTCGGTCTTGGCCTTCCCGCTAACTTCCCGGGGCACGTACATGTAAATTTTGGTGCAAATCCATCGAAAATTGCGGCCGTGCATTCGTTACACACACACACACACACACACACACACACACACACACACACACACACACATCCTGCCTTTTATAGATAGGGATGTAAAGAATTTTCCCCCCAAAACTTTATTATTTAAGATAAGTATTATAATTGTTTATTTAAAAAAAGTGTAATCAACAGAAATTTACGAAAAGTTTTAATCTAATATCAATCATCAGGTGGAAATAACACGGAACCATCATTTAGACTCAGTCGACTTTGGCATTGATTTTATTTTATATTTTAAGCTTTCAGCTTCTTTGAAGCTTTACGTTTTATTCTTATCCGTTGAGGAGCACACTACACCAGTGGTTTTTATTGCAACTGTTCCTGAGAGGACTTTGATCACTGCATTTGGGAAAGTCAACATCATCAGGCTTGATCAATTTTCTGTAAGCAGTAAACGCAAACCAGTGACGGCTTCTGAACAGTTTTGTATACCAAATTTTGTTAGACATTTTCATGACGGTCGTCTTCGAGTATAGAATCCAGAGGTTGGCAGTGAATATTTCGGAGACAGTGGGAAAGCGTAGTTCAGGTTCGCAGTGGATATCGTAGCAAAGTAGCAGAGCGTAGTTCTTCCTTCTGTCATCTTCGCCTGGTCAAGTTGGCAGTGGTCCTTCGGTAGGGTAAACAAAGATGGCAGCCTTTAACGCGACGGATACAAATGTTCTGCGGCTTCTGATTGGTTAAACTTCTATTGGTAGACTATAAAGGAAGTTAAGTCATCTGGATTGTCTCACTAGTCATATATGTGTATATACCGAAAAAACCGTAACAAATTTCACGCACAAGTTAAACCAAGGTATGATTTTCAAGTACTTTCTAACAGTTCCATACGCTGTCACCACATCCCACAGAGACAGACGTTGGGGTCAGTATGCATATCTCATAGTCAGGAAGCGAAAGTTCTAACCACACCACCACATGCCGTACATACATTTTTATTGACATATTTACGATGTTTCGGCCATTGTACGCTCCGGACTTCTTCAGGTGATATAGGCTCGAATTTCAAAACGAAACCTTTATTTAGTCCACGGGGGTAGATTGTTCTAATTCCGCTTGCCATGCCTTTTTAGGATATCTCAGTTTCAGTTATTTTACCTTTAGTAACTCAACTCTCCCAGTAGCTCAGATGGATAAAAGCATTGGTTGAATAATTCAAAAGAGTGATTTGACCAAAAGAGTTTTGAGTTCAATACCTGACCACAGCAGAGGGAAAAACTTGGGAAATTGAGGGAGTAACTGAAACTGAGATATCACCATATGCAGGGAGGAGTAGATGCGATATTCAACAATAAACTACAAAAGAACTCAAAATGATCACTGCATTTAAATATTGCTTAAATATTTAAGCTTACCTTTGAAAAGTTCAACGATAATTCTTCTGTCTCCACTGAATTTAAAGATAATTTGATGTATGTCGGTCCTTACTTTCCGTACAAAACAATATTTTAATTTTGTTGCTTAATTTCGCTGGATTTCGTAATTAATTTCGATAATATCCAAAATGTATTTCCAAGTTATAAAATGTGTTGTCGTACAAAAAAAAATTCGTCACAAAAAATCACGTAAAAAATCGCCGTAAACCATCGCAGTACTGAAAACTTGGGAAAGGTGTGAATCCTTTTCTCCTTCCAGCTATGGGTAAATAGCAGGACAGACAGGGTTCTATAGCCTTGGATGGCAACTGGTCTAGGAGAAGGGAAACTCTGAATTCAAAACCTGCGGAAGGTAGTTTGGGGACCTTGTGGCATCTAGTGCATCAGGTCTCTGTAATCAGCCCTTCAAAAATGGCGGATGGTCCTGCAAAACTTCACCATTATAATCAAATCTCATATGCTGGTGTCGGGCTGTCGGTTTCCTAGGAACTGATCTGCTTGACCCTCATACTTCGATTTGGACGGGAGAGTCGAGTATATATATATATATATATATATATATATATATATATATGTCTACAAACATTGAATAAATTCATGTTTTATTGTGAATTCATGAATCTATTTATAATTTTTGACATAATTTATATTGCTCGGCGTTCCTTACGTTGTAGAATAGATATATATTGCACAGAAATTTATATTTGATATAATAAAATACTGTTGTTTTTCGTGTGAAAATATATTTCGAGCAGAAAGGAAAAGTTTTTGATTTCTTACAATAGACTGAGTTCTATGTCCAATCACCTACCCATACCGCAACTCCCTCATCTTATCATCTCAAGATATATAAAGTTTGTGTTTTTTTTTTCCCGTAGAGAATTAAATATTGCGATTTCTAGCGATTTCAGTTCTTGAATTCTCTACATAAATTTATCTATAATCAAAGCAGGATTCATTAAGACCCGACCAAGAAACTGTAAATGTTTGTCTTTGGGATTTATTAATGGGCAGGTCAAAGGTTACCGTTATCGGAAATCGAAAGGCCACATCTGTTGGTATCAGTGGAATTCGAGATATAATTGCATACTCTCCTTTGGCACATCCAATGAGAATAGCCAACTCAGTGACACGTGGATTAAACATCTTAAGCGTCGTTTTTGTACCAGTGTATAATTGCGGCTGATCTAAATTATGCTGCTTTATTTCTTAGATGAAATTTATTTCAAGAAAAAAAGCACAATGTAAAAAATAAAAGGCAATGAAGTTAGTAAATTTAATACCTTTTTTAAAGTACTGGCATATTTTCGCATGACAAATTTGCTAAGTATACAAAAGTGTCATTTTATGTAAAAAGACGCAATAAGACTGTGTTAACAATAGTGATCAAAAATAAAACCAAGCATCAAAATCTCATGAATAATGCAATATTGTATTTGCACTAGTACTATAAATAGAAAACTACGTCACATATCAACTCAGCATTTAGTCCCCTTCTAAAGCCACACTCTTTATTCAGCGTTGTCATTCATGGAACTCGCCTTTTGGCATCGTCACATTCTCTTGGATTGCTTCGACGCCTTGAATTTCTTTTCTTTTCGAGTGGGATTTGACTTTGGAAATAGGAAAAAGTTGCAAGGGACAATCAAATGGGAAATCATCTATCGGTCTCAAACCCCCAACAACTTCCTGGACATATGCGATCTGTGTATAAAAGAAAAATTGCAATAATCAAATACAGAAATACTAAACAGTTGTTAAATCAAAGGAACGAACTGAACTTAAAGTGTAGACATAAGAACAAACTTAAAAATTTCCCTAGAAACGTGTTTATTATGGGGATACACACTTGAATTGTTGATTCGTTTATATGGGTGCTAGCACATATGGGTGTACATATATTCATATGTATGTATGTATGTATGTATGTATGTATATGTTTGAATGTGAGTTTATATTGCCTGCCACACGGTTTTGTGTTTTTTTTTTCTCGTGTTTCTTTATATGTAGTTGGATATATGACAGTTCTGCCGATGTATACTACATTTATATTTCTAAATTAGCACCTTTGGTATTATTATTTTTACTTGTTTATTAAAATACCTTCATTTATGTTTGATATTATTATCATTATTCTAATTTTTATTTATTATTTGTATTATGGACCCATTTATTAGACTATCTTGGAATTGTGTTGAATTCCTCTGCCTAAAATAACAGGCCATGTCAGTCAATTTGTTGTATAACACGATGTAAAAATTTCCACAATTTAAGTAAAAAAATACTTGGCCGGGTCAGACTATTTTAGGCTTACTACTACCTATTCAACTCATCCTTCTCCCCTTTCCTTTCCTTACTATCTATTTATCTCACTTTTTTCTTTTTAAAGAACTTGACCATCCGTCACTTTTCTTCTTCCTCTCCTTTCTTTTCTTCTCTCTTGCTTTCCCTTCCCCATGTAGATCTAATACCACATTCCGGTGAATTGTCTCCATTTACTAAAAAAATTGTTCTGAAGAAGATGAATATATAGATATTCACGAAATAAATTATAGCCGAAATGAATCTTTAAGTTTTTCTTATTTTACTCACACACACACACACACACACACACACACACACACACACACACACACACACACATATATATATATATATATATATATATATGCTAGCTTCTTCAACTGTTACGAGACAGTGGTTGTCATTCTTGTCCTAAATAGCTAGTCATAAGCGTGTCTCTCTCTGTGTGTGTGTGTTTGTGTGTGTGTGTGTCTGAAATTGGGGAGCGTGGTTTGATTCGAGAAATTTTCAGTATCTCCTCCAATATTAACAGTTTTGTATATGTAAGTTTTCGTTCCAATCTCATGAGACAGATTCTTTAAGCGACACTCGGAAATAAATAGTATTTGTTTAAGAGAAACGAAGTTTATTTACGGTTGTAATATTTCCAGATAAAATATTCAAATAAAAATGAAAATATTCACAAAATCACCCTCATTTTCTGGTTAGTTCATCAAGTATCGGTTGTTTTCCCGCCTTAATTTGAGCTTTTAGCTTTTAAATTTACTAACACAGAACGCGCATGCGTATGCGTCTGTGATTGCAGTTGTATGCTTGTGTGAATGCGTTTTGAGTTGCGACAGAAAGAATTTATAAAAGAAAACAGAGCAAGTTATGAAAAAAAAATAACAAACTAAACCAAATCGAAACGAAATAAAACAAAACGAAAGGAAATTGAATGCGCATGTCAAAATGAAATGACTCATCTGTCCGCAGACATTACATCGAGCCACTCTACCACTGATAAAATATTTTGTTTTGGTTTGTATTTCTGAAAATTCTAAAATATTCTAAAAAACAAGTAGAAGACAAAATGCAAATATCTCGAGGTGGTGCCTGTGTGAGGAAGGCGGATATGTTTTTCGCAGGCGCTGCTGACATATTTGCGTCTTGAATTTTGACAGCTCATCAGAAGGTTTCTTTTTTTAAAAAACAAAGAGAAAATAGAATACAATGAATAGCAAAACAAAACAAAATCAAGAAAGATTATTTCTGAAAATTATCAACCTGTTAAAAAAGATGTTCAAAACAAAATATATTGTTACGCTCTAAATTATATTGGGGTTTTTAGAAAAATCGAGGACGTGTTAGTCATCTCAATTCTCTCTTCAGCAATCTTTGGAGCGATATCCAAACTTAGAAGTACTTTTATGAAAATTGCTGGACTTCTAAATTGTGGTTCTTTTCAAGAAAGTGTGTAAGTGGGGATCTCAGTTCTCTTTTCAACAATCTTTGTGGCGATATTCATAATTAGAAGAACTTTAATCTAATTGCAATCCATCTAAATTATGGTCCTTTTCGTAGAAGGGTGTTAGTGGGACTCTCAAGAATCTCTTTTACCATGCTTGCAGCGTTATCAAAACTTAGAAGTGCTTTTATTCAGAACTTTTAACATACTCTCAAGAATGATGATAATTCCTTTTTTGGAACAATGTCAATGGGTCGGGGGTTGAAATAAGTCAAAGTTTTTAAACACCGATGCAAATGATGCCACAGTTTATGGGTGCACTTCCAGATAGGAAGTCTTATGTAGCTTTGCAACTGGTCTCTTTTCTGACCAAACTCGAGCAGTTCAATGGGAAAAAAGTAAGCATGTAACTTTGAATAACTTAAAATCAAGCAAGTATCACGTCAACATCACTGATAAAACACGATGTTCATCGTGTTTTATCGGTGATGTTGATTCGAATTCAGTTGCATTCTAGACCTTCAGAGAAAATCATATATACGACCCCTTGCCAAGAAAGCCGAAAAAAATGGTCGGTTCCTTCTACATCTCTATAAGGTACTGATTTCTTGTGTGATACTTTGTTTCAATGTTAGATTAGCCCCAAAATGGAGTATAGCATTTACGCATTCTTGTTGGGGCGGTGACCTATTTTCCACTATGCAGCCTCTTTCCCACAGGCCGCAAAGGCACACGCTTACCGCTGCTCTATTTCTATTCCCATGACAAATGTTCTGACCAGCACAAAGTTCAGTCTTTAACAACTCTTATCGCAATGCATATTCCATTTGTAAAGAGGAAGTTCTATTCGTTGTATCATTACCCCTAAACTGTTACATTGTGGAACAGACTCACGCGAGAATACTTTTCAGAAAACTACAACCGAAGCCTCATCAAGTCAAGCCTCAATCTTTTAGCTATTCTCCTTATCCTCTTTATATCCATTTCCTTCTACCCCGTCTTTATTCATATAACATACTTTATTCAGTACCTTTCTACCATGAGTTGCTCTTGAGCCTTGCAGTACGGAAAAGCTGCCTTGAGGCACACTTTCCTTATTAAACTCTCTAAAGTGCAGACCAGTAAACGCAAATCTACACTATTTTTTATCAGTTCTTCAAGCAAAGCAATAAAGCCACTAAGACGTCTTAGGTTACTGAGTGTTGGAGAATATGAGAAAAAAGCACTATTAAGGGGAGAGAAGTTTAAAAGAACAAGAAAAGAGTAGATAAAAGATAACTGGAAAGAAATGGAGTTCGACACGCGAAAAGAGCGAGAAAAGAAACTATTAGCGTAGAACTTACGGTTACATTTAGCCAATTTAGCTGTAGATTGCTGAGACCCTGATGACAATCGAATACTGTGCTTAAATTCAAAAAGTCTACCTAGGTACCATAACGAGGAGCTCATCCGAACAATTACCTTGAATAAATTTATAGAAAAGGCATGGAGAAACAACATTATGACGATGGAATATGACTGAAGCCTAGACGCGATATCAGAACAAATAATATTTCTGATTCTTCTTAGGATTTTGAAAGAGACTGTAAATATGTTGCAGGAGCACGGGGCCATATATGGGAGCAATATTCTAAGCATGGACGAAGTGTGAACTTATAGATATGTAAGATAGATTCTGGAGAGAAATATTGTTTAGCACAACGCAGTGAATCATAATATAAATGCAGTGTCAAATCGATTCCTGACTTCAAATAAAGTTCTCTATATCTTGTTTTGGAGGCACGGTTGAGTAATGGATAGCGGCTCGGATTGAGGAATCGGAGAGCCGAGTTCGAATTCCTGTCGAATCCATTACATTCACTTGCGTGCTAATAACTTTGGGAAAGGTATGAATTCTCTACTTCTTCCTCCAGACCGGGTTCGATAGCCTTGGATGGTTACTGGTCTACCACAGAAAGAAATGGCAACGTACCGCGGGAAAAAAAATCTTTCTTGTCAGTCATGTATTGAAAGATACATGATCACCTAAGCGTGTATCACGCATGACACTTAACTGACTGATACCTTGTTTTCATTTGCAAATTCCAAGACGGAAACCGTGTTAACATCATTAATAAATGCGTACTATTATGAACTGAAGAAACGACATCAACATATTTATGATGTAAGCTCAGTTTCAAATATAAAGTTACAGATGAGGTAATATGTACATTATTCAGACTATTGTCCTCATCTTTGTCGCCATATTTATCACAACGTTTCAGCCGTTGTACGCTCCGGCCTTCTTCAGGTGGTTGGAATTCCGAACTGAACCCTTTATTTCGCTCACTGGGGTAGACTGTTCTAGTTCCACGTGCCATGTTTAATGGATGTCAGTTATCAGTTATCTCCTGCTAATTTCCCTCTGAAAGTTCTCCACTACCTTAACCGGGTATTGAACTCACACTCTTTGGGTCCTGTTACTGGATCTAACCAACGCCTTTATCCACTGTGCCATGTGTCCTTGAGGACTCAAAGCGTGTGAGTTCAATACAGCACCAACGGTCAGCTATCTGAGTGCTGATCAGGCGTCATAAGCGTAACTTCGGTAGTTAGACGGGAACCGATGTTTCAACGAAATATAATCACAATCTTACATAGTAACTACAGAATTATGTTTACTAGAGATCTATCTAGCTATCTATCTATGCCAGTCTACTGAAATCTATCTATCTATCAAGCTAGCTAGTATCAAAAGATACATGATCACCTAAGCGTGTATCACCCATGGAACTTTATAATAATAGCAATAATAAACTACAGAACTCAAAACTAATCGCTGCATTTAAGTATTGCATTAATATTTAAGCTTGCCTTTTAAAAGTTCAACGATAGTTCTTTTGTCGCTACTTAATTTAAAGACAGTTTGATGTACGTAATAAACGTCCGGATAAATAATTATTTTTACTTCGTGAGTGACTTTTGCTTGAATTCGCAATTAATTTAGATTACACTATTTACATTATTCGGACAATTGCCTTCATCTGTGTTGCCGTATTTATCACAACATTTCGGCCGTTGTACGCTCCCGCCTTCTTCAGGTGGTTGGAATATCGAACTCTAATCCTCTATTTCGCTCGCTGGGGTAGACGGTTCTAGCTTCATGTGCCATGTCTAATGGATATCTGTTA
>OZ010581.1:68608466-68633466 GCA_963932145.1 Acanthosepion lycidas | reverse complement strand
ATATATATATATATATATATATATATATATATATATATATATATATATATATATATATATGGAGGTGTAATAAAGCATTTTTGTATATCCCACAAGTGTAAGATATAAGAGAACGAAGTTAAAAATGCAACTGGAGCTTTTAAGAATTAAAATTAATTTACAGTAAATTTACCAGTATCAACGTTCTATAATTTTCAAAAATTATACTAAGATGGAGAGATGTATTCCTATGTAATGATATGTCTGACATCTTATGGCACCTCATCGATCCTCTGGTTTTTAAATCTACTTTCTGTTTATACATCAGTTCAAATGACGCTTCCCGTATAGGAATGCTAGTTTGAATCCTGTCGGAGAACGCTTATATTCTACGAAATTTCTCGAACATTCAGGGCGGTAAATGTAATTAATACTGTTTAATTAAAAAAACAAAACAAAAAAAAAAAAACAGAACATTTATTTAAGTAAATTGTATTTATGAAAATAACGTATAAACAGAAAATATATTAAATAATTGTCAGACTTAATTCATTTTCATTATATGTTGTCATTGTTTACGTTAAGATACGTTTCGCGAGCAGATGTGATCGTTCGAGGAAAATGGTCGAATATTGTGTATTTATAAACAGTAATTTGGACTTTACTAACCAGACGCGTCTCTATAGCTAAATGATATAGCATGTAAGATCAAATGACTGTTTTTCGTATAGGAATACAGTTTTGTTTCCTGTCGGAGAACGCATATTTTCTATGAAATTTCTCAAACATTCAGTCCGGTAAATGTAATTAATACAATTTATTTAAAAAAACTAAAAATCAAAAAAATTGTATCTATAAAATAACATATAAACAGAAAATATATTAAATAATTGTCGGACTATTTCATTATATATATATGGTCGAACCATATACACATTTTAACATATCAAGAAGAGTTTTGGAAGAAAAAATGTTTGAAAAAACGGAAAACATTTTCGGGCAACGCTTCATCAGACAAGGTTTGTTTACGTTGATGCGATTACACATGCGCACGAAGGAGAGGAGACACTGGTATTTTAATTTAGAATTTTTCAAAGATGTTTTGGGTATATAATCTACACAATTTCAGTTACATTCTTTTTCTTTTTGTTTTCATCATATTTGTTCTTAAATATTCCTCACTGAGATAACAGAAGCTCCGCCAAGAATGGTAAAACGTTGTAAGAACTTGGACGCAAATTTGCTGAGGATGAACTTTCGATTACTTTACTAAACATCTTCCTCCTCGTGAATTATTTTCTCTTTTAATTACAGTAGCATTATTGTTATACAGGAATATAATATCGCTGCTGACACTTGATTTTGAACATAGATCACCAGAAAGCAAACGGAGTCGATCCCATTTTCAATAAGCAGATCAGATGATGGTAAAGGAAATGTACATATGGGGATTAGCGTGGCGTCTTAACGATCATTATTGTATTCTATCCTCTATTACTATACGGATCACTATTTCTACTCGATCCTCTATTACTATACGGATCACTATTTCTACTCGATCCTCTATTACTATACGGATCACTATTTCTACTCTATCCTCTATTACTATACGGATCACTATTTCTACTCGATCCTCTATTACTATACAGATCCCTAATTCTACTCTATCCCATATTACTATACGGATTATTATTTCTGCTCTATCCTCTATTACTACACGAATCACTATTTCTACTCTATCCTCTATTACTATACGGATCACTATTTCTACTCTATCCTCTATTACTATACGGATTGCTATTTCACCTCAATCCCCTATTACTATACAGATCACTATTTCTATTCTATTCTCTATAACTATGCAAATCACAATTTCTACTCTATTACTATTCGGATTCCGATTTCTACTCTATCCTCTATTACTATACGGATCCCTATTTCTACTCTATCCTCTATTACTATACGGATCCCTATTTCTACTCTATCCTCTATTATTATAGGGATCACTATTTCTACATTAGCCTCTATTTCTGTACAGATCACTATTTCTACTCTATCCTCTATTACTATACGGATCACTATTTCTACTCTATCCTCTATTACTATACGGATTGCTATTTCACCTCAATCCCCTATTACTATACAGATCACTATTTCTATTCTATTCTCTATAACTATGCAAATCACAATTTCTACTCTATTACTATTCGGATTCCGATTTCTACTCTATCCTCTATTACTATACGGATCCGTATTTCTACTCTATCCTCTATTACTATACGGATCCCTATTTCTACTCTATCCTCTATTATTATAGGGATCACTATTTCTACATTAGCCTCTATTTCTGTACAGATCACTATTTCTAATCTATCCTCTATTACTATACGGTTTTCCGATTTCTACTCTATCCTCTATTGCTATTCGGATCCAGATTTCTACTCTATCCTCTATTAATATACGGATCACTATTTCACCTCAATCCTCTATTACTATACAGATCACTATTTCTATTCTATTCTCTATAACTATACCAATCACAATTTCTACTGTATTACTTATCCTGTATTACTATTCGGATCCCGATTTCTACCCTATCCTCTATTACTATACGGATCGTTATTTCTACTCTATCCTCTATTACTATACGGATCCCTATTTCTACTCTATCCTCTATTACTATACGAATCACTATTTCTACTCTATCCTCTATTACTATATGGATCACCATTTCTACTCTATCCTCTATTACTATACGGATCACTATTTCTATTCTATTACTATACGGATCGCTATTTTCCATAATATTCACTATACTATTTCTCTATACTTCGCTGGTTACTTTTGGTGCGAGTATTATTCTTTTCTTTATGTTTTCTGGCGTTTTCGAAGGAAATGTTTTTTTCTCGTGTATTGTTCTCCAACTGGTTCTTTAGACGTGAGGAGAAGGAAAGTCTTTGTGCATGAAAACCTTGACTGCAAATTATTTGAGGTAGTCAATGGTTCGCCACTCCACGGCACACGCACGTCAGCTGAAACCAACTGCTGCAGCTAACCGCGGTTTGACAGGCAGGTTCACGTCGGATCGTACATAATCTGGTCCCTTCTTTGAAATCCTACCACTATACTATATCGTATTTGAGGCATTGTTTTCTCGATATTTTTTCCTTTATAATGGTATATATTCGTAATAATCTTTGGAAGTGATGACTTAATATAATTCGTTTTTGATTCATAATGTAGCTTCTCTGCTATTTATTCACTTTTACGGCAGTCATGTTTTTAGTGCTTGTGCACATATTTAAATATTTTTTCCTCACTTGATCGCCGAAGAGCGAGGAGTAATATCCGGTTAGTTTCTTTGTTACTATTATTCTTTTTTACGGCAAGATTTTTTCTTTATTCTTTCCCACTCGACCCTTTCTTTGATTTAATATATTTGTGTATATCAGGTGAGTATATGCATTTTTGAAATGTCCGTTTTTAAAACCAAAATAATATATCTAATGTTTTACACAAGCGAAACACATGTTTATGTATTTCTTTATAAGCCCAAACACTTTTCAATCATAAACTGTTTGATAAATACAGCTTCCGAAAGACGTAGAGACACACGTATAGAGAAAACCACTTGCACGTATGCAAGAGAAACACATGCAAAAGTGCACGCGAACACTGATATGCTATTTTAAAGAAACAGTTCGGGCAATTTTCTTGTATTTACAGGAGATTTATTTTACTTATCGAGAATCTATTTCGCCAGCCCAATTAGTGTGTTGCATAAGCCGGAAAGAAATGTTTGCAATAGGAGGAAATTTGACGAACAGTGATTGCCGACGAAGGGAAAGATAAATCGAGAGAAAAAAAAAAAGAAGAAAAAAATATTGGAAAATATATAGCGTCCATATATGTGCCGTGATTTGTTTTTGGCGAACTATAAGAATGGTAACAGTCAGCATCTTTTTAACGAAAGTAGAGTAAGGAACCATAGACAAATGAAACAAAGGCAGACATGTTCTTCGCTATTCAATTGAAATAGGTTTTTTATTAAGTTTTTAATCAATGTTCAAAATTTTACTGTAAATATTTTATTGAACTTAAATCGCTATGTAATACAGAAATTGGAAACTAAATTCAAATTCTCAAACGAGAAAGTGGACAGACAAGTTAAAATTCTTGTCGGGTTCTTCACATTCAATTACGCGCAAATACCCTTGGGAAAGTTATGAATTAACCTGTTCTCCTACCAGCTAGGGGTTAAAAAGTAGAACTTCTCTCTGGATAAATATTGTTAATTTGAAATAACTTTTAATGCAATATTCACTCGAAAAAATATTTTCACAGTCAAAAATATATTGGCTTTAAATACCTCGTAAAGGGTTGATAAACCGTAAAAAAGAATTAAGTCAATAAAGCTAAAACTGAATGAAATGTAACAGTTGTGTTGTAATTTTGGTGAAGAGGAGTTATTATTTACACTATTTACATTCGGATTATTGTCCTCATCATTGTTGTTGTTATCACAACGTTTTGGCCTGATGTGTGCAGTCTCGATTCTCAAGCGTCTCACATGTTGAACAAAACGGTTTTCGAACTAAAAATTCGAGATGAAAATGTTTCGGTTATCGAACAAAATTTCGGTTCTCGAACAACATTGCGGAACCGAGTTAACCTGAACGGAATCATTTCTGAGTCGATCACCGTGTTGTATACATTCATGTGTTGTACCCTGATTTTCTTTTTCAATTTTATTGTACTGTGACTATTTTTCTCTTTATTAATCCTTATTCATGGATCCAAAGAAAGCTAGAAGTGATACTTTTAAAGGAAAAAGAAAAGTTGAGAGAAAAACAGTTTTTGATGATATTGTCTCGTCTTATTCAGTTTCTTATGGCGAAATCAACGATCTATACTCTTCTTATAAAATAAAGAGACGATCATGTCTTTCCTTCCCTTTTCCAAACAATAACATCTCTTTCCTTCCCTTTCCACACTATCTTCCACGCCATCAACTACTTACAACTATGATAAAATTAAAGTGTTCGTCTATATTTTAGTTATACTGGGATATTTATTTATTCTTAGATTTAATGATTTTCTTTAGTTTTGAGTATAAACTTGTACACAAAGTACTGTTGCAAAAGTTTAAATAAGCAATCATCTTGAGAGTAGGAACGAATTAATTCATTTTACAGTGATTCCTATTGGAAAAATAGTTTTGGTTAACGAACATTTCGGGTTACGAACAGACTTCAGGAACGAATTGTTTATCGAGCCGGGCAACCTACAGACATTACAATTGTGAGTTTAATCTCTCAGCCACGCAGCGGGTACTTGAACTCAGTAGACACAGGACGAGCAATAACTGAGCGTTATTCAAAATAAGAACCTAATAGATATACCTAGACACGGGTATTGGAACGATAACAGTCTACCCCCTTTTAGATTAAATGAAGGGTTGAGTTCAGAATTCCGTCCAAGAAACCGTTTTTTGTTTGGAGGCACTTAAGAGCAGCTTTCGGCGTTAAATCTTGTATGGTTTTCGCTCTAAACCCATTTTCATAACCCTCCTAAGTGACGTTTTCCGAAATATCTTGCCATGTTCCTTATGCTTATTCGTGGTTTTCTATTGATCCTCTTCACAGCTTCAATGATCCTCCAATCTTTGCTGAGGTGGTTTGCACTACTTGGAACTTTTCCCACATATTAAAAACAGTTTCAACTGTTTTATTACTTTGCAATTCTTCATACCTGTGATTTTCAAGGCGACAATTTGACCATATTTTGCGCCATATTTAATTAAATTGTAAACCATAGAACAAAAGGTTAGGAGGTCTTAAACGAAATTATATATGGATCACCATTTCTGCACTATACGAAAGTATTTTTTCGAATTGGTATTTTTTAATTTACGTTGAAATAATGGGTACATTCTTATAGTTAAATAATGGGTAAATATTCATTCCCATCCGTTACACACACACATATATACACACACACACACACACACATATATATATATATATATATATATATATATATATACATATATATATATATATATATACAAATATAGATGACTAGACTCGTTTCGAAAAACCCTCGAATTTTTGATTTGCCAATAATCAAATGAATCTCGAGGGAAAAAAAGGTTTTAAAAAAAGAAAGAGCTACAAACATGAACTACTGCCGAAAAAATCGCACAGATGCAGGTCTGAAGCCCAAAGAAAAAACCCCGATACGAGTAAACAACTAAGTAACAAAACAGCTCAATACAACAGTAGAGCATACCAAGATACACCTAGTGAGCCAGACAAACCTACCTAGGTTTCACCTAAACGGATCGTCAGGGAATGTTCGGCCGAACTTTCCCTGACGATCCGTTTAGGTGAAACCTAGGTAGGTTTGTCTGGCTCACTAGGTGTATCTATACACACACACACACACACACACACACACACACACACACACACACACACACACACACACACACACACACAGGGATTTCCGAAAGTCTTGTCATCCAACATAATATAATTTTACATTTACGTTTATGCATGTTTCATTGAAAACGACAGACAAGGTACTACGGTTAAGCTTTTTACTTAATTTTCCTTGTGTTCGAAAAGAAAGATCTTAAATTAAATAAAAAGCTTAACCGTAGTACTTTGTCTGTCGTTTTCAATGAAACACGCATGTATATATATATATATATATATATATATATATATATGTGCGTGTGTGTGTGTTTGCCGTGTCTGCGTCTGTGTGTGCATGTGTATTATACCAAGTCCGTAGGAGGTAGGGATTATTCCAAGGAGGTCTTTTTTAGTATAAAAATATTAATTAGCTACATCTATGATAAGAGGCCAATGTATAAATTTATATACGGATCGACAAAAGGAAAAGTAAGGGTGACCCTGACTGTAGAAAATTAAAAAAAAAATAATGTATCAGCAATTCGCAACAAGGAATTGTTTTGGGATCTCACGGAATTATATGTTAGTTCTTTCGTTCATACCATGCCGAGTGTGATTACTGTTCTCTACAACTTCCTGATTTGTGTTGCTCTAAATATTTTGTAACCTGTCATTGTTCTGTCATATATCGAAACAAAATCAATGAAGCATCTTACGTAATGTTTTTCCATTGCTTCATTTAACTTTCAATATATGCTATGATAAGTTTTCCAATCTTTCCTCAAAGATGAAGAAAATTCATGCAACAGAAATGTGGTTCTACAAAATGATGCTGAGAATAACATGAACGAAAAATGTAAACAACGACAAATCCCAAGAGAAAATAGGAAAGAGAAAACAAACTTGTACTTAACATCAAGAAGGGACAATTGAAATTTCTAGGATACATAATGAGGAAAGGAGACTTGGAAAATTTTATACTCACAGTGGAGATTGAGGGACAGGAAAACAACGAATAACATACTTGATGAATTGAAGTAAATGAATGGCGAAATAAGGTTTAGGGGAAAATAACGGAAAGATCTACGGAGGATAAATTGTTGACAGTCATATGTTTGCCTACGTCTTGAGCGTGGGAATAAAGAACACGCCTCAGAAATATGTCTCCTTGATAATTTTAACCGAATCTTTCTTATTTCAAGCATGAGTTTTCTTTCTTGTAATTCCTATAATCCTTAATACTTCATTATTGTTGACCAGGATAAAAGTTACGATTAAAAGAGACTAAAAAAATGTCAATGAAAATAGAAGCAAATATTCTTTATAATACTTTTATTTAGTCAGATCAGAGCAAAAAAGGAACTATCGCTTGGCTAGAGCTGCTGAGTCCTCATTTACCAGCCTTGAGAGAGGTTTTTTTTTTTAAATGAGCGTACGTCGTCTTCACTTATTTCCCACTCTACAGCCATTTTCCGACAGGCTATTGCCTCTCTACTCTATCGGTACATTCGTGACCAATGTTCCAACGGGTTTCATTTTTTAATGCCATCAGCTAAGAGCCGCTTTGCTACATCGATAGGGTAGAATCCTGCCAATTCCCTCAGTATTCCATTCTGGCTAGTTTTTGAGACAGACTCCCTCGTGGATGCTACCCAAAACACTACAACTTGAACCTCTTTTCGTCTAGGGTCAAGAATAATCTATCCACCACATACTCCTCATCTTCATTCCTTCCACTTACTCTGATATTCCACATCTTATTGAATAACCGTCTTCTGGCAGCTCGGTCACTGAATGGCTAAGGTTTCCTTAGAATGAAACGGCGAATGCTAATCTACCATTAGAGTGACTGGTCTATTGGTAAAACTTTTGTATAAAAGGATTTTGGCAAACTGATCATTTAATTTGACGGTTAAAGACAGTTATATCTGCGAACCCATTTCAAACGACAGCTGGGGCAACTTCCTTTCGCACAATGCTCTTAGGAAAGTCATAAATGTATATTTCTTTCAACTGTTGTTATACTTGAGTTTCAAACAGTGTTTGGGTTACATGGGGCGGGTCGAATATTTCTTAATATTAAAGTGGCTGTGTTCAGTATTAGGTTTCGGTCAAAAATCTGTTTATATAAATAAAAGTTAAGAAATAAGTGGAGATTTCCTAAATATGTAATAAAAGGGATGGGTGGAATAACCGTGTCTAGGGTGGATATTTTTCAATAAAGAATAATGATTCCGTCTACTTGAAATTCAATTGAGATTGTTTGTTTAATTGTTTGTTTAGCAGCATATCAACTACTTCATTTAAATTACTTGGGGGCATTAATAATTTTTTGTACAAAAATGTATTGCTTTATTCAGAAATTTCATTGCTGGAGATTTTTTTATTTTTTTCCAAAAATATATTGTTGGTAAATTTTGTACTACGAAAATGTATTACTGGTAATTTTTTGTACTATGAAAATATATTGTTGGTAATTTTTGTAATATGAAAATGTTTTACTGGTATTTTTACTATAAAAATGTTTATACTTTCATTGTGTTTTAACCCCAGTTTGGGGATTAATTATTTTCCCATAGCTGGGACCTTAACAGGTGCTACCACCCCGGGTCAGGGTGGACCTGGGAATGACAGAAATTGAGAGGTGGTTTCACGCTCCTCAAAACTTTTCGTTTGTTGCCGGATGTAGTTTATCGTCATACCCAGTACGGAAATTCAATAGAAGAGTAACTGGAACTTTGTAGTCTTGTAAAGCAATCCATGTTAGAATTCCGGTAATAGCTTACGTGATTTCTCGTTCTTTGCTGCTGTTATCATGTGTCATATAGAAAAAATATGAAGTAACTAACGACACGCTGGATTTATGAATATATGTTTTCCGCCATGTGTATAAATAGCGGTGTCAGGCTACTGACTGCAGTGATTATTGAGTGACTATCAAGTGGAACTATCCAGTCGAATTAGTGTGAATTACTGTGTCGATGATTTGAGTTTTGATTTAGGATTTACCGGACATTAAACCGAGCCGTGCTACTAACAAGGTAGTCACTGAAATAGTTAATTATCTTTGGTTGCCTTTTCCTCCTTTAAGTATTTATTTACGGTTGTAATTAAATACTCATTTGTCTTAACATTGAAGTCTTGAGTTATAGTTAATTATTAACGGCCGCCGTACGTCACGAAACCATGTAACCTAGTACAAGCATTGACATATTCAGCGGAGAGTTGATGATTCCGTTCAGTAATTCTTATTGCACTGAGAGAGATGCTATGGAGCGGATTTTTTCAGTATCTGGTACAGCCGGTGAATTTTGAAATTAATATTCGGTTAAAACACAGCGGGCCATTTTATTCAGGCAGTACTTCTCCTTCGAGAGGTGTCTCCAAAATGAGGATGTGTCATAGGGATTAAGTATATTTTAAACGGCTTTTCTAAATCCCATATTAAACCCCGAATTTGTGCCACATTCTTTTATGACGAGAACGTGCGGATAAATAACTATTCGTAAGATCTATCAAGGTCAAGGAAAACGTACACTTCCAAGAGGAAAATCGTATTCGGAATTTATTTTTCTGCAAATTTCAAAAACCGCCATTTAGCCCAGTCGGTTTTATTTCTTTTATATCGTTCTAGAGTGGGTCGTAATTGTTTTCAATAGACGTGCGTTTCCTTTTATAGTCATTCAGTTGCAATCAATCGGCGATTAATGTTTGATTTTATTACACTGTTTATTGCCCTTGCAACCGTAAGGACCTAACATATAAACGCTGATGACAAATGTTGGTACAGGGTTATTCAGAGCAAGTCTAAAAGGGTTCCGAATACTGATTTCGAAATCAAGCAGAGCTTCTCTCTTAGAAAGTTTACCCTTAAACCTATCTTCACTATCCAATCAATTTTGGCAAGCATTACGCTAAGCTACTCTAAAGGGAGTAAATATTTATATCTTATAATTTTTCTGTTGGATATGCATTTATTAAAAAAATAATTTGATATCGATTTAATGTTCTTCTGGTAATATACAGGGTATGGCAAAAGTAAGGACCATTTTTTTTGTCGAAGTGAAGTGGATAGGACGATCTGCTGTAAATGATTGGCCATTATGACCAACAGACTTAATAGCAGACATTTTTCTTATGTGGTGTACTTTTGGTTTTTTAATCGATTCTATGCCAAGCAAGGTTGTAAAACCGCTAAGACACAAGTGGGTTCCTGGAATAATTAAGGAGAAAAGAAAATTAATCAGGAGGACAGTAGAAAGCGATTGACATTGCATTTCAATTTTTGAAGATTAAAATTGACTAGAAAGCATGGAGCCGGAAGCGAGTTACACGATCGAGAAGCGCGAGAAAAGAGATTGTTAATATAGAATTTACGGTTACACCTAGACAACCAACTGTAAATTGGTGAGATCTTGTCGCTAGTCAAGTACTGCGCTTAAATTCATAAAGTCTAGGTAGATCATGTTTACAGGCTTAAACCGAAAACAGTTCCTGAATGAAATCAAGAAATTTCTGATAGATTTTCTTAAACTACTATAATTTATTTTTTGCACAATCACTCAGTCAGTTATGCGGCTTACGTGATACGCGCTTCGGCGATCATGTATCTTTCGGTACATGACTGACGAGGCAGATTTTTTCTAGCAGTAGTCTGCCATTTCTTTCTGCGGTAGTCATACAAGGCTATAGAACCCGTTCTGTCCTGTTATTTCCCCATAGCTGGAGCGTGAGGAGAAGAAGAGGATTCATACCTTCCCCAAGGATATTAGCACGTAAGTGGATGTAATGGATTTGACTGGAATTCGAATTCGGCTCTCCAATTTCTCAATCCGAGTCACTATCCATTACTATCACCGTACCAAAGGTTAATAAATAAAAAATGGTGTTATTTTTTTTATCGCTGTGTATGTATTCTTCTGTGTGTGTGTCTTTCGGTGCACGTGAGTGATTGCGTGTAAATGTCACCACACATATCTATATTTACGCCGGTAAGACACCTGACTTTTCTGAAATTAATGTAGAAATCAGTCAAATGGTTTGTAGAAGTATAGATTATAGGATTCTGCGTTCTATTGAACATCAAGGGGGGTGGGCTTTTGAATATGTTAAATAGTTTGTTAATCATGTTGTTTTGATTTGACAATACCTGTAAATTTTCTTTACCCTCTGTATTTTATTTTTTGCTCACTAAAAGTTATATTGAGTTTTCTAAGCGCTGCTTAGATGTGGTACAAGGCCGAAAGTTTGGGGCACCCAGTGAGGATCGAATTCACCACTCAGTCGTAATTCGTCTAGCCAGACAAGTTTACTAACCATTACACCACGTCGAGGTGCACCTCAATAAAAGTAAGAAAAGAACGTCACTTTTGACGCACTCATCTCTGTTTATGCATTTTTGTGTGTACGTCTGTGTGTACTATCTTTCTTCTTATGTCCCGTGTCCTTTCAGGACGTAGGCGATCATGGCTTTTCACGCCCCACCATCCCTTGAAGATCTTAATAAATTTCGTACCTCTGCCAACTCCCCCGGACCACGTTCTCCCACCCACTTGCTTAAGCCCGTATGCAATACGTTGCTTTCCCTTGTCTCCTTCCCTCTCTATTCGACCTATGAGTATCAGATTCTCCTGGTCATCCGTTCTTATTACGTGTCCCAGAAATTTTATCTGCCTCTTCTTTATGTTAAGTATAAGGTCCCTTGTTTGCATCCTCTCCAAGACCTCATCGTTGCTCACATGCTTAATTCATGATATCCTTAGCATCCTTCTGTAGAACCACATCTACTCTGCCTCGAGTCTCTTCTTCATCTTTGAGAAGACCGTCCAACAGTCGCTGCTGTATAGGAGGACAGATGTCACATAGCAGCTCAGTACTCTTTTCTTTGTCACCAAAGATATGCTCCTGTCTCGCAATACTCTGCCCAGTTTTTGGAATGCATCTTTGGCGATCCCGATCCGTTTTCGGATCTCAGCGTCGCACTTACCGTCCCCCGTCAAAACACTTCACATATATTTAAATTTCCGCACATGCTTGATTTTCGGGCTCATCCTTCTACTGATGACCATGCATTCAGTTTCTTGTAGTTTATGATTAGTCCTCTCTTCTCGCTATCTGCTATCGGTTCTGTCATCTGCATGTCTTATGTTGGTAAGAGTGTGGCCGCCAATGCTGAATCCCGGCAGTATCTCTAATTTTCTCAGAACTGCCTCGCTTTATAAGTTGAATAAGTCTGGTGAGAAGATACATCCTTGACTTAGCCCCTTTCTATTTTTGTATATTCGCTGAACTCATTCTAATTGCGCTTGCATGCCGTTTGCTAGAAGAAAATGTTCTTGATTATTCTAATTACGCATCCATGCCGTTTGCTCAACAAACAAATCTGTATTTACTCGGCTACGGCACCTGTCTGAGAACAATAATTTGAAACCTGGCGATTCCCTAATGAAGCAAGTTTGACTCTTAATGACCTTGTTTGAGGCATAGCTAACATTAATTAAAATCGAGATACCTATCAGTTACCTGTTGACGAATGTAAAACTGTATGTGCTACAATATTAATAAAAGTATTCCAAAATCTCTATATATTTAGTTGAGTCAAAAGTAATTTCTGTCTCTGCTAATCAATTGCATCGAAGAAAATAATATACTAACTAAAGGGTGTTTCATTAAGACGGATTATATATAAGGTGGAACAAAGTCAGCAGTTAATAAATCGGTGTTATTAGCGAAAATTTATTTATTTCTCTATAATAATATCACCCAAATGGCCGCCAAATATGAAAGAAAAAGAAAAAGTCATTAGACGCTTAAAATTAATTCATATTTAAAATCGGTTCAAGATATTCGAACACCCTTTCCTAATCATACGTGTCAGTTAAGAATAAATTTGAAGTACATTAACCTACGATAATCTTCAAGGCGAAGAGCAGTCGATTGAGAAAGATAAGCGAAGCCAATAGATGAGCTTCATGTAAGAAATATAATGTTGTGCATAAATGCGCCCGTTAGAGATCTTACAACACAATGAAACGATAAATGCACATTTGTACGCAGCTGCAACGTGCCTATAAAATGTTAGCTGAAAAGCGCCAAGCCCTTGAGAGAAAAAAGAAAAGAAAAGTTTTTCTCCATCATAGCACAAGGCCGCATACAGGTAGAATAACAGTGGAAGACATTTGCGGATTCTATTGGTCTGTTCTTCTCCAGACGCCATATTCATCTCAACTAGTGCAAACACTTTGACCGGGAAATATTCTCTCATGAAAACAAGATTCAAAAGTTCATCCCAAACTTCATGGCATAAAAACTAACGGAATTTTACTCAAAAGATAAGTGCTAAGTGGCAATAAGTCATTGCAAATAATATTGAATATATATATATATATATATATATATATATATATATATATATATATATATATATATATATCGTTTCTTGTTTAGGATTGGCTTTCAGGTTACTTCTAAAGTCTACTTCAACTCTATACTTCTAATGTCTCCGCCTGAACATTTATTTACTATTTATTTATTTTTTATCGATAGGAGTAAATAAATTCGCCTATTGCCCGGTTTATATTCCTCCCCGGTATTTTGAAATTGGGTAGAGTTTTATCCCTTGTTTCCTTTTTAGGGTTGGCTTTCTGGTTCCTTCTAATGACTTATTATTCTCTTTAACTCCTCGTAGACCCTTACGTCTAAGTGGCATTATCGTCTTGCTTTGGGTGAAGTGATTAAAAAAAATAATAATACCATGAATGGAGCATGTAAACAAATATGAATTTAAAAAAAAAATGGAATCCAAAAAAGTCAATAATGCAGATTGTTTCACAATTGTTGAAACAAAGCAGCGGCCTCTCAGATGGAGAGAGCTGGAGGAGCGTGTGGTCCTTCATGAGGAGAAACAGTGTTTCTAGAGAATGGGTTTCCTCCTTACACTACTAATATTAAATGGCATGGCTCCGTCAAAAGTTTGTGGAGCGACACATCAGCCGCAAACCTGAAGTGGAATGGGAACCTCACACGCCTGACATGAACCGCCCAGATTCCTTCTTGGGGGGGGATTCCTTAAGGACAAAATCTACCATTGGAACCCTCGCACGATTGATACATTGAAGGGATCTATCACTGATAATATTCAAGCGATCACCCAGGAGGAATGTCCACGCGTTATCAACAACTTTACATTCAAATGAACTGCGCACGTCTGGAGAATGTGCTCTTGGGCTCCTCGTGATATTTTTGCTTCCTGTTTGCGACGAAATGGTTGCAGATCCTAAAATGCTATCATTTTACCTTTCAATAAATAGAATTTCCATTAATTTATCATTTGTGGTCCTCGATTTGTGTCGATCATTTTGTTTCAAAAATTGTGAAATGCAGGAAGCGACAGTTTAAATTTCTGGGAGGCATAACGAGAAAAAAGGTTTCAAATACTTGACAACTACATGACATATTAAAAGCAGGAGAGACAGAAGGAAACATTACATAACATACTAACGATGATGTGTACGTGGATATGGGAGGGAGAGTAAGGTGAGAAATATTACTCAGAGATAAAATCGGTAGGACGTTGTGGAGAGTCAGTCGATCACTTCTTAAAGGTAAACGGCACATAAAGAATAATCTCGAATTTGTTAAAGAGAAAAGCCGTAAAAGACAATTATCTCGAGTTCGGTATTTCTCATCTTCATCATTAATGTTATGGCCCGACTGCCTTGTACCACGGTGATACTCCAAGGTAGAACTAATAAAGAAGAACTCGAACGCGTATATGGAATAACAAAGATATATTACAAACAGGAATATATACAGAGAAGTAGAAAGTGTTAGTACGAACAATCAGGTTTAGTAGAACAATGTAGTCTCGACCAGTATCACTATTCCAATGTCTTGCAGTAATTGTCTGAACGCGATTCTGCTCCGGACTGCCTCTGACTCGACTCTTGACTCGACTTGAACTACTGACTCAACTTGAACTACTGATGATATTGAGTCACTCCTCCACTGGGGCAGCATGTGACACAAGGTCGGTTATTTATTGTGGGTTCTCCGAGCCCGTGGGTTCGGCCCCAAAATATGCCCATTGAACCCGTATAAACGGGATCAGGGCCGGTTTACCTCCCCGAAAGAGACTCCGCCCCTCTGCGTAGCCTCGTTCGGTTTCCTCTCTGCCCGAAGGCAGAGAATTCAACTGAACTGTCTGTTCAAAAGTGAACGACAGACTCAACTTGAACTACAGTTGATATTCTGTCTCCCCCCCCCCCACTGTGGCAACATGTGACACAAGGTCGGTTATTTATTGTGGGTATGCCCATTGAACCCGTATAAACGGGTGCAGGGTCGGTTTACCTCACCGAATGAGATTCCGCCCTTCGGCGTAGCCTCGTTCGGGTTCCTCTCCGCCCGAAGGCAAGAGTCCAACCGAACTGTCGGTTCAGAAGTGAACGACAGACTCAACTTGAACTACTGATTCCTTGCCTCCTCCTGAGGCGCAGTATTTATTAAGTATGGAATAGTCCATTATTATTATTACGGGTAAGATCCCATAACAATTAAAAATGTTATAAACACAACGTTTCGACTAAGTAACCTCTGCCCATCACAATGGACATTATTTGGTTGTTATGTGTTATTTGTTCATTTTGTTCTTGTAGATACAATTATTGTTCGTCCCCCTTTCAATCAAGATTTCAGGACCTGATCTCGGGGTTAAATTCCCGACAAATAGATGAGAGTAATATAGATTAAACAAACGTTTATATGCCTTTGTCATGAAGATCATCAAAGGTGTCATTTTCGAGCTTTATATTCAATGATAAATAATTTTGACATTTGTTTATTATGGCGGGTTAGTATATTTTCTGATAATTGTGTATTCAAGCAAGATGTAAAAATTTGAATTGGTTAAAGGGAAAAGGTGTAATATGCCGTTAAGGTAAGGCTGGAACATATGTGATCAGGGAATAGTTATAGGTTATCTGCTTTTTTTTAACTTGTTGCTCAGATATTGCACCTTCATTCCTATTATGATTCTACAGATTATTCACCATGTAAAAAAAACAAAACAAAAACAAAAAACAAAAAAAAACAAAAACTTTAATTCCATGAAAAATAGCAAATGCCATCTGGAGCTGTTCCTAGCTTGCAAATATAAAATATTCTGGGATGGCAAAATTATGAATTTATTTGAACGATAACGGCAGATGAGGAAACAAGATGATAAACATGTTTTCCGTTGAAGTTAATTCGAGAAAATAGTTTTAAAAAATTCTTCTTAATAAACCGAATGAACCATTTTAGCTTAAATGGATTAATTATTTTTCTTGTTGACCTTTTGTTATTGGTGGGAACAAAATATTGGCGGAACCTTCGGCAATTCGATCTGTTTCTGTGTGAATTTATAGAATCGAAAGGATTATCTGAGTGAGAGAAAGAGAGAGAAGAGAAAATGAGGAGGGTAAGCGAGAGAAAGAAAGAAAGAGAGAGAGAAATAATAAATGAAGGAGAATGAAAGAGAGAGAGAGAAATAGAGAAGAAAGATTGGGAAAGAAAAAAGAAAGAAAGAGTAAGAGAGCGAGAGAATGAAAGAGAGAAAGAGAGAGAAAGAAAGGAGAAAAAGAGAAAAAGAATGAAAGAAAGAGAAGGAAAGTGAGATGGAAAGAGTGAAGGAAAGAGAGAGAGAGAAATAGAGAAGAAAGACAGAGAAATGAAGAAAGAAAGAGAGAGAGAGAGAGCGAAAGAATAAAAAAGTGAGAGAGAGAGAGAAAGAAAGACAGAAAGAAAAAGAGAAAAAGAATGAAAGACACGGAAATATAGAAGGAAAAAAAGAAGGAAAGAGAGAAAGAGAAATAATGAAATAAAGTGAGCGAGAGAGAAAGAAAGAAAGAATGAGAGAGAAAAAAAATGAAAGAAGAGAAAGAGACAGAAAAAGAAACCAGAGAGAAAGAATGAAAGATATATATATATATATATATATATATATATATATATATATATATAGAGAGAGAGAGAGAGAGAGAGAGAGAGAGAGAAAGAAAGAAAGAAAGAAAGAAAGAAAGAAAGAAAGAAAGAAAAGAGAGAGAAGATGGTGAAAAACAGTTGTAAAATAATTTGAAGGCAACTTCAGCACACTGCTTTTGGCTATAATTACGATGGATTTCTCATCGTTTGTGCCGAAAAAAAAAAGTTGCCTTGTTGCAATTTCGACTTTGTTTTCTCAAAACACGAACTTCTAATTTTCTTCTTCCGCCTGTCTACTCATCACGACCACCCGGCGTCCGCCTCCATGATTACTTCCTTGATGTTTATACCAATATAAGTACGTTGTTTTGTTTCACACCTTCTTCCTGAGCATGACGGAAGATTGGAAATTCTGAGGAGCGTAGAACCACCTCTTAATTGCTGTTGTTCCCAGATTCACCCTGACTCGAGGTGGTAGCAACTGTTAGGGTCACAGCTATGGCCAAACAGTGGACCCCCAAACCAATACAAAATACCATGAAAATATAAAAATTCATTTTTATGTATAAAAAATTACAAACAATACCTATTTATATCATATACGAGAGAAAGTCGATAATTATACGCACTTATAACACATATATATGATGGTGAAAGTGTGGATAATTTATAACTTAATTTAATATTTAGCTGAAAACCATGAAATTGTGTTCAAAATATTTAGATTTCGGGATTTAAATAAAGCATAGAAATTGATATGCCGCCAAACAAAATCAACCAACCAACCAGACAAGCAACATGAAAGAAATCTTTCATGACATTAATGTATGTATTAGGTTGGTGCAAAAATAATTTCGTTTTCTCACATAGTAACATATGTTAGAAAACGAAATTATTTTTGCACCAACCTAATAATATCCTAAAATTTACTAAAGCTAACTGTATTCCAAAATATAAAATAAACTAAATTTTGTAATATAAGCAAAGCCTGTTCAGGGGCACCTAACCGATTGCTGTCCCAGTAACCACGGGTTTGATAGGGAGAGAGGTGAAAGAGACGGGAGTTAACAAAAAATAACACTGCCTCGGAAACCACAGTAACTTGAGAAACAAAAATGACCACGGGACCGACTTCACAAAGACTTGGATTATGTCTAGTTATAGGGAGGCCCGAACCGCTGTTGACGGGGGGAAAAAGGACGTAACTGGGGTCGGCAAACACGTCATCATGCGATCCGAGGCCACTTTTGCGTCTGAACCGAGACGCATTCGCCACATAAATCTACATGATGGTTCTAAAGTTTTGTCATTGAAAACGTAATGAGAACAATAGAAGAACAAGTAATACAGTAATACAGTAATACAAAACACATGATTCACTTTATTCACGTTCATTGACGCTGTCACATATCGAGATGGTCTGTATGAACGCCATCATTTTCGTGCCACAAAATGATGCGGCACCATGATCTGTGTGATATTTTATGAAGCTGTGCTTTGTTGATTGTTGCAAAGGCTCTCCGAACGGCGTCCGTCAACTGATCGGTATTCTTGTATCGCTCATTTGAAAGTCTCTCCTTGATAATACCCCACAGAGCGATGAAATAGAAAATTATATTATGTAACGGTGACAAGACTTTCGGACCACCGTGTACACAATAAAACACAAATATCACCGTCTATAGTAATCATATCCACACGAACAAGTATATGCAAAAAAAAAAAAGAAAAGAAAAAAAAGAATGATATGTATCATCTACCATGTATTCAACTGAGAAAGCAGAATAACATTTCTTATATTTTTATGCCTTCAAATGCTCCAAGGAAATTATTAGGTTGGTACAAAAATAATGACGTAATAATGTCGTTTTTTGACGTATTTTTAACGTCAAAAAACGACATTATTACGTCATTATTTTTGCACCAACCTAATAAATTTCGACAATGACCCATAAGGTGTTTGTCGAAATTTAATTTTAATTTAAAAAAAAAATAATTTAATGACCCAAAAGGTGTTGATATACCGTTAAATAAACAAATAAATCTAATTTTCGCTAAGGATTTTTATCTGTTTTTTTTTTGTCCCCTTTTCTTTTTCCTTTCTTCCTCCCTTCTATCTTTTCATCCTTTCTTCATTCCATCCTTCCTTCACTCATAACTACACCTCATTCTTTCATTAGATAGGGAAATTGATTTTAGATAAATTTTTATTATTATTTAAGGAAAGGTGTGAACTTCTCGCCTGTAATCCTCGCAGCTATCTCTTTCTGCTCGGCGAGTTGTTTACATTAAAATTCTCGGAATCAGATAAGCAAATTCACTACATATGAGTCAATAAGTTATCGATTGTCTTCGTATGGCAGAAGTTACTTTCTAATAAAGAGGAGTTAATAAAAAGGCAAAAAATTATAGTGACCAATTTTGTGCAATCAGTCGGTAAATCGATTCAAGTGCGATAAACATTCAGCCTTTCAACACAGCAATCAATTCAGGTCATTCTCTTCTCTAAGGTCTTATCTATCTATCTATCTATCTATCTATCTATCTATCTATCTTAGTCTGTTCATCTGCAAGACTATTAATGTATATCTATCACAGATTGTTTATCTATCTATCTATCTATCTATCTATCTATCTATCTATCTATCTATCTATCTATCTATCAATCTATCTAGATCGATAGATCATTTTGTATCATTTCCTTCATACATATCTATCTATATCTATCAACTATTTGCTTCTTACATATTTATCTATCTACTATTTGTTTCCTACATATCTATCTATCTATTTATCTATCTATCTATCTATCTATCTATCTATCTATCTATCTATCTATCTATCTATCTATCTCTATCTATCTATCTATCTGTCTATCTATCTATTATCATTTCCTTCATACATATCTACCTATATCTATCTACTATTTGCTTCCTACATATCTATCTATCTATCTATCTATCTATCTATCTATCTATCTATCTATCTATCTATCTATCTATTATCATTTCCTTCATACATATCTACCTATATCTATCTATCTACTATTTCCTTCCTACATATCTATCTATCTATCTATCTATCTATCTATCTATCTATCTATCTATCTTAGCCTGTTCATCTGCCAGCCTATTAATGTATATCTATCACAGTTTGTTCATCCCCCTATCTATCTATCTATCTATCTATCTATCTATCTATCTATCTATCTATCTATCTATCTATTATCATTTCCTTCATACATATCTACCTATATCTATCTACTATTTGCTTCCTACATATCTATCTATCTATCTATCTATCTATCTATCTATCTATCTATCTATCTATCTATCATTTCCTTCATACATATCTACCTATATCTATCTACTATTTGCTTCCTACATATCTATCTATCTATCTATCTATCTATCTATCTATCTATCTATCTATCTATCTATCTATCTATCTATTATCATTTCCTTCATACATATCTACCTATATCTATATATCTACTATTTGCTTCCTACATATCTATCTATCTATCTATCTATCTATCTATCTATCTATCATTTCCTTCTTCTGAGTCTAAATATACGGGTGCGTTTTCAAAAAAATATTCACATTTACTTGTCTGTATATATTATTCTACCTATATTTTGTATTTAGGCAATTTGGATACTTAACCATATTTCCGCATGCGTACCTGCGTGTTTGTTTATATCTGCTTATCTCATTCTATTCACGTTTATATACTACCTTTTATCATCGCTTTCTCAATTCATTCACCTTTCTGTCCATCGTAGGTGTACAAGTAGTATTACTGTTAGAGACTCTGAAAGGTATATTGTGTCTAAACTGCAGTCAAATTCGTTATGTTCACGGGTTAAGGTATCAATCCATTTCGTCTCTTCCATTGCCCTGTATCCGAAATCTGAAGATATCACTAGACATTGAAAGTCGAACAGAAACAAGCTTCCCATGCATATTAAATAAAACGTCTCAGTTCTAAATTAGTCGCTGGTTATCCGGATCGATAGGGACCTGAAAAAGGCGTAGCGCAAAACGGCCGAAACGTATTGATAGTAACAACAAAGATGACGACATTCGTTCGCATGTAACTAATGGAAATATGAGATGCATTCCAGAGGTTTTAAGACTTTTCAGGAGTGACATCTAATAATTTCAAAAGTACCTGACTCTACCTTTACAAAAGCCAGATCAGACTAAAATTGGCGTAGTGTTGTCATATTTAGGCGGGAGTTTACAAGACTCCACCTACAGCCTTGGTAGAGCTCAAAAGCATTTCCGAGCCCTTGTGGATGACGAATTATTGTTCCCTTTTCAACGCTTCTCCCACAGGCGGAATGTGACAAGCCTCTCCCTGCTCTACCCTTATTTCCATGGAAAGTGCTCGGACGAACTACACTCCCTGGTCCTACAAACCTTCATGTCAACAACATGCTATAACGCTTGTATTGTAGCAAACCACCATTATTCCCGCCATATTTCATCGATAAGAAGTGAGTTCCACTATATCGTCGTCTTCCTGCGAACCGCTGCCCTGTGGAATCCACCCCTAACAGGATGTTTCCCCGATCACTACAATATTAAATTCAATGCTAATGTTAATCGTTTTCTGCCTCATCTATACACACAAATAGCCTCCCAACGTAATTCTCTACCTCGAGTGGCCCCCGGGTCTTGTAATAATAAAAAAAACTGTACAAATCTCTAATCCCCTTCCATGGATCTTTAGTGAAAACCACCCTTCTGGAAGTCATTCTAAGTGACAGTGTCCAGAACACTTGACAGAGCCTCCTTCAAAATGACTTCCTCTGAGGTTCTCCTCCAGTTTGATGAACAACCAAAAGTCTCTGGGAGCAAGCTGAGGGAAATTTTGATAGCCATCACTATCAGTATAAATCTTTATTGCATAGTGAGCTTCCCAATTGTCTTCGCATCCCGATTGCATTCTGCAAACTAGTCAGCTTTTTGAAGCAGTGTTTAGAAGGGTGTTTTGAAAGAGCTCTTATAGCCGTCTGCTTCAATCTGGAAGGACAAAAGTTGACAAGTCAGTTTATTAGATATATAGTAATGATACACTAATGTTACAATAATCTGGGATAGTTATAACTGCTTCTGCTAAAAATGTTTTAAAAACATCTGCAATCAACCTCTTCGATCATTATGTTATTCTATTTTTATTTACTAAAATGTACTTTGTTTGAACACAATTATAAGGAACCCAGTTAGGATCGAAATCACTGCTCATTAGTACTGTTCAATAAGACTAACAGGCTAGACGATACCTCACGCTGAAATGTCCTTCTATTCTAATATATTAGATAATAAACTAAACATATTCTGAAATGTGTTTCGATTCGTCGAGGCTGACAATGCAGATAAGATACGCTTTTAACCGAAATTGTTCATTCTGTCTATTCCTGCTGTTAACCTCCACGAAGTCAAGTCATAAAGTCTCTCACTCGTAAAAATGAAAGATCATTTGTTACGAGGTTATGGCTCTCTTCATTCTCTAATCTACTGAAAAGCAGTAGACTGTTAATGAGAGTGGCGGCAAAACTAGAAAATGGCGGCGATGTCGAAATAGCAATAGAGAAACAAAGAAAGGGAAATATCTATGAAGCAGATCAGATAAAAAAGTTTTATTTTATATAGTCATGTTCATCCTGTACCATGCCTAAGAGCCATTCAATGTAGAGGAGTAAAGGTTAAGTGGTAAGAGACGGAATTTATTGTCTTATATGTAGGGAAACAGGCACATTAAATTAGGAAAAAATGTTTTAAACTGCAATTTCATATAAAATCTCCTATATGGTAGTGAATCTATTCTGTGACTTTCGCCCGTCATACACTAAAATAGCCATACATTAACCGATTGAAACCAAATTTTAGAGCGAAGGCCAAACAAGTAATGGGGCACAAAGTACAGTTGGTTTTACTATGGGACGTAGGTTTTGAAAAAAATAAAGTTTTATTATTCAAAATACAAAATACTCCCCACGATTTTAAAACAATTTAATTAACAAAATAATTAAAAATAACTAAATATTGTGAGGATTTGAAATTCTAGTGCTTTAAAATTACCTCAAGGGGGAAGGATCTAAAAGAAATGTAGTTAATTAGTAAAATTTTGAGAATTACTACGGAAAGAACATGTTAGCAACAAAAATATTTTGAAGGTAATTGCAGGAAAAAAAGAAACTAATTTTACTCAGAATGACAGCTATAAAGTTGAAGAGAAAAAAATCTTGCAGGATTTCGGGCATACTAAAAGTTAGAGGACTAGAGGGAAGTATAGAGTATTCTACCAAACGAACTTGTGTAAATAGATGACAGAATAGGGTCTGGGATAGATTGTAAAGCAACAATAATTGCTTAGAGAAACAAAGGATAGTAGATTGTGGAGTTCCATGATCGCCCACATTCCAAGTGTTAATAATATGCAATGTAAGTAATATGCTATTTTCAAGCAACTCAAGAAGAGTATATTTGGAAAATATTTTTGCAACAGATTAATAGCCAATTTTAAATTAAAGCGGTTTACAAGACAATGTTTTCTACATAAATATACATGCGATACCCTGCCCGCGTCAACCGACAATCAAGGTATGTAGCACGGTTTCGGTGGCTAAGGCGGTACTGCCACACCTGGCGCCACCAGCATCTATTTCCATAGAACAGGGTATTTTTTGTGGAGACGTGTCAAACTCTGCGATTTTTATGAAACTGCAAGTCAGAAGCGTTTGCTTTCGATCGTTAAACAAAACACAATATATAAATCAAAAACAGAGACGAAATTCGATGCATTTTTGTATGTTTATTTTCGTCTATGTTTCAGTTAATCAAAATATATTTGATCTATGAAAAATAGTATTTTTGCTAAAGTTTCATTATATATTTCTTTTCTATTCCTTTGTTATATTATATATTTTATATTTTATTTTCCTAAAAAAAGCTACGTCCAAGATTGAACTGAGTAAGGCAGAAAACGCTTGAGGTTGAAGGTGAATAAAATTCAGCAAGTAATCTGGAGAAGACGTTTGCACAATATAATGTTAAGCAGCAGTAAGTCGTAAATAGCTATTCAGTATTTCTTTTCATGCATTATTAAACTAGATTAATTACTTAAAGTTGTTTTTTTCAAATTAAAAAGAAGTCCCGTGTAATTTTCACGGCTTCAATCATAGCTAATTAATTTCTATTTACAAGATGTTTCAGTGGTATTGAAGTGAACATAAAAGTGCATCAGCGTAATCGCACACGACTGCATCTATCTATCTATCTATCTATCTATCTATCTATCTATCTATCTATCTATCTATCTATTTCTATTCGCATATCCTATTCCTTTCCTATCTATCTATCTATCTATCTATCTATCTATCTATCTATCAATCTAGCAAGCAAGCTATCTATATTTGCATATTCTATTCTTCCTATCTATCTATCTATCTATCTATCTATCTATCTATCTATCTATCTATCTATCTATCTATCTGTCTGTCTCATCCCCATCATTATCTATCTATCTATCTATCTATCTATCTATCTATCTATCTATCTATCTATCTATCTATCTATCTCATCCCCATCATTATCTATCTATCTATCTATCTATCTATCTATCTATCTAT
>OZ010581.1:68598466-68605966 GCA_963932145.1 Acanthosepion lycidas | reverse complement strand
AAATTTCATCCTCTGGTTTCCATCTTCAAAGTTCATTCAAAAACCATCAATAGAACGGTCAATAAGTTTTAAAAAGAGGGAACAGTAAAGAGGAAAATCCTCATTTCAAAAACAATTCATGAGACTTTTAGCACTTGAGAGAGGAGATTCAGTTATGACAGTCCAATGAGCAGTTAAAAAAAACTTGAAATTGAAATCGTACGTGAAACGTGTGAGGGACCTTGTTACTCCAAGATAGAAAGCTAGAAAGTTAAAGAGGAGGAAAATCATCTTGAATAATTTGGAAACAAATCCGGAATAAGAGTTATATATTCGAACTTTATTTTGATCCTTCCTGAGTTTTCGATCCTTAGCTATGATTAATTAATGAGGAACATATCATTTCCGTTTATGATCGATATCATCACGATACATCTGTTAAGCTTTGAGAGTAATTATACATTATTATTGCTCAAAGTAGAGTCGAATAGTGTTATAAACCCTCCATAGAAATGCAGTAAGATATCTTTAATCATTTCTAAAATACAACGGTTAAAAGGTTAATTTAACAATTGGACAATTTTCCTGTTATAAGAGTTAAACAATTTTGCTGTTACACAAGGTTTATGTTTATCATACAGCTTTCCTTGATTCTCGTACTATCACCATGTTAAAAAAGCAAAGTACCTACATGTGTTATTGCTTGGTAAGACCAGTTGCTGTAGGCTTGGGTGTGCGGCTTCTGTAATAGATACTGACTCGTTATTGGAAATTTGAAGAGCAGATTTCTAATTCCAATTGGGTATTTTATATTAACTTACGGGCAGATACCGTTGGGGAAATTATGAATCTGTCTCTTATCATCCAGCTATGGGTTAATTCGTAGGTCTTGTATGGGTAGATCATTATTATCGCAGAAAAAATATTATTACCGGATTATATCAGGTTTAATTGAAGATGAGTGACCAGCTTAAGAAAAAAAAATGGCCCAGAAACCATCACTTCTGTCCAAAAATTAAAAGCAGGGCAGACCAGTCCCTCTAGAGTTGATTGGTAACCAGTTTTAGAGAAAGTCAATTCTGCATTGAAAATTGGTTCAGCGTGCTTTAGTAAATCCGTAAATAAAAAACAAAGATGCTCCAGAAACTAGAGCAGCGACCATTAGTATGGTGAGGCTTGGGTCTTATCCTCCAGTAGAGAATTAATATTAATTAGCATTAATATACTCATTCTTTATCTATCTCTCCCTTTCTCATTATGTTCATCTCTCTCGCTCTATCTCAGTCTACTCATCTTATCTCTTCTTTCTTTCTTTCTTTCTTTCTTTCTTTCTTTCTTTCTTTCTTTCTCAGTATGTTCATCTCTCTCTCTAGCTCTGTCAGTTAATTTATCTAAGTTTGTTCATTTTCAATCTCCAGTGTGTTCATATCGCTATATCTTTCTTATTCTGTTCCTTTCTCTCCATCTCAGTCTATTCTATTCTCCCCCTCTGCCTCTCCCTCTCCCTCTCTCTCTCTCTCTCTCTATATATATATATATATATATATATATATATATATATATATATAGTTCAGTATATCCATTACTCTATCTGACTCACTTCATTTATCTCTAAGTTTGTTCATCTCTCTGAATCTCAGTCCGTACACATCTCTATATCTTTCTCCTTTTGTTCATCCCTCTCCGTCTATTCAGCTCTCTCTCTATGATATTTTCTCCTCATCTATCTATCTATCTATCTATCTATCTATCTATCTATCTCAGTATGTTCATATCTCTATATGAGTCAGTTCATTTATCTCAGTCTATTCATCCCCCCCTCTCTCTCTCTCTCTCTCTATCTATCTATCTATCTATCTATCTATCTATCTATCTATCTATCTATCTATCTATTAGGTTGGTGCAAAAATAATGACATAATAATGTCGTTTTTTGACGTATTTTTTAACGTCAAAAACGACATTATTACGTCATTATTTTTGCATCAACCTAATATCTATCTATCTATCTATCTATCTCAGTCTAGCATTGTCACGCATTTTTTATTTTTTTGTGTGTAAAAAGCATTCATCACCACTCTTCATAAACGCCTATTGACACGCATATCCCTATGAATTTTTTTCCATATCTGGCTCGAACAATCGAATATATTTTGAGCAATATCGATCAGCATAATTCCTTGCCAGAAGCGATCATTTCTTTTTCTAATTTTGCTTCAACAGTCCACGTGAAGGAATCCAGGCGACTTACTCATGAAAGGGACCTTTTAAAAAAGAAAAGATGAGAAGAATTGAGGTAGGTAAAAGGCCTTCACTATAGTAGCCGCTGTCAATAAATTTTCGGCTATAATGGGATCAACTAGAGAAAAATTCCAGTTAAAAAAAATGAAGGAAGTAAAAAAGAAAGAAAATAAGAAAGAAAAGCTGACCAAAGTCGAAAATAAGTGTTTCTATTTTTAAGGAAAGGGAGAGGAGGAGGTCATAGGACGCTAGTGTTTGGGTTGTGAAAGCAAATGGAGACTAATGTGACGTGTTAAGTGCTCAGGAAAAGTGGAAAGCTTCTCTATTCCCCCAAGAGGTCGTAAGGGATCGAAACAAAATTGATGTTCAAATGGTAGAAAATGTCCCCGCAAAGATCAAGGTACAAGTATATATATAAAATCTCACAAATAGTTACATTCTTTCTTTCTTTCTTTCTTTCTTTCTTTCTTTCTTTCTTTCTAAGATTTTTAATCTATCTATCTATCTATCTATCTATCTATCTATCTATCTATCTATCTATCTACAGTAGCTTGCTTTCTTAATCTGTTCCTATCTATCTATCTATCTATCTATCTATCTATCTATCTAAAGCAGCTTTCTTTTTTAATCTATCTATCTATCTATCTATCTATCTATCTATCTATCTCAGCTTTCGTCTTAATTTGTTCATATCTATCTATCTATCTATCTATCTAAAGCAGCTTTCTTTTTTAATCTATCTATCGCAGCTTTCGTCTTAATTTGTTCATATCTATCTATCTATCTATCTATCTATCTATCTATCTATCTAAAGCAGCTTTCTTTTAATCTATCTATCTATCTATCTATCTATCTATCTATCTATCTACAGTAGCTTGCTTTCTTAATCTGTTCCTATCTATCTATCTATCTATCTATCTATCTATCTAAAGCAGCTTTCTTTTTTAATCTATCTATCTATCTATCTATCTATCTATCTCAGCTTTCGTCTTAATTTGTTCATATCTATCTATCTATCTATCTATCTATCTATCTAAAGCAACTTTCTTTTTTAATCTATCTATCGCAGCTTTCGTCTTAATTTGTTCATATCTATCTATCTATCTATCTATCTATCTATCTATCTATCTATCTATCTATCTATCTATCTATCTATCTATCTAAAGCAGCTTTCTTTTAATCTATCTATCTATCTATCTATCTATCTATCTATCTATCTATCTATCTATCTATCTATCTAGTTAGCTAGCTAGCTAGCTATCTGTTGTGGCTTTGTTAGGGTCACAAATAAAGACACAAAGAGAGGAATTTAGTTAAAGAAATATATTAACAGAAAAAGTAATACAAACACATACAAACAAGAGTGTTACGGCAATTATGTTTGGTCCGAATGTCAGAGCTAATTGCTGGGAACTTCCCTCTCTCCAAAAAGACAGTATCTGATCGTATTTATAGCTGGTAGAGTCAATTCGTGCGTGGGTAAATTACCATAACAGTATCTATCTGGTTCGAAATGTGTTCCTCACTTTTATGTAATATATAACATTTCTGTATATTGTAATAGACAATACTAAGGTGTATAAGTATGAAACACTTTCTTTTTCTCTGTATACCTACTTTGTATAAAGAAGCTCTTTTACGTTGAAAGTTGGTTGTTGATAAAAGGAGGAGGTTTCTTTCAGAGAATACAGAGAGAGAAGTTTTCTTTCGGGGAACATATCCTGTGTGTTGCTACACGAGTTATTTTTTACGTTATCGCTCCGCGAGGCAATAGTTGCACACGATACTCAAGGCAGTGGCTGGTTACTCGTTCGTCGAGGCAATTCTGTTTCTTTTATGTGCCATGTCCCTTTAGGTCGTAGGCGGTCATGACTATCCAAAGTAGAACCAATAATGAAGAACTCGAAGGCGGATATGGAATAACACAGATATATTACAAACAGGAATATATACAGAGAAGTAGAAAAGGGTTAGTACGAACAATCAGGTTTAGTAGAAATTGTCTGAACGCGACTCTGTTTCGAACTGCCTCTGACTCGACTGACTGACTCGCTCGCTCTGACTGACTGACTGACAGACTCCTGACGGACGACGGACTCCTGACGGACTTCTGACGGACCTCACTCCAGACTTCAGATTGAACAGTATTTACTCACCACCCACGAGGGCATCATGTGGTACAAGGCCGTTTTAACGTGGGGTTTCCGAGCCCGTGGGCTCGGGCAAACATATGCCCTTTGAACCCTTATAAACGCGTTCAAGGTCGGTCTACCACCCCGAAAGAGACTCCGCCCTTCGGCGTAACCTCCTTCGGGTTCCTCCCCGCCTGTAGGCAGAGAGTTCAACCGATCATCCGATCAGCCGATCGCCCGACTTCGGACTGAACTCCCTGCTTCCTCTTGAGGCGCAGTTTTTATTACGTATGGAATAGTCCATTATGTTATTATGGGTAAGGTCCCTTAACAATCAGGTTTTCCAAACCCTCCTTCTTCATTACGGAGCCCAGAAATCCTATTCTCTCGAAAACCTCTTGTTCATGGTATCCTCATCAAATTTCTGTAGAACCATATTTCTGTTACTTCAAGTTTCTTCTTCATCTTTGAAGAGATTGTACAGTATTCAATGCCATATAGGAGGAAAGATATCACGTAACAGTGGAATACTCTTTGCTTTGTTTCGAATGATTTTTTCTGTTTCTTAATAGTGCGCTTAACTTTTTGGTATGCATCTTTGGCCAGGGGTGATACAAATAAAATGGTCAAATATTATAAAATGTCATGCCAGTCACTTATTTTGAATCATGATTCGGATATTAAATTAATCACATTATATATCACACACACACACACACACAAACAAACACACAAACACACAAATATATCTCTATCTCCGTCTATACATATACATACATACATTTATATTCATACATATATATATATATATATTTATATATATATATGTGTGTGTGTGTGTGTGTGCGTGTGTAGTCAGTATAGGGCAAAAGTATGGGTCACCGCTGAATTTTTAAGAATTGCGTAAAAATTGAAGGGTTCATGCCTTTTTCAAAACTAGCTCACTTTCTCTTTTTGAAGGTTTTTTTTATATCACATATTCAATAATTTTAACAATAATCAAGAAATTAATCCATTAAAGTAAAAACAATGCCCGATCAGTTTTGAATGCAAGTTTATTTTTAACGGATACTCGTCCACGCTGAACTAGTTTTGGAGGCAGAATTGCCTAAAGATTCATAGGGATATACATGTCAATATGCATATAGGAAGAGGCAGGATTAACATTTTTTACACACAAAACATATAAAATAAGAGACTGAGACTGCGATAGATATTAGGTTGGCGCAAAAATAATGACGTAATAATGTCGTTTTTTGACGTTAAATGTACGTCAAAAAACGACATTATTACGTCATTATTTTTGCACCAACCTAATAGATAGATAGATAGATATGGAGACAATGAGACACAGGCAGAGAGAGATAAATTAATTGGTTCAGACAGAGATATGAACATACTGAAATATATATATATATATATATATATATATATATATATATATATATATATAGAGAGAGAGAGAGAGAGAGAGGGGGGTGTCAGAGATGAATAGACTGAGATAAAGCGAGATGAATAGAATGAGAAATATATAGAGTTATGAACAGACTGGGATAGAGAAAGATGAACGGGCTTAGAGATAATTCAGATAGAGGGATGCACATACTGAAATAAATAGATAGATCGATAAACACACACACACAGAAAGAGAGAGAGAAAGAGAGAGAGACAGAGAAATGAACTGATTCATAGAAGGATGAACATATAGAAATAGGGAAAGTGAGAGATTAAGAACTTACATTGTGAGAGAGAGTAATTGTTTGTCTCAGATACAGAGAGATGGACATACTTAAATCGATAGATAGACCGAGGTAGATATGTTCAACAGCAAAGCCTCTTATCACGAGGTTTTGAGTAGCGTGGAACTATCTCTTAATTGCTGGTCTTCCCAGGTCCACCCTGACTCGGGGTGGTAGCACCTTCTAGGGTACCAGCTATGGGCAAATAGTTTTCCCCAAACTGGGGTCAAAACATTATGAAAGTGTAAAAATAGATTTTAATATCAGAAATACTTTTCGTAAAAAATTATTGCCAGCAATACATTTTTGAAGAAAAAATATTACCAAAAATAGATTTATGAAGGAAAAAATATTACCAGCAACAAAAATTTTGTCGCCATTAAGAAATCCATTGAGATTGATATGCCGTAAAACAAACAAAACTATCGTTATGAATCTATTTCAAAATTTTGTTGGCATTAACTGACCCATTGAGGTGTTGATATGCCATAAAGCAAAACAACCAACCAACCAACCAACCAGAAATAGATTTTTGGAAAAAAATATTACCAACAATGAAAATTTTGTCAGTATTAAATAACCCATTGAGGTTGATATGCCATAAAACAAAATAAACCAAACCAATCTAAACCAAAGAATACATATTTTATTCATACGAATCTATCCTAAAAATGTTGTTGGCATTAAATAACCCATTGAGGCTGATATGCCATAAAACCAAATAAACCAAATTGAACCAAATAGAATTATTAAGAGTGATACGAGCAGATTGAGACAGATTATTTCAATTTAAAATAAATGTAAAAATGTTAAGAAATGGTGCTCTTTATAAAGGAATGACTGTTCGCCAACATACATCTAAATTCTTGATCCTATTTTTAAAATAATTCTCAGCCTTTGATGTGATAAACTATTCAAGCTCTGCAGTTTTTTGTCATTTGAGTGAGAAGCGTGCGACCATGCGCTGTCGTGCATCAAAATTGCGCCATCCCTATTCACAAGCCTAGGATGTTTCTTTTTTATCAATTTTTCTTGCATGCACCCAATTTCTACTCAATACGAGGTTGCTGTTATTGTTTTCCCTTGAGGCAATGATGAATAATGAATAACATCTTTGAAAGACTACTATATAGTAAACATCATCTTTTTAGGGTGCAGTGGAGGTTTTAGGTATAGTTTTTGCGATTCACTTGCATCTAACCAATGATCTAGTCTCTTACATTTGTCAAAGAGTATCCATTCCTCATCGCATGTAATGATTCGATGTAAACAGAGCACACTCAGTTTTTTGAGTCAGTTCATGCGGAACAAACCTATCCAGTTTCTTTACTTTTCCAATTGCTTTCAAGTGGCGAGAAACAGCTGTGTGAGATATTTCGAGATCTGATGCAAGTTTTCGGACTGTAGTTC
>OZ010581.1:68573466-68593466 GCA_963932145.1 Acanthosepion lycidas | reverse complement strand
GTCGTATACCTGTGACTTTTCTATAAATACTTTCTTGGAAATTCTTCTGATTAACTTTCCTCTATGATACTTAGACTTTATTAATTTAAGCACAGTACTAGATTTATATTTGAAATATCCAGATGAAACCGTAGGTTCTATGCTAACAGTTTCTTCTATGACACTTTTTTCTTGTGGAAGTTTCTTCCGGTTACTTCCTTCCCAGTTAACTTTGATTTTCTAAAAATTAAATGCAATGTCAATCGCTGTGTGCTGTCTTCCTGATCACTCTTCCTTTGTTCTTGTCCCTTAGTTATGTTTCTATTTTATTATTCGAAAATAAATGAAATCGACTGGACTCTATATCCAAAGATGTAAAAAAAAAAGTGTTTTCTTAATTCCCTTTCTTTTGTTGTCCTTCCTCTACAATGTTTTTCTTTTTCTCATATTCTTTCACACTCAGTAACCTCATGCGGTTTAGTGGCTTTATTGCTTGTTTGGGGCGAAGTGTTTAAAATGTTTAGTATCTATCTATCGAGCTATCTCTGAATCTTCAATGTGGACAATAATTAACAATGCATAATGACTACCAGTTTCACATATTCATGGTCTGAAGAATGCTTGATCAATGAAGCAGGCATTTAGAATACAATGTTGATTCCACGCTACACATCTATAAATAAGATACAAATGGGAAATTCTTTAAAACCTACTTACATTGTATTGTATAAGAGTAAGTGTCGTTGTTGACACCGTGGTTTGAAACTAGATCGCCAGTAAGTAACGCGGGCGATTCCATTATTTAATAGATCACGTGATCATAAAGGAAGTGAATAAATAGGAAGTAACGTGATGACTATACGATCACTGTTCACTGTTCTTGTCTTTCCGTTATTGTTATACGTTCACTCTCTCTAATGCTATACGGATTACGGTTCTCTTCTGATCATTATACTATTTGGCAATTACTACTTGGACAAGTATTACTAGTGCGGATATTATTGAAAGGCGTTACTACTAGTACCGGTGTTTACGAAGTCTCGAATATAAAGAGCATATTTGGAAGTGATACCGAGCTTTCGCTTGACATAAGCAAAATGGCAAGCGAAGCCGTCTAACATCACAAATCATTGCTATCCATTATGTGAGGGCGAATATAAGTGAAATATTTAAGACAATTGCGATAGAGACATGAGCAGCGAATAACCTACTTAACGAGTCTGTGTGAATAGATGCCAAAACAAGATCAAGGAAAGGTGGTAATGGATCAATTTACTTCAATCAGCAAAAGACAGAAAGCTGTAAAGAGCCATCGTCCTACACGTCCTGAAAGTAAACAAGGACGGAGGAGTGAACTGACAAATTTGCGATTTTGATAGACGTATAAGTCAAGTTCTTAGGTTACAGAATGTTGGGCTGGGCTAGGATAACAAACTACTGGTAAACCAAAAAGAAAAAAAAAACGTGAGCGTGTAATTACGGATTGCCTTTGTCCATGTTTTGGATATAAGACCAAAAAGGCTCGAAAACATCAAAGCTCCGCAAGAATTCTGAAGAGTCAATACGCCTTCTTCGTCCAGATAGCCTGCTCGTCACAAAATTCTAAGCCAAGTAATCAGCACGCGTTTCCCTGGAGATCTTCCTCCCGTTCCTTCCTAGAATCGATTCTACATCTTTCGTTCGTATAACATAAAGTGTATAACTAAAAGAAATCGTTTCGTTGATGCAGGACGAAATAAACGGTTCAGTTAAGAAATTCTAGTCACCTGAAGAAGGCCGGAGCGTACAACGGCCGAAACGTCGTGAAAATGGAAACGAAAGTGAGGAAAACAGTACAAATAATGAGAATGGCCACAACCGAAATTATAGAGTCATTGTGAACTGTGTCGATGGATGCAAAGTATGTACTCGGGCTACATAAAATTTTGTATAGGGAGTTATTCTTCTTCTAGACTCACCACCAGTCACGGCAAGTGATCCCATTCTGATCTGTGTTTAATTCATAGCTGAGCGAAAAAGTGACTGATTCCTAACTTTCGCAATGCCATTTTCGCGACAGTGAATGTGGCGAATTCGGCTGTAATTCGAGCTCGACTCGCCGACTTATCATTTCCAAATGCTAACCATTATACCATCCACACTTCCTTATACTTACTAATGGTAGTAAATATTAAGGTAAACACTTTATACTCTTAAAGAGAAAAAAAATAAGCGAAATAAAATTAGCGAAGAATGTCACATCAATACGATGAACGGCAGTCAAATTCATTAATTACTGCTTGCTATGATGCAATGGCCACTCTCATTATATAGCTAACCGTTGTATTCCTAGTGTGACTGGTGCAAAACGCATACTCAAGGAAATTTGTTCTTTGTACTGACAGAACATAATTGCAATTGTACTAAGCGGATTTTAGTTACAATTCCTATCGTGATCACCAGTTCCTGCTTGTGATTTTGTTCGAGAATAGTATTAGGTTGGTGGAAAAATAATGACGTAATAACGTCGTTTTTTGACGTATTTTTTAACGTCAAAAAACGACATTATTACGTCATTATTTTTCCACCAACCTAATATTTCTCAACTAGGTTCCATATTGACACTGGGTGTCCATAAAACATTAATGGAGCCCACAGGGTTCTATTTTAAAGTGGTTTTATTATGAGTTATTTTGCTAGTGTACATAAATGTTCCATAGAATTTAGTTGTTAAATACAAATTTATTTTCTTTAAATTAGTTTTTCTTCAAAATAAAACATATACATTTACTATTTCTATAAACAATTCATAATATTATTCATTAGTAAAAAAAATAAATTAATCTTTTTTTTTCATTGAATGGTTATAGGGGCCCGCGAAAAACAAAATTAACATTAAAAGTGGTACATGGGTAAAAAAAAAAAAAAAAAAAAAAAGTTGTGAACCCCTGTTCGAGAATAAACATCGATGGCTCCCAAGAGTTATGGTTAATGAGTTTGACTCACAAGCCTTTCTTTTACACGTGGAATGGTTTTCGGGTACCTCTGAAAAGTGCATTACGCTGGTATTATCTCCCCAAGCTGATAATATTAAGAACAATCCTGATTGGACGTTCAACCAGGGTAAGATTCGAACCTGGGTTTTCTGGTAGGAATGTGGTAATCACTCGGCCAGGCGATATTAACAACTTTATGGTTTGAAAATGTCTTGCTGAAAATGTTGTTGATACAGAAAGAGAAGAGAGCGTTTGCGTCATCTTTCGTTCTTCTTAGGACCGGGTTTAATAAATCTAATTTAGATTATCAAAAAGGTAAAAAAAAAGACGCCCACGCATGAACTTCTTCCCTGTAATGTATAGTAGCTGGTAGTGTGTGAAAATTGCATTTATCTTTTTCAGCGAATTGGCCAATCTATTGAACGGCGACCAATAACGGTGTTGATAAAATCGCAAGTCCATAACAAATCGCTCGGTGGCAGTTCCAACCATTCTTGTAAGAACTTGAGTTATAGCAGTAATTCATTTTCGGGAAATAGGCGATCTATCAAATTTTGTCATTTGCAGGATCGCGTGTCAGTCAGTGTTGGTCGTACATTGAAATAGGGATTGACGTCTGTACATCTGAGCATGGCGTCTCCGATGGCTTGTGATTCTTATTTAGTCCGATTCCTCGATCTATCCACTTTGGTTGAATCTGTCAGGTGTAAATTCTTTGGGTCGCTGGGATACGCAGGCACCTACACCACATCAAAACGAGAGTCATGGAAGGGGAAATACTATTGTAATTTTTTTTATAGAACGCAGTGGGTTACAACGATGAAAGAGAAAGAGACGACTTAGAATAGGGAGGATCTAGGAAAGGACAAAACATATACAGACGATTGACGTTGCATTTAATTTTTTGAAGATTGTAGTTATCAGGGAAGCAAGGAAACGGAAGGGAGTTCCACAGGTGGGAAGTGCGAGAAAAAAACTGTTATGGCGGTTGCATTTAGCTATTTCAACATTTAAACAGTGGGACGTAGTTCCCAATCTGGTAACACGCATACATTTAGGTAGTCGGGGCACTAGGGGAAGAAAAAACTCGTCAGAACAATTGCCATGAACATATTTGTAGAAAAGACAGCGGAAAATGATGTCATATCGGTGAGAAAGTGTTTGCATTACAGATCTTTATTTACATTTTGTCAAGAATCTCGAAATGTAGATCAGGAGGACCAGACCAAATATGGGAAGAGTATTCAATGCACGGACGAATGGTAGATTTGTAAATCTGCAAGATGGATTTTGATGAGAAAAGTTTTTGGCACGGCACAGTGAACCAAATTTTCTTGCAGCAGACGAAGCAAATGATTCGATATAATCGCTTCATTTCATGTCAGTGGAAATAGTGAAGCCAACAAGGCGTAGTTTGTTGCTTTCCTGGAGTTTAGCATCAGCCATGCTTGTAGCAGGCAATAAAAGAAGGTTCTCTGTGGTAGTTAAATAAAAGCTGTTTGGAGGCGTTAAAATTTACAAGTCATTTCTTATACCCAGTTAACCACCTGTTGGATGTCCTTTTCAAGTGCAGTTTTGCATTATCAGAATTTGCTACTGATACATGAGTAAATGGTAGTGTCATCTGCATAAATATCTATTTGGGAACTGATGACATCGGGATCAGTGATGAAGATACTATTGACACCGTAATAAATTTCTTCATTTGCAGTATTCATCTAAGCGAGATAACAAATCCACTAGGGATGGTTCGTTAGTGAATACGACCCAAACTTGGTGACTAGTTATTAGGTTGGTGCAAAAATAATGACGCTTTTGACGTATTTTTAACGTAAAAAACCGTCATTATTTTTGCACCAACGTAATATTTGATTTATACACCTAGGCTAAGCGAAATAATAAACATAAGAGTGTAATTAGGCATGTCCACTGTTTTCGCGGAAAAACAGCATAGCGTAAATGAAAAATGCCACAAACTTAAAGAAAATAAAGTATTATCGTCAAAATGCTTATGTTATTATTAAGATGAAAGAAAAAAGTATTTTTTAATTATTTTTTAATATTTTTTATTATTTTCTAAAACGTTCGAAATTTTGGTTAAAGTCTTCTTTTGTTTACGTCATCGCGGGAACCTTAAAATAACAGTTTTTTTTTGCGCTTTTTTCCCGTTGAAAACACATTGATTTGGAAATTCTTGTAAAATTAAAGTAATTGTCCAATTTTAATGAAATTTTCAGGACTTATTCACAAATAAATGAAATTATTTTTGAAATATTTTGTTTTTAGAAATGTTTGGTAAAAAATATTTTTTTTTAAATATGTTACTTATTTAATTTCATGAAATTTCGCCCAAAACCTTTTTGGCTCCTCAATTTTTTTTTGTTAAAAGGAGGAGTCTTTGGAGATGATAAATAACCTACTTTTTTTTTTTCAAATTTGAGCTATTTAACTGAAAATCTTGTCTGAATTGAAAAATAACGACTCCAATAAAACAATGATATTACTTTATTAGAAAAGTTTTTAATTGTTTTGTAAATAAGTAATATTAAGGACATTATTGTCTGAAGAAATAATTTTTTTCTGATGAATAATTCATTTTTACAAGAATTTTTTCGTTTTTTAAAAAATTTTAATTATAATAATTTATAATAGTTTAACATCGTGTAAAGCTCTGTATTAGGAGGGCTCCTCGATATTATGTAGTAATTAAGTAGAAAAAAACTTTACGAATCCAAAATTGCTAAGTTTAATAAATTTAGTTGAGCTACTTTTTTTAAAAATAATTTTTTATGTTGTATTTTTTTACTTAATACATTCCTTATTTCCGTGTATGATATACTGAAATTGTCAGTATTATTACAAGGTCACGTGATTTAAGGGTTTTGTCCCTTTATGTGGCCTTTTCATAACATTTTTTATTTTCCATTCAACTTTAAAAGTGTAAACTTTAAATTTTAAAGTATTTTTTCTTTTTTTCATTTACTATTTCACTAAATAATTTTATTTTATGTATTGTATTTCCATTAGTGTGGGTCATACTCAAATAGAATAATTTTTTTTTTAACTCAGACTTTTAAAAATTATGTCATTGATAGTAATCCGTAGTAGCTGTCATCGCCTCGTCATTCAACAATCCATCAATAGGTGGGTCAGATTAACAGGATCGATCGTTAATAATTGGTTGTATATTATTTTTTTACGCTATAAGTAAGAAAGATTTTTTTCAAATCAGATTACTTTAACTTTAAATTTTTTAATTTTACTAAAATAACGTGTCAGAAATTTTTTTAAATATTTTAAAAATCGATAAATTTGTGTTTGTTTACAAATTTCTTAAAGTTAAGAAAATGGCCATTTTTAAGAAAATTTAAAAATTTTAAATTAAATTTGACAATCAAATGTATATAGTTTCTATCTGAAATACACCAGAATTGTTTAATTAATAGAAATCGTAAATTTAATCATTAAACTTTCAATTAAAGCTAAAATGAAATCTTCAAGAATGTTTTTTCGTTGTAAAAAATTCATTTTAAACTTCAATATGGAAAATTTATGCCGAAATAGTGGAGGTACCTAGTGTAATACTAAGAAAGGTTGTATATTAACGTCAATACCTTGTATATCTATATTATGCATTTTTGAGTTTCCAGTAGAGGAGCCGAGACGATTATTATTATTATTATCATTATTACTTTGAGGAAACTTAGGATATACTTCTTCTTTTTCTTCTTTGTGTTATGTTACGTTAGGAGACACTTGTTAATGGCTCCCCACAACTTCTTATCCGTCGTAGCTCTTTTCAAATTTTGGTATTTTCATTATCCCTCCCAAACATTGATCTGCCTTTCATTTATACAAGCTGATTTGTAAGATTAGCGTTTCCCTTGTCACTCTTGAATTCAATATGTCCTACGAGTGTCAAGTTCTACAAGGGATTTTTCCTGTATATTTCCTTGAAGACCTGACATTTTCTGTTTCTAAATATAAGCATCCTTTTTTGTTTACATTTTCGTTAAAGGTTCCTCATTGATGACATGCTCCGGCCATAGTATTCTCTTTATTTATTTATTTTTTTTTTAATATATATTTCTGATTATAAGTGTTAGTGTCCGGTTTTTGTTTATATTTTACTTAAAACTTCCTCGTTTCTGACATTTTTCGTTTTCTCGCTATGATATTTTTTTTTCTTTCTTTCTTTCTTTCTTTCTTTCTTTCTTTCTTTCTTTCTTTCTTTCTTTCTTTACCATAAACATATAAACTGTATTTTTCTGATTATAAGTGTCCTTTTTTGTTTGTATTTTTCTTAAACCTTCCTCGTTGCTCACATGCTCTGGCCATGATATTTTCTTTCTTTCTTTCTTTCTTTCTTTCTTTCTTTCTTTCTTTCTCATAAACATTTAAAGTGTACCTTTCTAATTATATGTATAAGTGTCCTATTTTGTTTATATTTTACTTAAACCTTCCTCGTTGCTCACACGTTCCCGCTATAATATTTTCTTTCTTTTTTTCTTTCTTTCTTTCTTTCTTTCTTTCTTTCTTTCTTTCTTTCTTTCTTTCTTTCTTTCTTTCTTTCTTCGCTATGTGCCATAAACATTAAAACGGTCTCTCTCTGATTCTAAGTATAAATATCCTTTTTTGTTTATATTTGCCTTAAAATTTCCTCATTGCCCACATGATTCGGCCATGTTATTCTCTCTGTTTCTTTTCTTTCGTTATGTGCCATAAACGTTAAAAATGTTTCTTTCTAATTCTTTATGTAATTGTCTTTTTTTTTGTTTGCATTTTCCTCAAAACTTCAACGATACTCCGTTCATGTAAGACTTTTATGAAATAATCAAATGAAACGATTTGTGCTTGAATTTCCACAGCCTAAATTGAGATGGAAGGAAATTTCCTGAATATTTAATAAAAGGTTTGTTTGGAATAAGGTCGCCACGGGTGGATTCCTCTGTCAAAAAATGATACACTCCGTCCTCATTTCAATTTGAACTGCTAATTTTTCAGAGTTTCAAAATAACAACAGATTAACAAATTTATATCAGTAATGTCTTTCCACATTTTTGTAGGATCCGATCATCTTCTATATACAGTTTTCGATCGTGGTGCTCCACAATTTTCTCTATTTTGTCGTCTCTCTTAAACTCTATCCTATTATCGATTTACATAAAACTGTTAGGGAGGTTATGCGCTGTTTTCTTCCGTCGCTCTTGCGTTCAACGTTCCCTGTCAGTGTCAAATTTTCCAAGCCCTCTTTCCTAATTTCTTAGAAATTTCAACTGTCTCTTTCTGATGTTAAGTATAAGGGGCCTTTTCACCCCATTTTGCTCTGAAACTTCGTCGTAGCTCCAATGTGCGGTCCATGGTACTCTCAGCATCCTTCTGTAGAGCTAGGTTTCTATCGCTTCAAGTTTCTTCGTTATCTGTGCGGATATGGTCCATCTTGTACAACCCAGTATATTCTGAAATTAAAGAAATCCCAATATTATGATGTTCACTTTAGAAACTTTTCTTTGTAAACATGTTTGTCGACTGACAAGCAAAGATGATAACGGGACAAGGCATCCAGCTAACACGTTTATCTGTTATCAGATAATTTACAATAGACTTTTGCCTAAGGATAGCCTGGCGTTTTATAGCATTATTGAAGTCTTTCGGGATTACGTGAAATTATTCACTGAATTGACAATTGAGAGATCTGATATTAATTTGTTATTTTCATTACATTGCATAGAATAAGTATTCTGAACTTCTTTATGATATAGGTAAACATTTTCTTAACTTCTTTTCACTAGCGCCACCAGGTGGCAGTGTCTGTGGTATTTCGGGTACAAAATGTTTCCAAAATTTGAAGAGGAAATGACCAATTACGTGAAAAAAATGCGGCAATAATAATTTGGAATTTATATTTAAAGAATGGCATGTAAAAACCAACACGTAATAGCAAGATCTTATTAAATGTCTGCTGCGTATTAACATAAGGTTGTACTGGATATAAAGTGGGGTATCAGTTTTATATTGTTATTAAGTAATAAATTAGTCCCTGAAAAAATAATAAATGTAAATAAAATAATTATAAACATATATATTTATCGCGTTACATATGAAAACATGATAAGAATATAGGCTTAATTTAACTTCTGAGTATTACCATGATTGTACTTGGTACTAAGTGGGGGATCAGTTATATATTGTTATTAAGTAATAAAATGATCCCCGAAAAATTATTAAATGTAAATAAAATAATTATATATATATATATATATATATATATATATATATATATATATATAGCGTTTTACATATGAAAACATGATAACAATATGGACTTAATTTAACTGCTGAGTATTACCTTGATTTTAGTGGGTATAAAGTGGGGGATCAGTTTGATATTGTTGTTATGTAATAAATTGATCACTGAAAAAATTATAAAATGTAAATAAAATACTTATAAATATATATTTAGCACTTCACATATGAAAACATGATAAGAATATGTACTTATTTAACTGCTGTGTATTACCTTGATTGTACTGGGTAAAAAGTGTGGGATCAGTTTGATATTGTTGTTATGTAATAAACTGATCACTGAAAAAATTATAAAATGTAAATAAAATACTTATAAATATATATTTAGCGCTTCACATATGAAAACATGATAAGAATATGTACTTATTTAACTGCTGTGTATTACCTTGATTGTACTGGGTAAAAAGTGGGGGATCAGTTTTATATTGTTGTTATGTAATAAATTGATCACTGAAAAATTATAGAATGTAAATAAAATAATTATAAATATATATTTAGCGCTTTACATATGAAAACATGATCTGGTCTTCTCTTAACTGTTGACAAATATTGGATGAGTTGCTAATACTACTTCTAATAATATTAGGTTGGTGCAAAAAGAATATCGTTTTTTGACGTATTATTTAACGTCAAAAAACGATATTATTTTTGCACCAACATAATAATAATGATAATAATTGTAGTTATTAATTAACATTTTTAAAGTTAATGAAAGAGCTTAAGAAACTGTATCAATGTTAGGGGTTTATTAATTAGCATTGATAATGTTTGGAAAACTCTTTCAAAACCTTTATCAATGTTAATTAATAACACTATAGTAATTCAATAATATTTAATAATGATGTTCTTGTTATGTTGTTATTATGTGGTTGTTACGTCGTTGTTATATGGATTTTAGAGACAGTAATACTGAATAAATTATATGTAGTCTTTATTTTATGTTTTTTTTTTTAAAATATAATAATTGTAGTGAGTGTCAAGATAATTTAGCTGGAAACCAGAAATGTCCGAAGTTTTCTTATCACGAATTTTAGTTATGTGTGTTAAAAAGGGAAAATGTTGTCGTAATATGAAAAGGGAAGTGTCCGAAAATATGGTTAACTGTCGTATTGACTGGTAGTCTAACAGTAAAAGTTCCACGTGTTTGTGTATGGTAAAGAAGAGTGGGGTTGATTCTCATTGGTTTAAAAAGAGTTAACTGTATTAAAGATAATTATAATTGTCAAGATTATTTGACTATAATTATTTGTGATAAAGATAATTATAATTGTCAAGAATATTTGACTATAATTATTTGTGATAGTATAATTATTTTTATTTAATTTTTTTTAATGAACACGGCAACATTAATAATGGTGCATAATAATATTTATGCAGGGGTTCCTTGAGACATAAAAAAAACTATTTCAAGTTTTCTAAAAGAGTAAAAAGTCTGAGAACGATTGCTGTCGAACATCTACAATAAATTCACGTCCAGGTACTTAAAGCATTTCACCTTGGCAAATCTTCTATTATCACACTGTATGATATTTAATAAGAAACAAGATAAAAGCTGTTATCCTGAACATCATTGTACTAACTTAAGTGTCCTCCAAGTCTCTATACTTGGCTCGGCCTTGTTTTTAATTTTCATAAACCACCTTACCGATGACATCAGCTCTCAACTTGATAACTATTCTGATGACACAACCATTTAAACTTGTCTTGATAGTAAGTCTGTTCAGTTCGATAAGATCAAAATGGCGGCTGTTGTCAAAATAAATTTTGTCTGTTGTTAACTGTGACAAAGAATGGCTTGTTAATTTTAATGATTCCAAAATTAAACTGCTCTCTATTAATCATCTACTAGACACCTTTCTACCTACCACCAGCATGGCGGGAGAGTTATTCGTTGTGTCTTCTTGGCTTTCGATTTTATTTTTTTTTCCATTTAATAAATGTAAGTTCCTGTCAAATATCACATCATAGCTAGAGTCTTGTTTTTTGTTGTTTTTTTGTATCTTTCATAATACTCAGAATAAGAGACAAGATGTCCTCTCTTCTCTCCCTCATATATAAAAAAAATCCTTTTCGTACGGAAAGATTGAGACGACCGGTGCATACAACAGTTTGATGATGATGATGATGATGATGACAAAACGTGGCAAATTACTAATATCCAAATAAAGAATAGAAATCATTGAAACCAGCTTTGTTATAAAAGATGCTTTGATATATAACTTCCACCTAAGTCAAATATACATGATGAGAACATATAGAAATGTTATATTTTTCATACAAAGAGATCTGGGATGTGAAGAAGATACGTTACAACATCAGAATCGATTAGGCCAATGAATCAAAATTAACAGCATCAAAAGCAAGTGTTTATTCATATATTATATTAGAAGGAAGGTTTGAATTATGAATGGCTTGCTCACTCTGATTTATCAAACTTTTGTAGGTTATTTAAAGCAAGAAAATATTTTTAGATTGTAAGAATTCTTTATGTGATGCGAGACAATTTTTCTAACTTGAATCACTCTTGCATATATATATATATATATATATATATATATATATATATATATATATATTCGATCAAGCAGATAAGTTCCCAGGAAACCGACAGCCCGACAACGGTACATGAGATTTGATTATAGTGGTGAAGGATTCGGGCAGGACCATCCACAATTTTTGAAGGGCCGAATTCAGAGACCTGGTGCATTAAGTGCCACAGGGCCCCCAAACGACCCTCCGCAGGTTTTGAATTCAGAGTTGTCCTTCTCCTAGACCAGGTGCCATCCAAGGCTATAGAACCCAGTCTGACTTGCTATTTACCCATAGCTTGAGGGAGAAGAAAAGGATTTACAGCTTTCCCATTAAGTAAATGTAATGGATTCGACTGGAATTCTAACTCGGCTCAGCGATTCCTCAATCCAAGCCAGTATCCATCACTCCACTGTGCCTCCTTTATATATATATATATATATATATATATATATATATATATATATATATATAGCAAATTTTCGTTAGAATTGGAATTAAGATACCTTTAGTAAATGACCATTTTCACCTACGAATTTTAATTTTAAAATTCGCAAGATTTTTCAAACTGTTTCTGTTATCAGTTTGTAGTGTACTGTTTATTTGGAGAAAGAAAGAAAGAGGGCGTGTAATTGGGGACCTATTGGTAGGTAAGGGGTGAAGAAGAAGGCATCGTTATCGGAATCATATTATGGAGGTAGGAGATACCGGGTAGCGGTGTGAGGGTGAGACCGATGAGCTAACCTACATCCTAATGGTCACACGGTCAAAATTTAATTCGACGGGAATTCACGGAAATTAACGAAAAAGGATGCGTTTGTCCACGTTAACAATACCTATTCGTATAGCTGGCTGCAGTAACCCACACTTAGATATATTCATTTAAGCACATACATACATACATACGCTCGCTGAAAGTATTAGGAAATCTAGGGGTAATCAAATTCTTACTACCATCAGAAGACATTATAATACTTAACATAGGGTAAATAAGTTAATCGAAGAATTTAATAGGTAGAGTCTAAAGTGTCAATTCAATCTATAAGCCGTTTGGCACGCGAGAGAGGAGTTTCAACTATGACATCCCAAAGAGCAGTAAAAAAAAGACTTGAAAATGAAATCGTACGTTAAACCTGTAAGGCACTTTGTTAATGCAGGGCAGAAAGTTAGAAGGTTAGAGAGTGCGAAGATCATCGTGTATAAGTAGAAAAATGATCCTGGAACAATATATATATATATATATATATATAATTAATTAAGTTATAAGGAACTTATAACCGAATTGGTAAATCCAAAGAGGATGAAATCCTGAAAGCTCAATGTGAGGACAGAGCTAATATGTAATGAAAAACAAACCACTTTAAGGTACCATTACGATAATTTATTTCACCTAAGTCTTTTTTTAAGGATTCAGGATCATCAGGTAAAACTTCCAACAACGAATTGAGAGAAATTATCGTAATTGTACCTTAAAGTGGTTTGTTTTTCATTATATATATATATATATATATATATATATATATATATATATATATATATGTGTGTATGTATGTATGTATGTATGTGTGTGTGTGTGTGTGAAATTTATATGAATGCCTCATGTGCTTCTGATCGTTAGCTATCTGTAATTAATTATGAATGTGTCATTATAGATTATGTTCGATTTCATCACCATTCTTCTGTTAAGCATGGAGTAATATATTCTTATTTTTCCCCAAAGTACCGTCCAATAGTGCTATGAAAACCTCGGAGAATTCCAGTAAGATATCTTTAATCATTTCTAAGATACCACAGTTCAAAGCTTAATTTAACAATTGAACAATTTTTCTGTTACACGATTAAGACAATTTTGTTGTAACAGCCGTTATATATGTCTACCATTCATCCATACTTAGAATATTGCTACCACATATGGTCCGGAGCTCCTACTTTATATCAAGGCATCCATGATACAATACAAAGAAGAATAAGAATCTGAGAGTTCGCCTTCAGTTAATTTCTCATCTCCGTAATCTTACCTCCCTCTGTCTTTTCTATAAAAACTTTCAGTGTAATTGATCGGGTGAGCTCCTCTCTGGAGTACCGAGACTTTATATAATTAGGCCCAGTACTAGTTTAGCAACAAGCTCTCATCCATTTACAGATGAGTTGGCAAAATGTAACCGTAAGTTCTATGCTAATAGTTTCATTTTTTGCATTTATCGCTTGTGAATCTCTCCTCAGGCTCCAGGATTTCCAGCCAACTTTAAACTTCAAAAATTTAAATACAACTTGTTTTAGCATACCTACGGACGATAATGGGTATGTCCCTATTCACATAAATACAGTAGTAAATACTGTATGTCAGTCTTCAGGCGGAGATCGTCTCCGGCTGTGCTAGTCAATCTCTCTGCCTTCGGGCAGAGAGGAACCCAGACGAGGCTATGCCGAAGGGCAGAGTCTATGGGCTCGGATAGCCAACGTTAAATTCGTCCTTGTGCCACATCTGACTGCGTGGGGCGGTTGGCAAATATCCTTCAGACGGAGATTTGTCTCCAGCTGTGCTGGGCAAACGCTCTGCCTGTGGGAAGAAGGGATCTTCCGGGCGAGGCTATGCCGAAGGGCAGAGTCACGTCTGGGGTGGTAGACAGCTACCCTACCCCGTTTAATACAGGGTCTACGGGGAATTTTTGGTTGAGTCTACGGGCTCGGATACCCCACATTAAATTCGGCCTTGTGCCACACCTGACCGCATGGGACGGTTGGTAGATATCCTGCAGTTGGAGATTCGTCTGCAGCTGTGTTGGTCAAACTCTCTGCCTCCGGGCAGAGAGGATCTCCAGATGCGGCTATGTTGAAGGGAAGGTCTTGTCTCAGGAAATAGCTACCCGACTCCGTTTTATACGGGCTCTACAGGGAATTTTTGGCCGAGCCTACGGACTCAGATATCCCACATTCAATTCGGCCTTGTGCCACATCTGGCCGCGTGGGACGGTCGGAGATTGATTGTGGAATACACTTGACCCATTCCTAGCAGTTGACTACTACTTCTATGCGCCACTGGCGAATCTTATGTGTGTTGTTCGTGTCCTAAGTATTATCGTTCATTACCAAACTTTGTGTGATTATTCAGTAAACTTCCTCTGCGGTCCTCTCGATTGCTCTTCCCTTGTTCTCGCTCCTTAGTAATGTTTCTGTCTTGTAATTCTTCCACAGCCATTAATCCCTTGTGTCCCAGAGGATTTATTGCCTTATTTAGGGTGAACTTCCTTAAAAAAAAAAAAAAAAAACATATGCAAAAAGAAAATAAATGAAGGCAGATAGACAATATATCCAAAACATTTATTTAAAAAAGAATTAATTTAAATTTAAAATTTACAGTATCCGCTCGCCTTACTGAGTTTAATCCGATGAATCCCTAAAGGATAAAACACCTTACACGAAAAGATTTTTCAACTTTTATCAAAATTGCATATGGTTTTCCCATTTAAAACATTTAAAATCGTAACTTTTACAATTTTAAAACTGGCATTTCATGAATCACTTCCTTGGACCATTCTTATATTCTAGTGCGCGAATGTGGGGTTGGGTGAAAAATACCCTTTTCTGCATTTCTGAGGTGTTAATATTTCTCAATATTTTGTATTGCTTCATGTGAACAGAATCCCGTTTGAAATACCGAGCTGACTTTTGCATATATCCAAGAAAACTGGTTCTAGGTGATCAATGTATAAAAGGAAATGATTTATCTCTTTTGTGATAAATGGCCACACATACAATTTTCGTTTTCTTAACGGAACGCTTTATCGCTAATATGGATTGTTTGTTTTTCCTAAATGCACCAATGGTCTTTGGAAATACGCAGAAACCATCCATAGCCTATTCTTGTATTCCTTTCTTTGCCAACACAATGGAAAAATATCAAAAGAAATACGGGAAGAAGAATGCAACAATGGCCGAGAAAATGAGACAACGAACATTGCTTAAGAACACGAAATTCCAAGAAACGAGCAGAACCTTCAGGCGCCTGAGGGATTTCGGATTAAAAAGATGAAGCCACCCTTAAAAAGATGCAGCATTAGACAATACGGAAATTAGTCAACAAGGTAAGAATTTCTATAAAGAATACAGCGCGACATTATCTTTTGTGTTCGATTCTTTTTTATTTTCCTTTTTCTTTCTTTATCTTCTTTTACTTCTGTGCACAGACATATACACAGCGACACACAGAAACACATAGACATATATATATATATATATATATATATATATATATATATAAGAAAGAGGTTGTAGTGGTTCCAACGAGAGAAAAGTATGTATATTAAAAAGAAGAGAAGAGAGGTGCCGTAAACGTTTTTGGTTGTAATGTGGATTTATTTAGAAAAAATATTATGTTTTGTTTTACATATATATATATATATATATATATAGCGAGAGAGAGAGAGAGAGAGAGAGAGAGAGAGAGTGTGTGTGAGAGAGAGAGATGGGAGAGAGGGATAGAGAGAAAAAGAGTAAATAAATTGTTCAAAACAGTTATGTGCCATCCGTGGTAGACGCTTAGGAGATCATGTATCTTTCATGATACATGATTGAAGAGGCAGGTTTTTTTTTTCTCGCAGTAGGTTGAATTTTCTTTCTGTGGTAGATCAGTTGCCATCCAAGGCTATAGAACTCTGTCTGTCCTGCTATTTACTGGGCGGGGAAGAGAAGAAGAGGATTCATACCTTTTCCCAAATGTATGGGCACGGAAGTGAATGTAATGGATTCGACTGGAATTCAAACTCTCTCTCTCTCTCTGATTCGAAAAACATGTTCCGATTTCAAGTTTCGTCGATGTATCAGGTTTGGTTACGACTAATACTTCATTTCTTAATATTGAGAAATTTAACTACAAAAACTATTTGCCTTAAAATCGTTATCTTCCAGAAATAATGGTCACCTTTTTTTTTAAGAAATCCAACTTTTGTTATCATTCATATATATATATATATATGAAGAAAAAAATATACGGAAAAAAGAAACAAAAATCCTTATATGCAATTATGCTGTTTTAATGTTAATATAATAATATATATTAACATTAAAAAAGCATAATTGAAAAAAATATACGGAAAAAACAAACAAAAATCCTTATATGCAATTATATAATATATATTAACATTAAAACAGCATAATTGCATATAAGGATTTTTGTTTGTTTTTCCGCATATTTTTTTCTTCATACTGTCGGATCTATATCCATATATTTGCTTATATATATATATATATATATATATATATATATATATATATATATATATATATATATAAAAATACAGGAGCAGTAGATAATTGTTTAGACATATATTTTAAATATATCAGACAACGAATGTCTATTACGTTTTGTCATGGACCTTTCCAAGCGTACTATAATGGCATTAGTTTCAGGAGAAAATAAAGACAAAAACTGTCCAATATTTGGATATTTATTATATTGGTCTGCGATCTAAGCTTTCGGCTCACATGAAACTTGAAAAATAAAGCCATTATATGAGGCTTGGAAAGGCTCATGATAAACATAATAGACATTCGTTGTCTGCTATATTTAACAATATACATACATATATATATATATATATATATATATATATATATATATATATATATATATGTGTGTGTGTTTGTGTGTGTGTAGGAGGTGTATGTATAAACAGTGCAAACATCATATTATAAATCCGCGTGTCCTCTCGTTCCTTAACCAGCTAGTTGCTTATTTAGCGCGTAGGTTCCGTCCTGACTATTCCACTTAAATATTTGACTATTACCCTTTAAACGCGAAGGAGGACTAAAGACCCACAGATTCTGTTTGCTTCCAGTGAAAGATATAAAAAAAATGAAAGGATAAAATGATAGAAGTGGCGAATAACGCCCTCATAAATTTAGCATCTGCTTCAGTGATATGGACAAAGTCAAATACTTACATAATTAACAATTAAATGCTCTGTTCGATACATATGAACACAGTGCATTAAAGATGGACTATAACAGAAATATTTTCTAGGACGTGAATGTATGTGTTGTATAAGATTAACATTTCCAATAATATAATTTCACTGCCACTTTTCCTTATAATACTTCTTTTGGGCACAGTCTCATCTGAATCGGATAAAATCCATCCGTTGGCGCATTCATCAGGTTCATCGATTCTCATCCGCGATTCTTTCGTGAAAATTTCTTTAGAAAAGTCAATTTTCAGGCGTTTCTTGACGCAGTATTGACGCTTTAAAATATTTGCTTTATTAACGAGAGTTTGAAAAAAAAAAAAAAGAGTACTGGTCAAAAGTGGTTGTTTCTCGATAAATCGCTTTAGTTTAGAATTCCCTCGAGGAGACAATTTCTTAAAGTTTTTTTTCCTTTGCTTCTCGCTATGAACTTATATTTTCAACAGTCGTCTTTATCGTTCAATGATCTCTAAGAAGATCCTTTGATATGTCCAATGTGGACATTGCATCAGGCAAATAACTTTGTTATTTTCTGTTTTTAAGCATATGTTAAATCATTTCCATTAGCCGTGGTTAACATATATTAAGGAGATTAGTTTTTATTGTATTTCAGAGGCCATAAACTACTATTAGTTTAATCTACATAATAACGTCGGTCGCTACATTTTCGTATATTCCAAATATCTTAAATTATAACCATTGAAAATTGTATCAAAATTTAGAGATTTTAAAAATAATAGAAATAGACTAGTTTATATTTGACAAATATTAGTTCTAGAAAGTTTTAGTTGAAGAAGTTTATGTGATTTACATAATAACTTCAGACGGGCTGTAGATTGTCAAGTCTCATTGTTTTACTGTTAAAATGCCTAAATGTAACCGTAAGTTCTATTTTAATAGTTTCTTCTCTCGTATTTCTTGCTTGTAGAACTCTTTTCCTCTTTCTTGCTTTTCTGACAAATTTCAATGCAACATCAATCGTTACTTTTGTCTTGCTAAAACCGGGTTTTTTTTGTCATTACACTTCATTAAGAATTCTCAATTTCTTTCACTTACAGAAGTTCCTTACGTCTTAGTGACATTATCGCCTTACTTGTGGTGAAACGATAAAAAACCAAGGGAAATGTAACTTTTTCACAGGCATTCATTTTTGTGAGACTTTGGTATCTATCTATCTATCTATCTATCTATCTATCTATCTATCTATCTATCTATCTATCTATCTTCTTTGTCTATCTGCTTGTTTATTTATGTGTTTCTCATTTTGGGTATCATTAATTCTCTAGTGCTCCCTGTCTCTATCTAGCAGACTATCTGCCTATTTATATATATATGCCTCTTTACAAACAGTTACCTGAAAGGATCCAACTATTTTTTTCACGTTCATTAGCTGAAAAATAATACAAATATATTGTTCTAGGGCCTTTTCTTAAACAACTATGCTGCACCGTGCCTCCAACAGAGGCGGCAGATAGTTCCAAATGTAAGCAAACAGAAGAAAAAAAATGGAAAAAACGAATACCAGAATGAGAAAAAAAAAAGCTAGCGGACTAAAGAAATTGACAATTGAAAATTGAAAAAGACAAAAAAAAAAAAAAAAAAAAAAGGAAAAAAAAGGGGGGCACCAACACAAACAAAAGAAAACTTCCAGACGCATAGGAGCCATGTAGAAAAATATCGGTTATTTATTCCGAGCTTGCAATATATACAGGGTGGTTATAAAGCCTGGGTATATTTTTAAATAATATACAATGAATAATTTTATCCCCGCACACACACACGCACACACACACACACACACACACACACACATATATATATATATATATGAAAATATATATATATCACACATATCGGCTAAGAATGTTTTTTCCTCTTGTTTTTGTATTATATATATATATATGTATATGTATATATGTGTGTATACATATATATATATATATATATATATATATATATATATATATATATATATATATATATATATATAAGAAAGATATGCCATGACGATTCCGTCTAGCATGAAACAGCTTGGTGCCTTTAAGTGTGGACTTCAGTGTTCACTTATATATATATATATATATATATATATATATATATATATATATATATATATAATAAAAAAGTGCGTGTGTTTGCTAAAGTTCTGTAGAGAAGATAAATTTTTCATTTTCCGATTGTCTATTTTATTCACACACACATGTACATATACATATATATATATATATATATATATATATATATATAT
>OZ010581.1:68558466-68568466 GCA_963932145.1 Acanthosepion lycidas | reverse complement strand
CAGGAAACTGTCATAGTTGGCTCGCCTAATGGAGGGATATGATATATTTATAGGCTCAAAACGCTCATTAATACCAGAAATGAAGATCAATGCTGTTTGAAACGTTTTACATTTTTTTTAAAAACATTTTCTCGATATGTCATCTGTCAATTGGGACACAGGCACTGGTGGTTGTCCATCAGTTTTCTTCTTTCATATGAAAGAAATGGCCATGCATTCTTGGAGAAGATATTTGTGTTGTTTCTTTGAGAATTTCGAAATCCGAATTGCCATCTTCTATGCCTGGATACTACGCTAGATTAGAGAGTTCAGATCAAAATGCTATGTAATCTATAGCATCAATGAGAAGGGTCAACAATGGTGACACGAATATTAACTCCAGTAGTCAGTTTCCTGAGCTGATAACAGTCACGCTGCCAACATACATAATATAAAGGTGTATGCATATGGATATTCCTGCATACATGGGGTCACATAATAAGTCCCAGGGCTGTTGCTGTGGTAACATAGCTAAAGTACGCTGAGTGAAGCCTCTTGGCACACATTGACCTTGAAATCGCATACGCACTAAGTTATAAAGATCTTAGACACTTCCATTATTTATGGCTGTGTTTGGAAGGAAAGTGTGTAGAGTGTGGTCGTTTCACTGCACCAAAGATATTCCATCAGTGACCATAGATAGTGCAGCTTTATGGCTAACCAAAATATTCCCCAGGTCTGAACAGCATCACCTTCAACAGACCTGGTCCCTTGCGACCTTTTCCTCTTTTCAAAACTTAAATTCTACTTCAAAGGATGATGTTCTAAGACCAGATACAGTGTGATAAAAGCCGAAAGTGTGCGGCACCGGGAGAGGATTAAACTCACTAAGTCATAGTTGTTCTTGCGGTAGAAGCTTGCTGTCCACAACAATGAGGTAGCCTGTTTAATAAACCTAGCTTAGATGTGGCACAAGGCTGAAAGTATTGAGGACGAAAGACCGAAAGTATAGAGGATAAAACTGACTACTCCAGCGAGACAAGCTTGCTAGCCATTACACCACGCGGAGGGGCCCAAATCCGACATGGAATGAGCAGGATTTCAAGACGTCAACACAATGCAAGAAAATACGACGAGGCAGCTGTTCGCTATCGCATAAAGGAATTCAAGGAAAGCTTACGTAAATAAAAAAGGGCTCTGGATAAAGTACATGACTTCAGAAAGGAACTACTTCGAAGGGGATTAAATGCCGAATTTATATCTGTTGTAGTTTATTGCACTAGTCGTAATACTTTTTGATCGGACCTCGTATGTTTTATGATTGTGTTAAACTATTCCTATTTTATTTTGCAGAAAAAAAACCCAAAAAAACATAACAAACAATAGCATCGACATATTTACAGTCGAAAACATTCGTGAATATAATACTTTTTTTTGTCTTTCTTACAGTAAATTACACAGTGTTACAAGTGTTAGCAATGAAAAATACATATAAAAAAAGTAACTGTAATTTTTTCCCACTGGGTTGGGTTAGCATCAGACAGTCAGACGCCGGAACAACGAACATTTAATGACTGATGCTTCGGATTTAGGAAAACTGAAAAAAAAGTCTGTTTATCTTTGCGCGAAAGTGCTAGAGATTTGAAGACAAATAATCGCGCAATGTAAACTTTCGTTAAGTGTTGAACTCACTTAAAAAAAAAAATTCAATTTTCAATATAGCACTATCTGGGTTTGAAGAGTTCAAGTGAAAAATAAGCAGAAACCGTTTAGTTAACAGCGATGTCAACGGAGTGTTTCAGAAAGGCATCTGTAAGATAAGATCGGAATTGCCTAAACCAGCGCAAATTTTTCCAAAAGAAAAAATATAATAAATATTAAAGCAAATAGAGAGAGAGAAAAAAACCCATAGATAAACGAAAAATACAAATCTAACTATGGACATGAATTTAGTTATTAATATATATATATATATATATATATATATATATATATATATATATATATATATATATATAATGTGTATGTATATATGCAATTGTGCGGTGGTGCGCTGAAAATGTTCACAGCCAGAAATCTTGAATAAATGACGAAAGAAAAAGAAAATTTCGTGGGAGAATCACTCCTTTTCAGCATCTTTAATATAAATAAAAAAGAAAGCACAGTAAGATTTATAATCCGGTGTTCTTATACATATTTTTATTTTGACAAAATAGTCCTCAAAAATTCGCTTGGGGATGAAATGGAAGTAATATCTTTAATTCAATTACAAAATTAAATTCGAAGCTTTTAGCTTCCATTTTGAAACATGGTTAGAACTGTGTAGCGAAAAAAAATCATATTTTAAATCCATTAATTTATAATATTATATATACATATATATATATATATATATATATATATATATATATATATATATATATATATATATATATATATATATATATGCGTGTTAGTGTGTGTATTTTCATGTGTGTAATGTGTCGCTGCATGTGTTCTTGCTTTTTTGGGGTTTGTATGTGTGTATGGATGAGTTTGTAAGAGTTTTTTTTAGCATTTGTCTGTTTCTCTATGTATATGTGCTTGTGTGAGTGGCTGTGTCTTTTTGTGGGTGTTGGGGTGTTGGTTTGTGTGTTGTTATGTGTGTGTTTCAGTGTGTATTTTTCTAATTACAAGATTATCGGCTGTTATGAGTTTTTCTTCACTTTGAAAGCTGTGTAGTTTGTGATATCTTAATACTTATTTTGTTTTATATTCATCATACTATCTACAGACATCCATATATCCATTAATTAATCTTATTAAGGGTTGATTTCTTATTTTATAAGAGAAACCGTCAATTTTACAAGCTTTCTCGCAGATACTCATCAGATTTGTGTTCTCGACGTGTATGTTGCATATCGTGTTTGGTACAACTCGATGTATTCGTATGGAACTTAGGCCACAGAGAATTAGAGTCAGTTGTCTTGGTAGGCGAGCGGTGCCGTGTCCGATATAAGCATTGATGGGTTTGTTTTCATCAGGAAGTCAGTTAACTGTTTTTTTTTTAATTCTTAAATAACGTTTCTCTGATCTTGTTTTGATTTCCTCGGTGTGATATTGTTTCCGATATTAAAGTTAGACGTTTTCAATTTTTTTTATAAGAGATAATTAATTTTTTATTTATTTATTTTATTTTCAACATGAGTGCTACTTTATTTCTTATAATCTTCTTTAAAGCAAATTAATCTCTTTTGTAGTTTTTTCTGCAGCTAATTACAATAAAATTAAAATGGTTAAGTGTTTGTGTGTATTTTAGATGAAGGTGCGTGTTCAGTATGTAAACAAAGGCGATAGACGCATACAAAACATTAGTTTCTACTACGGAAGTCTATTTTTTTTCATTGTGACTGTACTGAAAAAAAGTTTGCCGAGTCTGTTGGGTATGCCATTTTTTTTTCGTCCAGAATTTAAGATAAGTCCAGAATTTAGGATAGTTAAGTATACGTAGGTAAGTATAAGTTTCTATTTACTTTATCGTTGGAAGATTTAAAAATATTTATGGAAAATAAGTTTTCTTCTTTTTCTTGTTTGAGAAGTTAGGGGATGTGAGTTACTATGGTCGCACTCAATTCAGCCTTGCGCTGAGTTGGAACAAACAAAGAGAAAGCTTGACCTACTTCTTATGTTGAAGTTTTTGTATCGCCAGTGGACAAAGAAAACTGACTATTACCACTGGAGCAAAGCGGAGAGAGAGAGAGAGAGAGAGAGAGAGAGAGAGAGAGAGAGAGAGAGAGAGAGAGAGGCAGGAAATGTGGATATAAAATGGGGGAATAAATTTTACAATCATTTATAAAAATGATTACTTAACGATCTATAATTATATATCTATATCTATCTATCTATCTATCTATCTATCTATATATATATATATATATATATATATATATATATATAATTTTTTATTTAAAAAAAATTATAACATAAATATGTTAAAGGATCGTTAATTAATATATATATATATATATATATATATATATATATATACTGAGAAAGAAGAGATGGAGTTAGAATCCACAATTCTTAGCATTTACTTTTCAAAAAAGTGCTCAATGCAACAAAGACCAAAACATTCTTAAACTATTTTTATTATAATAAATACAATAAAAACACTTTATATCGCTACACAAAAACATTAATGTTTTTGAACTATGACCATTTCTCTTCGGGCGATGGTAAATAACATATAATAAAAATGATTTATTTGAGAAATTTGAAAAAAAAAATCGTTATCTCTCTTGAAAGTTAAAAGCGGGGAGGCTTAATGTCAGAATTAAAAAATATACTTTTGGGCATGTCTGCATTAACCAATTAAAAGTCAGATCTAAGCTAAAATAGAAAAAAAGAAAAGAAAAGTAAGGTCAGCGGGTGGAAGGAGGTTGAATATTAATTCATGTCTTGATAAATTGACACTCTAGACAAGTCAGCGGCGAACAATATTGTAGCGTTCAGATTTGATGAAGTAGGCATAGAGTTACCTTGAACATAAATTAATTTTAAGAATTTATCAAATTTTTTTTATACTACGGAAACTTCTTAAAGGGAACGAATAGGTAAAGTTAAAAGAAATTATTTTACGGAACTTTAATATACGATGCGAATTATATTGAATGGGCAGTAAAACAAGGCGATATTAAAGTTGAAAAAAATCGTGTGGACCATTATATACTTATAGAAGAATGGCTATGTAATTGTCATGAATAAAATATTTATGAAGAATTCTTTTAACTATATTTTAATGTAAAATTTATACAATGCCTACATTGTCTAAATAGATCTTATATATATAGATATATATATATAAATATAAAAGTGAACATAGAAGTCAACACTTAGAGGCGAGAGTCTGTTTCATGCTAGATGCAATCGTCAGGCCACGATTGCGACTAGCATAAAACAGACTGTCGACTCTAAGTGTTGACTTCTATGTTCATTTTTATATTTACACACGCTCTATCTCTGATATTGAGCACCTTATGCCATAAATATAGCACATCTTAAGACCATATTTCTTCTTATATATATATATATATATATATATATATATATATATATATAGGTATATTTAGGCAGCAGTACTTCATTTAAATAAGTTTTATTAAAAACTACAGATAAGTTGTCTGTGCATTTTTTTTACTAAATCATTACAACCGTCTATGCCAGAATTAAAATTGCTAAACATTCCAGTGTTCATTAAAAAAAAAATTCTTTTTCACTGTCGTCACAGTCGAAAGTATTCGGTTTCCAGAAACAGAGACAGAAGTTGGAGAAACTTAATAAAATATCGAAAAGACAGACTTTGTCTTGTCGCTATTGTTTAACAAAACTCGTTTATTAACAAAGTTAATGACTAATTGGAATTTTTTTCGCGTGATGCTTGATGTATTTACAACTCCAACGAAGTTAAGTCATGTTTACGTAGATGTAACTACATGAAAGGAAGTTGACGTTGAAATTTAAATTTTCTCTCTCTCTCTCATATATATATATATATATATATATATATATATATATATATATTAATTGATTCATCGAGTCTGATAGTAACCTCAGGAAGTACTGGACGGCCGTTTCGTCCTATATTTGGGACTCATCAGCAGTGCGCATCCACTACCGAGGGAATCGAAACCCCGACAGTTAGGTTGGCAAGCGAACACTGGGCCTCGGTGACGAAGAGATTGCAAATCAGACTCAAAGTAGCGCCGCTCACTCCCACATTTCGTGGTGGAACTCAACTGAGATTCTCTCTGACCATAGGACTGAGCCTCCTGGATATATATATATATATATATATATATATATATATATATATATATATATATATATATATATATATATATTGCGTATTTTGGGCAGCATCTTTTCACTGAGACATACATATATATATATATATATATATATATATATATATATATATATATATATATATATATATATAGTACAGTACAGGCAATCAATCCGTTGGTATATAATCCGGGTAGATCCTAGTAATATTAATTATTAAAACTGATCCACAGTAACCTCGATGTATTTATTATAACAGAGCATATATATTTTTTACAGCCCCCCACCAAAAAAAAAAAAAACACACCTCGACATGGGATAGTCTATTTCAAGGTGATCTGTACGCAGCTATCATCAGTCCCTAAATGTCTGTATCCTATACATACATACATACATACATACATACATACATACATACGTACATACATACATATATATATATATATATATATATATATATATATATATATATATATATGTATACAGAATGTCCAAATAGTTTCGCCCGATTCTTCATATATGCGATGACATGACCTAACTGTATTTGAGCCACACTAATAGCCATGTTGGATAGTAGCGATTCGTTGATTCCGTGTCAGTTTAAAAGCCATATTTCTGAAGCTTTGAAGACCAAACAAACTGCTATGAAATAAAAGCGGCAATAATACAATAAAATAAAAATAAACAAAAATAGAAACAAAACGTTTTGTACATCCTGTAAACATCCGCACACACACACACATAAACACACACACACACACATATATATATATATATATATGTATATGTATGTATGTATATGGAATAATGATACATATATTTTCATATATCAGGAAGAGTTTTGGAGGAAAGATGTATGCCAAAGTGGAAAAGGTTTATGTATGACGCGTTTCCTCCCTTAGGACTTCATCAGACGAGTTTTGTCTACGTTGATACGACTATACAAACGAACGAACAAGAGACGATGGTAATTTTAAATTTATAATTTTTGTACGGGATTATATGCCCAAGACACATCTATTTTTTTTCTAGCCTCTCTCGTTCGTGCGTATGTGTATTCGTATCACCGTAAATACATTTAGTCCGATGAGGTTTTAAGGGACGAAACGGGTCACACGAAAAACTTTTCCACTCAGTCATCTCTCCTCCAATATATATATATATATATATATATATATATATATATATATATATATATATATATATATATATATGTAATAATCAAGACCCTGATGTTGACATTGTACTCATGTCGGGAAGTACTCGGAATGAAATGAATATACTTCAACATATTAATTTTCTTTCTTCCTTTAATAAGGATACCTAGAAACTTATCCGTAATTATGAGATGATCCTATTAAAAATAAGTAGACTAAACTTGTCTAAATTATTTAATGAGAAATGTCTCAGTGAAAAGATGCTGCCCAAGATACGGAATATATATATATATATATATATATATATATATATATATATGTATATATATATATATATATATATATGATAGAAGAAATTAAAACATAACTAGGGCCTTTAATTTAATTATATAATTAAATTTGAAGATTCTATTTCTATTTTTGAAACATGGAAATTCCTGTGTAGCGATGGAAACATATTTTTAAATCAGTTAATTTATAATATATATATATATATATATATATATATATATATATATATATATATATATATTGGCCGCTATACAGCAAAGAACTGTGGAACTGCTAAATAACCTTGACATATTTGTGAAATATATTAGTATAATCCAGAATCTATACTGGATGCAAACTGCTTGCATAGTGATATAAAATGAGTTCCTTAAATATACAAAAATAGATAGAAAAGGGTGTAAGACAAGGATGTTACTTCACAGCAGACTTATTCATCCTATACAATGGGGCGATTCCGAGAGAATTAGAAGTCCTACCAGAATTCATTTATGTCCGGTTACAATCTTAACGACATAAGATATGCAGATTGCACACTGTTCATATCAGACATGAAAAAGAAGTCCTACAGAATGTAATCAATCGAGAAGGGCTAAAAACCAATTGCAAGAAGTCGGAATGCATGTTTGATAGGAAAAGGAAGAGCCTAACATGCATAATACATACATAAATGACAAACTTGTGATACCGAAATCACTCAAGTTCAGTCATTTAAATATCTGGGCAGTGTTTTAACGGAGGGCGAAAAGTGCGAAACTGAAATTCGAAGGCGCATTGGGATAGCCAAAAATGCAATCTAAAAGCTAAGCAGAATATTAAGAAACAAAAAAATCAGTCCTCCCATATGGCAGTGAATTTCTGACAATATCCTCACAGATGAAGGAGAAGCGGCAGGAATGTGTCATGTGGAGAACGACGAAGTTTTAGAGAAAATAGAAAAAAAAAAAAATAGGACAGATATACTTAACTTCATGAAGAAAGTGCTGAAATTTCTAGGCTAAATAATGAGAAAAGAGGGCTTGGAAAATTTGATACTAACAGGACAGATTGAAAGCAAGAGGGACATCGGAAAATAACGCATAACCTACCTCCCGACCTTGAGTAAATGGATGGCGGGAACAAAGTTTAAGAGAGATAACAAAACGATAAATTTATTAATGAAAGAAAATTGTGGAGGGCCATGACCGCCAACATTTGAAGGGATACGGCTAATTGAAAAAGAAGATCCCTCATAAATATAGCAAAATTTAGACTATATATATATATATATGTGTGTGTGTGTGTGTGTGTGTGTGTGTGTGTTTATGCGTGTATATGTATTTATCCGTGTTTCCTTTAATTTTGATCTATAAAAGGCAGGATGTGTGTGCGTGTGTGCGTGTGTGTGTGTAACGAATGCACGGCGCAATTTTCGACGGATTTGCACTAAAATTTACATGCACATGCTCCAAGTTAGCGGGAAGGGCAGGACCGATTTGCATTTCCCAACTCCCGTCGATTGTGGAAATAATCGATTTTTTCATGCTTCTACGGCAGTTTTCATGTAGTTTGCGGCCATTTTCGACTGGCCCGAGTGAGAGCCTGTAGCTGGCTACCACGAATAGGCAGGAAGATTCTATTGGCCAGCGTGAGAGCCAACAGCTGACTGACACGAATGTTAACTAGCATGCTAGCATGCAAAAAAATCGATAGCTGCATTCGTCACAAGTGGGAAAAATTTAAATTTGCATGGCACTTTACTCCAATTGGCTCATTCGCTTGCTTAAACTCAACGTTGATTCTGATTGCGCAGAACTGGGTTGGGTGTGAAAAAGTATTTGTTGTTAACATTCTTTTTTCATTCGTTTTTTCCAGTTACGAGTCTTTTTTTAAAACTGATCGTTTTGTGTTCATTTTGTTTAGTTCTTTTTTCGTAACGGATTTAATGTTTAGTATAGAGCTTAGAAAAAATTCTCAGTGGCAAGAAGTAAGGCATGTAGCAACATCTGAACGGCAAAGGGCACTCCTTTAAAGGCAAGGAAGGGCAAAAATATTTTAAGTCAAGTGATAGCGATTGCTGTATGAGTCGTACGATTTCTGAATCAAGCACGGGCAACGACGGGCTATGCTGCTGGTCTGATATAAATCTGTTTTATTCATATAGAGGAAAAAACGAGAATGGAGTTAAAAAGAAAGAATATACCTTCAAATACAATGCAATCCGTGCAACAAAGTGAAATCCTTTTTCATATGTGATATAAAAAGGCGTGAATGCGGTTTACTTTCGGGTATAAAGCAATGATCCATGTTTAGATTCCTTTACGCATTCAACCAACTTTTCTGTGCCCAGTGGATAAAAGTGTTGGTTGAATCCAGTGACTTGATCCAAAGAGTTGCGAGTTCTGGCTACAGCAGAGATGAACAAGAAATAGGAGATTTGAATTAAAAGTGCGATAACTGATTCTGAGACATCCAGAAGAGGTATAGTATGTGGAACGAGAACAGTCTACCCCGGTGGATTAAATAAAGGTTTCAGCTCGAAATTCCCATCACTTGAAGAAGGTTGGAGCGTACAAACGGGAATATGGCAACGAAGATGAAGACAAGAGTCCGGACAATATAAATAATTAAAATAATATTATACATTGATATATTTTTATTTGATAGGATAGTTATACTGAGGACTAAAGGTATATTACAAAGCTGGATTAAGCAAGGAACAATAATAATAAAAAAAAAACCCTTCCAATAAAATGCAATCTTAATGAAGAATG
>OZ010581.1:68515966-68553466 GCA_963932145.1 Acanthosepion lycidas | reverse complement strand
ATCAAGGAAAAACTTAACGCGTCACTGAAAACACGGTTATAAATTATAATTTATTTCAACGAGTAAGTTTTTAATACCCGTCTCATCAGACCGAAGTTACAAAAAACAAAAAACAAAAAAAAAAAAAAACTTTACCCGTTAAAGTAAGGTAAAATTTATAATCGTGTCAAAAGTTAATCTTTTCTTCTCTTAGCAATTGACTGAATAGCAGGACAGACTGAGCCCTATAGCCTTGGTTGGCAACCAGTCTTCCGCAGAAAGAAACGGTAGTCAACTGCAGAAAATCTGCCTAGTCAGTCATGAATCGAAAGAGTCATCTTCACCTAAGCGTGCATCACTTAAGTGAATGATTGACAATAAATATCTCGTTTAGTATCACTGATTTGGTTGGTTCAAGCTGGGCAGACTCCAGCCGATTGCTTGAAGCTCATAGATTTTTTCAAACAAGTCGGCTGTACATTGTGCAGTAAACAAGAATAAAGAAGAAATTAAAGGCTACAGAATTACATCCAAGAAGCTGGTATGTCAGAATCGGGATTAGCAAAATGATGACCGGCAAAAGATAACTGATATCTGTTAGACTGTAATCATGAATAATGTGATTCTGTAGCGTCAAATCTATATTTAGACCTTAGAGGAAACTCTGATGCATTCATCAGGATCTTCTTCTATATGCCGTATCTTTTCAGCGCGCGGAAAATCATGGTTCTCCACAATTTCCTGTCATTTGTAGCTCTTAAGTTTGTCTTTTTGCTATATCTCTTAATCCATATTCTGCCAACTATTTACAGAAACTTATTAGGTAGGTTACGCCCAGTTTTCTTCTCTCCTTGTTGCATTGACCAGGTCCTGTGAATGTCCAATATTCGAAGCCCATTTTCCTCATCATGTACACAAGAAATTTCAACTCTCTTTTTGATTTTGCGTATAAGTGTCCCTTTTCTTTGTCTTTTCACTACAATCCGTTGCTCATTTGTTCAGTCCATGGTATTCTCAGAATTCTTCTGTAAACCTCTATTTCCGTTCCATCAATTCTCGTCTTTATCCTGTCCAACTCTCATTGCCATAGAGATGGACAGACAGTGCAAAACAATTTAGTACTCCTTTTTTTGTGCAATCGTACAACACCCTCTCTGACCGCCCAAGACTTCCAACGCTGCGGCTGATCGGTGAAGATTACCTCGGTCTCAGACCTGCCTTATCCCACGTTGTGATTTAATTTTTATCATAAGGAGACAATGATCGAATCTTCGCATGTATTTTCGTGTTGGGCTGGTCTAAGCAGTGCGATGACGTACAGGAAAAACACTCGAATACATTGAACAAAAGTAAATACTGTTTTGATATCAGTCCTCCGTACAATAATTGGTTTATATCAGAATTCGCATGAAGTTAATTATCAGCCCAACCCGCGTCTAAATCGGAAGTGATAGTATTTTTTGCCTGGCAAAAATCTGGTTTGCTGTTGTTAGTAAGGTTCAGCACAAGGCTGAAGTCGGGGGCTTTCGTCGGCAGATAATCACGTGGGTCTCTCTCATGTCTCTGGTGTCGTCTCCGTCTCTTCTCCCTCTTTTCTCTCTTCTGCGATTCATCTGCCGAATTCGCTTCTCGCATCCGTATTTACTGACAGTCGCCCAAACTGACGGAGTAAGAGAATTCAATAATTCTGAGGAATTCCCTTCTTCCACTTTATTAACCTCTCACTAAATCTCCTCAGTGAGCGTGGGCGGCTTATCCACACACTTCTGGTATTTCAACTCAACTTTCGAACCGGGCAATCAACCCCAAAATCCTTGTTTACTTGAAATTTTCGCTTTACAGGTTGCATTTACAGCTGTCTGTCAGTCAACATTAAGTCTGGGTCACTTTTCCATTGTTCAAACTGCTTGACATACAATTCGAGTTATATATGTGTGAATTAAATCCCCAATGCTTCCCACGGGATTTTGGTATTAACCCTTCTCGTTTCAATGTCTCTCAGCACATAACACTTTTTATTGATAAGAAAACTTTCTTAGGTTTTATTTTACCGCGGTAAAAACCGTATCACATTATGTCTTACGAAATTTGACTGCATCTTAATACTTTTCATATCTTTTGGTAGTCATTTTTCTCTATCCTAATGCACCTTTGGATGTCGGTGTCTCATATTCTGATCTGTTAAGATGCTACCAAGATATTTAAATTATCGGATTAGCTTGATTGTGGTATCTCCAATTTGTAATTCGTATGCGGAGCTGTTTATTTTGCTGGCAACGATGCATTCATTTCTTCTCGCTTTCCTTCATTATCTTCTGCAAGTGTTTTTGTAGTTTCATTTTCTTGTCTTCTGTCAATATCATATTTGCATATCTAATGATTGTGGCTGCCAGTAATGAATCCTAGTAAGACTTCTATTTTTCTTATTATTGCATCACTGTAAAGTTTGAATAATTCGTTTACTTTCCGCATTCAGGCGTTTCTGTCCCAGAATGTTCTTGATACGTGTAATATCATTTCCAAATAAATCTAGCATTTCCAACATTTTTTGTGGCGCAATTTATTAAACACTATTGTATAATCCATAAAACGTAAGAATACATCCATTTGAATTTGAACTGCTACTCCTGCTATCATTATTGGCATCGTATTCGTTTCCCATTGTTCTTGTCCTATATATTCATCACAATTCGGTTGATAAGTTTTGTTATGTGGCTCATACGGCTGATTGTCTGACGGAGTTCACATTTCCTTGCCGCTGGATTCTTAGGTAGAGCTATGGAAATAGATCTACATAGGTAAGAGAAAAGAACTACACATTCTTTTTAAAGGGAAAGCCTCCTGATGAAACCAATGACCACGGAGTGGGGTTTTTCACCGCTGGGATGAATAAGTTTCTTCTCAGTTACCTTGACCGTATCCAATTATGCCTATTCCCTAGGGGGTAACGTAATATGCATTTCTCTTCATGAAGGGATGTAGTGGAGCCGCATATTGGCCAAAGTTTAGAAAGTTGTATTTTTCTCTTTTTTAGTTTGATTGATGAGACAGCGAATGCAAATTTGGAAGTCTAGTGCTCACAATCGGTGATTTTTTTAATGGGTTGGGTTGCACGACCCGAAGGTATTTTTAACTAGGCCCCGCAATTTATCGAAACTTCTCCCTACATTGGTATTTGCTGCTTAGCATAATCTTACCAAAATGAGTGTCATGATCTGTATATTGAGTTCTGTAGTGTCACTTTGATGGTATATCACTCTCTCAATAACTCAGCATTATTATTATTATTATTGCTGATAAGAATAATAAAATGAAAACGTATATGTAAATTATTTACAAAGTCTGGAAAGAAAGGTCAGAACATTGCTTTTCTAGAATTTTGTCCTGCGCCAAAAGTCAAGTGGTAAAAATTTATTGACTAGTTTAAAAAGTTAGATTCGAGAGTAAAAAAAAAGCTTTTACAATAGAATCCAAAATGGAGATATACACCCGGCGTACACGAGATTTAAAGAAAAGGTAGGTATCATTTCAGTTTTCATCAGAATATAAACTAGAGATCGATCCGCCTTACACCATAGTAAAAAGAAAAGCTATATATCAGTCTCGTTTACACTAGAGTCAAAAATAGAGCAACACATCTGGTGTACATTATCGACGAAAACGTAAACATTGATCCAGTTAACACTCGAATTAATAAGGTAGTCGTAGGTGCATTTTAGATTAGAGTAAAAAAAAAGTTTAGGCATTAGTTTGGTTGACATTAGAGTTAAAAAGAGAACGAAAAATTCGGTTTAAACAGTCGACAAAAAAGAAAACATTGATCAAGTTATCAATCGAAACAAGAGAGTGAAAGTAGATTTCGTTTACACTAGAGTCTAAATGTTTGATATGTATTTGATTTATACTGGAGTCAAAAAAGTTAGGTTTTCACTAGATTCTAAAGATATCCACACAGAATGTTGCCCATGCATGTGATGCTGTAGATGTATTCTATGCCTTAATCGAAGGGATACTGGTTTATGTACATTTGCGTAGAAAAGTGATTAGCTTGAAACCAAAATACTGATTACTTAAAATAAATGATATTTATTGTTTTTATTATTATTATTATCATTATTATCATTATTATTATTATGATTATTATTATCATTATTATTATTATCATTATTATTATCATTATTATTATTATTATTATCATTATTATTATCATTATTACTATTATTATTATTATCATTATTATTATCATTATCATTATTATCATTATCATTAATATTATTAATAATATAATTATTATTATTATCATTATTATCATTATCATTATTATTATTAATATTATCATTATTATTATTATCATTATTATTATCATTATTATTATCATTATTATTATTATTATCATTATTATCATTATTATTATTATCATCATTATTACTATTATTATTATCATTATTATTATTATCATTATTATTATTATTATTATCATTATCATTATTATCATTATCATTAATATTATTAATAATATAATTATTATTATTATCATTATTATTATCATTATCATTATTATTATTAATATTATTATTATTATTAAGCGTGCTGTCTTATTAATGTACGTACATCAAAAATGGAGGCAAAATCATTTTCGGTTTGTTTTTAATCGTGAATCTATAATCAAAGTTAATTGGAAATTTGCGAATGCAAAGGATGGTCTCAAAATTATCTATCAACGTCTATTCATGAGCTTTTAAATCCCACGACACACATAATGACACAAACAGGCAGACATACGCATACACACCCCCACCTGAACATTATTGCCGATTAAATAATCCGTACAATTTCAGATTACATTAACATTTTATCACTTAAACCGAACTCAATTTTAGCGATAAGGCAAAAATAAGCCGGTTGTATATCAAATTGAAAAAAAAAACAAAAAAAAAAAAAAACAAAAAAAAAAAAACAACAAAATACGGAGATTGAAGGAATTACATGTAAAAGAGAAGGCGTTGTTTGTTTTCATAAAGTCTAGAAGAAAACACTAAAAATAATATGAAAGGCTTGCATTAAAAATGAAAAAGATTCAACAAGGCTTTTAAATACAGTTATTTCCACGAGATAAAAATCAAATATACAATGTGAAAATGTCTGGAATGAACATGATTATGTCTGATAAGATGAAATCGAAATAAAATTAGTGCAGATAAGAGAAGCCTTCACTTTAATTTGCGCCATTTATTTTTATTGCATCCTGTAGAGAATTAGTCAGATGAAGCGATGTCTTTCATTGTAGATTTAATGTGTTAGATAATATTACATACTTAGATGATTAGTTTCTTTCGAAATATAAACGCATAAAATAAATTTTGATAGCTTAGATAGGGAAGAATGTGAAATAGCATCGGGAATAAGGGGTATACACCTACACTCACACACACAAACATAAACACACACATATATATTTATTTATTACGCAGAACATGCATATACCCACTACAAAACTGTACGTCTTGTTTCAACGTTAAAAAACAGGTAGCATCGTGATTTCCCACCTGATGAAACGTTAGAAATTTTTTTTTGCCTCAGTACGCCTGTTGAAACGCACCAACCACTCACCGAAGATCCCATGGAAGTAATCCAAAATGAAGGCGTGCAAGACCTTTATCAAAGCCTCATTCCGCTTCTCAATATCTTCAAAACGAGTTCCCCTGAGACTCTTCTTCCCTTTAAGGAACAACCAAAAGACACAGGGTGCAAGGTCTTGACTGTAGGGACAGTTTTGATGGCCAAACAGCATTTCCCTGGTGTAATTTCTTTCTGTTCGTTACTGAGCACTCCGGAAAAAAATTTTGCGCATGTTCAAATATCCATTAATAATTCTGTGTACATTTGTCATACCAAATTTAAACTGTACGCTTATTGTTTTTAGATCTTCATCCAGAAAATTGCGAATTGTCTCAACAAATATCTGTCTATATCTCTGAGATGAGGTATTATGTACACTATCTACATTATTCGGGCTATTGTCCTCATCTTTGTCGGCATATTTATTACAACGATTCGGCCGTTGTATGCTCCGGCCTTCTTCAGGTGATTGCAATGTCGAAGTGAATCCTTCATTTCGCTTACTGGCTTTCGATAACTGACATCCATTACTGTCTAATGGATGTCAGTTATCTCCTGTTAATTCCCCTCTCTAAGTTCCCCACCACCTTAACCAGGTATTGAACTCACACTCTTTGGGTCCTGTCACTGGATCTAACACCTTTATTCACTGTGACATGTATCCTTGTAAATAGTGTACATAATACCTCATCTCAGATACTAAATAAATATTAATTGCTCTATATTTGTATTGAGCCCTGTTTTAAATTACTGTTTTGAACGCTGATATCTTACTCGTCTTTCTTTTACATTTGTATATATATATATATATATATATATATATATATATATATATATATATATATATATATATGAGGAGAGAGAATGCGTGAGGGAGATAGAGAGAAATAGATAAAATGTAATAGTCTGAAACAGAAAGAGCATAAAGTAGAAAAAAAGAAAGAAAGAAGAAAACGAAAGAAAGAAGACAAAAAAGGAATAGCCTGAAATAGAAAGAAAGAAAGAAAGTAAATGAATATCTGAAGTAGATAGATAGATAGATAGATAGATAGATAGATAGATAGATAGATAGAGAGATAGATAGATAGATAGATGAACACGGCATGCTGTCAGTTTCATGCTTCAATGCTATCTTCACACCGTGTGCCACTACTATTTTAAGAGGATATATATATATATATATATATATATATATATATATATATATATATATATATATATCAGCGCCGCGCCGTCAAGGTAGGCTAGGTAGGAACATTATGCACCTAATCGAACACCTTATGCACCTAATCGAACAAAATTTTGAAGGTTACTCTGATTATTATGCATAAAGTGCAAAATATTTTATTTTTTGTAGATTTACTACATAAAGGACACAAACTACTTATTATGACTAATTACTGACGGCACGTGTCTAATATATATATATATATATATATATATATATATATATATATATATATATATATATATATATATATAAATGTGTGTGTGTGTGTGTACATTGATGTCAACATCATCCAGTAGGGACAGACTGTTTCGTGTTTAAATACAATCTCAAGCGATCTGATGAAGATTATTTATCTAATGTTTATCTCAATGTCCCTTTTTATATCTACATACGCTGTATCCATGTTATTAGGCACTTTAAACCTTAAATATATCATTCCTTAAAAGTATATTTTATGGCGTATAGGCTGCAGAAGGCAACGTGCGAAATGATATAACAGAGTCAGCGGCAGTCCGTTGCAATTTCATAACTGGAGTCTGCATCTCACATTCCATGTGTGTCGCAGAGGAAGGTCATGGAATCAAGTGTGTCGGTCACTTCATGACATGCTGAGGTCAACCGTAAACAAATTCACGCCATTGGTACTTTCTTCTGCCCTGATTTACTTTCACCTTCAACTAACACCTGCGAAGCCAACGAGCGATAGGGTATGGATAACGGGTACAGGTTTTACTGAAACGAGTAGCACTTACACTTGAATATGCACATTGGCTGTGAATGTTGTTTATCGACACCTTTATCCGTAAGGAAGCGATCAGTCAAGAAGAAATTAAATGTGAATTAACGAAGGGAAGGACAAGCACAAATATAATGTTTATGGTAATAAGAAACGATACGGAAAAATCCATTAATATATATATATATCACTCTTCCTTTTTCACTCTCTCTCTCTCTCTATATATATATATATATACATATATATATATATATATATATATATATATATATATATATATATATATATATATATATATATATATATATATACTCGACTCTGACGTCGAATTCGATGTATGAGGGTCAAGTAGATCAGTTCCTAGGAAGCGAACCCAGAACATGAGATTTGATTATAGTGGTAAAGATTTTGTGCAGAACGATCCACACTTTTTCAAGGGCCGAATACAGAGACTGGTGCACTACACGCCACAAGATTCCCAAACAACCCTCCGCTGGTTTTCAATTAAAAGTTTTCCTTTTCCTAGACCAGTCCAAGGCTATAGAACCCAGTCTGTCCTGCTACTTACTGATAGGTGGAGGGAGAAGAAGAGTATTAATACCTTTCCCAAGGTATATATATATATATATATATATATATATATATATATATATATATATATATATATATATATTAATTCAATTTAATTAGAAAACTGAAAACCTTAAGGGCTCATTTGTTATCATTTATTTCCTCATATATATGGTTTTACTAAATTCATATAACTGGTTTTACTATTTTTATTAAAATACTTAAGATTAAACGAGGGGAGTAAGGTCCAGACATTGGCCTATGTAATGTAATCTCACAGGAAACGAGATAAGGAGTAAAAAAGAGAAATAAAGATAGAAGAAAGCAGATGTGGAAGCAGGGGTATGAGGAAAGAAGGGGGCATAGAAAATGTGGAAAGATTAAAAGGTAGAAGAAAAGGAAGGATACATTTACATATATGGCATATTGCGGTTAATTTGAAAAATAAAAACACAGCTTGTTATATTTGGCAGTTAACGTTGAAATTAATTTAAGCATTTAAAAATTTTCAAAAAAATAAACTAGGAAATAAATATAACGGAAATATAAGATAAAGCAACAATAATTATTATTATTATTAACATTATTAATATTATGAATAACAATTAAGGAGTAAAAAGTTTTTAATTAAAATCTAAAGTTTCAAATTTAAAATTTTTAAACTTATATATATATATATATATTAACCATTTAACCCCAAGCAAGGCATAGAAGCCACTAAGATGCAAGCGAATTCTGAGTGCCTATGTTTCTGAGGTATATTAATTATTTAGACTATTTACATTATTCGGACTGTTGTACGCTGCGGATTTCTTCATATGATATTTGTTGGAATTTCGAACCTAACCCTTTATTTATTCCAAGGAGGATGTACTGTCAGTGGTCAGGGATAGAGTGGCCTCGGACTAATATAACAGTATACCAATAGATAACCTGTTGGAGATGCTCACTTTCTGTACAGAAACATACTTTGAAATGGTATCAGACATACATCAACGGGATAACGTTTTGGCCATGGGATAGTAATGACCCAAACATACATTGATTAATTCGAGGAAGTGGTATTAGAATCACTGAAGCCAACTCTATGACTGCGATACGTAGATGGCACCTTCATACTCTGGCCATATCAACTATGTGTCCAGCTAAAATTGGACCATGTGGCTTCAATGAGACCAGCAATACAGTTCAGAATGGATAAAGAAAACAACAACAAATTAGCATTTCTGGTTGTAATAATATCTCGAACAGAGCACGGATTCAAGATATCCGTATGCCGCAAGCCAGCATTTACCAGACAATACCTCAGTCTACAGCGTAAAGAAAGAGACCACCTGTTGCATCCTACAACATCGAACAAAAGTCATAAGTGGCGACCCAGAGATATATGAACAAGAAATGGTAAGTATAAGCAATACTCTATAACATAACAGATACACTGAAAACATGACAACAGCGACCACAAACTGGGATAGAAGGGTATAAGATGATAACAACACTCAAAAACAGGTAAATTCTGCGTACCCTATGTGAAGGGCTTATCGGAAAAAATACAAACGATCTGTGGTTCTTATGACATCAGTACAAGCTTCAAGCGTGGTTCAACATTGTGCATACATCTCTTCTGATTAAGACCGCCCATAGAGGAGAACATGACTAAGAACTTCATGTGCTCCATCCCGTGCAGCTGTGGCAAGAAATACGGAGGAGAAACAGCCGATCAGATAAAACTGCAGAAAGACTGTAAGGATGTATAACGAGAGTAAATAGAAAAATTAGGCATATAGGGAGAAAAAGGAGATCACCACCCTCTGTGGGATGAAGTTGCTAGGCTGCAGAAATCTCTTAAGCCGTCCAAGCGTAAAAATGAATACAATATGGGAATTAGTAATAGACAAAGCTAGAGAAAAACGACAGTAAATCAGGTGATATTTATAAAAAAAAATAAAATTAATATGAACTCTCAAAAAATGGTTACTGAGACATTAGGTTTATAAGTTCTAGCACTTCACTTACTGGTTGAATAAAAGCATTGGTTGATTTGACCCAAAGTGTTAGGAGTTCAATCACTGGCATTAGCAGAGAGAACAAAAACCTGGAGAGTTCTTAAGGCGAATTAACTGAATCTGAGATATCCACAGGCATGGTACAGGGAATTAGAACAATCTACCCACATGCACTAAGTGTTCGGTTCAAAATTCCAACAAATATCCCCTGAAGAACGCCGGAGCGTACGGCCGAAATGTCGTGAAAAATAGCAATAAAGATGAGGACAAGAGTCCGAACAATGTAAATAGCCTAATTGGATAAGTGAAAGTCAGAGAATATGCGAAAAAAACAAGAACACATTATTTAGTAGGTTTATGGTCGTTTGAGTGTATAGCGGCATATAAACCTCAGGGGGTTATTTAATGCTGAAATCTAAACATTTTGTACGTAATTTTATTTTAATAATACTGTTTTTAGTTATACAATTTACTAACTAAGCCATAGATGGGTTGAGAAATGGTCGATTCATATGTGTTCCTAGACTATTTGCGCGTAAGTGAATTGAACCTCGGTTCACTGATTAACAATTCAGAGACATTATCAATTACACCACCCGCACAATCATGCTTACAGTAGCTTGTATTCCCAAGCGGCCACCCATCTAGGTACTGACCAGGGTCAGCGTTGCTTAACTTTGGTGATCCCACGGGAAAAAAAACCATAAAAGAGAAAGAATTAAGAAGACAGAAGATAACGATTGACAACGCATTATGAATATAAAACAAAGTTAAGCGGACATAGAATACTTGTTGGAGAATCAAATTTGACTTCAGATAAAAGATTCCCAGGACGAATTTCTGAAAGAATAGATAAGGCTATCTCTCTACACCTGTCTACAAACATCTTAGTGTTTGGTGACTTCAATGCCTGTCACATGGCCTTGCCGGCTTCCAGAGTTCTCAACTGCTCAAGTACAATACTTCCCCACGTGTTTCCGTAGTAGTTCGGACGGACACACTTCTCTATTTGATCTCTTCATTATTTCATCTCTGGATTCATGTTGTAGCGGACCATGGCGGTGGTGTTGTGTAGAAGTAGAAGAACACACGTGAGTTAAGATTTTCCTGCTAGCTGGTCCAAATGCATGAGAAAGTTGGACTTTAATTAAGTCCAAAGAAGACAAGGAAAAAACAAACAAGACCGATAAATATATGTAAACAAATATATGTATTAATAACAAGAAAGGTTACAAATTACATGGACAGAGTGCGTGTGGTGAATATTATGTGTGTGTTGTGTTGTGGTGAGTGTTCGTACGTACGTGTATTGTTCTTAGCGTGTTCCCAGCATTTGGGAAACGCTGTATCTGTGAGCGTTCACATCTGCGAGGTGGTATAAGGCCGAAGGCCTGAGGAAAGAGATTTACCTCAAGGTGGCGGCCCAAAAGCCTGAGGGAAAAAGAGGTCGAGGCGAAGGGTCAACGAGTATTTATAGCCAGGGAAGAGAGACCCCAGTTGAAGGGTAAAGAGCTAAGGAGGAGCTAACTCCGGATTCATGTCATGCTCAGCAGTTCTGTTCTCTTAGCAACCCCGACCACGCTCTAGCGTCTGTAGATATATCTTCTTTCTCCTCCCTATTAACAGAATACCTTTCTGTTAGCAACGCACTGATTGGGAGTGATTTTCTTCTGCATCCCCATTCGAATGATATTTTGAATCAGACTTTTGAGAAATGTGCCACTGAAGGCACTTCGCGGGTGTAAGCCGACATCGAGGCATTCACTTCAGTATGCAAGTACCAAGCGAAACCACAATCTTCTCATTGGCTCCCTCCTTCCTGTTCAGCCGCTATAGCCCACAGAAATCACTTCTGGCTATACCAGTGTGACAGGTCCCATTATAATAGACCTATTTTTATCAGCGTTTGTAATGAGTGTAACAGACAAAGTCACTATTTGCTGAGAGAATGAAATACCGTATAGCCTCTCACAAGTTTGGTGCTAATAATCGGCGGAGTGAGAGGGTTTTTAAACAAGAGGAGATCGTCCTTGCTTCCTCTCTTCAATCAATTTGTTGTCATCAACTACACATAAAGCAGAATACTTTGCTCGGAAATTATCTTCCATCTCGACTCTCGTCTCATTTGGGGTATTTAAGTCTATGTTTTCTGCTAACATTTCTAAACTACATTGCCACAAGGTTTGCGGATTCGACGGATCTCTGTAATTGTCCAATAGAAATGTGCTTCTAAATTTACTCCTATTCACTGTAAACTTTACAATAAATGTCTCAGTGTTGATTGCTTTGCATCTTGTAAGTCTTCATCTGTAGTTCTTGTAGCTATGAACCTTCAAATTATCGGTATTCATCTCTAACCTAAATACTAGCGGCTCTTATCAACGCTGAATAAACAACTCAGCGCCCGTTTTGTCAAATCTACCGCCGCTGTGTTAATGGCTATCATTGAATTTGTCTTTATTTAAGAACGGTGTGTAGGCACGGTGGAGTAATGGATAGAGGTTCGTATTGAGGAATCGGAAATCCGAGTTCGAATTCCATCTGAATCCATTACATTCACTTACGGAAATGTATGAATCATCTTCTCTCTGCTATGGGTAAATAGCCTTGGATGACAACTGGTCTACCGCAAAAAGAAATGGCGACCTACTACGAGAAAAAAATCAGCCTCGTCAGTTATCTGTCGCCAGATACATGATCGCTTAAGCGTGTATCACGCATGGCACATAACTGACTGAAGATTTGTCTGTGGCTGTAGATACTTCAAAGGCGTTCGACAGTTCTAGGACTATGGTTTCTCTCGACTAATATTTGACTTTATCCAAAGACAGTGTTGAACGGACTCACTTAACATTAATGCCAACAACAACCTTCCCGATGTCGTCAGTTACCAACTAGATATTAATGTAGATTACACAACTTTTTACACCTGTCTTAGGAGCAAGTCCGACAGATCTGATAAAGTAAACTTCAATCAAATGAATTCCAATCAGTAATTAACAGGGGCAAAGGATGTTTTGTAAATTTTAAAGCCACGAAAAGCAAAACAGCTTTCATTTAGTCACCATAGAGAAGCATATCTGACTGCGATTAGAATGGCTAATGCTAACCTCCATGGGAGCAAAACTCTGCGCCTAACTGGCATGAAATTGCTCGGCCAATGTGTTGTGCCAGATACATTTGATCGCCAGAATGCATCTTGCACATTGATAAATCTACCATTCGTCCGTGCATTGAATATTGCTGCCATATCTCGTCTGGTGCTCTTACTATGTGTCTTGAATTCAAAGTAGTGCCTGTAATGTAATCGATCCTGGCATCTTGACATTCTCACAATCGTGACGTGTTTTTTCCCCCCAGACTTTTCTACAAATATTTTCATAGCAATTTTTCACGAATCCTATAACATTAGATATTCCGGAGGTAAGCTCCTTATATGCACTGTAGGCGTTTACACAGTTTTAAATAAGTAGTTGCCAACTTTTAACGATTGAAAACTAGAGAAATCGTTAAAATCACCGCCAAGAAAAGAAGAAAGGTGTAGAGAGAATTAGAATTCTTAGATTTTGAATTAGAGAACGAGCTAAAATATTCTTAATATCTATTTTGTAAGGGAAGGTAAACTTGAAAGGGCGTAATATGATTTTTTGGCTGATTAGACGAAAGTAGATTAATGTTGGGTTGTCATCGATTTTGTTATATATATATATATATATATATATATATATATATATATATATGTATATACATATATATATATATATATATATATATATATATATATATATATATATATATATATATATACACACACAATATATATATATATATATACACACACACAATATATATATACACACAATATATATATATATATATATATATATATATATATATAACCGTACTGCGGTTAAATTTTTATCTAATTTTATTTATGTTTTCATAATTTTCTTCTTTTCCGGATGTAAATTCTGTAGAAATTGTCAAAACGTTTTATACGTCCGAGTACTTTTGGCTATATATGTTTAGGCATTGTCAAGGATGATTTTATGTTTACTTTTAACTGAATTTATGTATTGTGTTATGTATGTATCTAGCGTTATTTTTTATTTTGCGAACATGGTCATCACATTTTGGCCGTGTTCAGAGTTGATGTTATTGAGTATTGTCTTTTTTTTTCTTATTAATAATGTTTTCATTTTTTTACCCTTCTTCTACATGTAATATGAACTATGAGTATGTCAACTATACCTAGGGCAACAATGCGCTGACTGTTCGGAAAATAAAACATTTCTATATCTCTATAAAAGCACTAACCTTCTAGAAGGGAAAAAACGAATTAACCTCCATTAACAAGACCGAAGGTATGGTCATTAACAAGCGGCACAACGCAACATGACTGCTATGAACTGGAGACGTCAATTTCAAGCAAGTACATAAGTCAGACTATCTTAGAAGAGTTGTAACTGACTGTGGAAAATGTGATACCAAGATCCAAAGGGGTACTGGAAAAGCGAATGTCGTCTTCCAAAAGATAATCAAAGTATTAAAAACGAGAGAATTTCGTTAGAAGGCAAAGAGTGTAGAACTGCTATATAATATCAATCCCCTATGGCTATCAAAGATGGACACTTGTCTGACAGATGGAGAAAAAACCAAAGGTAACTAAAACCTGGTTCTACAGAAGGATGCTGAGCATACTACGAACATGACATGTGAGCAACGAAGAAATGTCAGGAAAAATGAAAACAGAAGGAGGCTTATATTTAAAATCAGAATGAAACATTTGAAATGTTTAGGAACACATAATGAGGAAAGAGGGTTCTGAGAATTTGACATTCACAGGATATATTGAAGGCTAGAGGAAGAGATAAAATTTCAAGTAACATACCGTGTAAATTAATGGGAAGCTAAGCAACGTCGAGCCTACTCAGTACGTAGTTGGGTGACAGCTTGGTACTGTAAACTTGGATGTGCGGGTGGTGTAATGGATAATGGTTTGGAATTGTTAATCGGAGAGCCGAGTTCGAATTCACTTACACGTAAATACACTTGGGAAACTTATGAATCCACCCCTTTTCTCCATAGCTATGGCTTAATTAGTAATTTATATGACTAAGACCATTAATATCTATCTATAAAAGGCAGGTTGTGTGTGTGTGTGTGTGTGTGTGTGTGTTTGTGTGTGTGTGTGTGTGTGTAACGACTGCACGGCCACAATTTTCGACGCATTTGCACCAAAATTTACATGCACATGCTCCAAGTTAACGGGACGGCCAAGACTGGCTTTGTGTTTCCCAACTCCCATCGATAGTGGAAATAATAGATTTTTTCATGCTTCTACGGCAGTTTTCATGTAGTTTGTGGCTATTTTCTACTGGCCAGAGTGAGAGCCAACAGCTGACTGATACGAATGTTAACTAGCATGCAAAAAAATCGATAGCTGCATTCGTCACAAGTGGGAAAAATTTTAATCTGCATGGCACTTTACTCCAATTGGCTCATTCGCTTGCTTAAACTCAACGTTGATTCTGATTCCGCAGAACTGGGTTATGTGAAAAAGTATTTGTTGTTAACATTCTTTTTTCATTCGGTTTTTCCAGTTACTAGTCCTTTTTTAAAGCTGGTCGTTTTGTGTTCAATTTTTTTAGTTCTTTTTTCGTAACAGATTTAATGTTTAGTATAGAGCTTAGAAAAAATTCGCAGTGTGAGATAGGCAAGAAGTAAGGCATGTAGCAATATCAGCACGGCAAAGAGCACTCATTTAAAGGCAAGGAAGGGCAAAAATATTTTAAGTCAAGTGATATCGATTGCTGTATGAGTCGTACGATGTTTGAATCAAGCACAGGCAACGCCGGGCCATGCTGCTAGTATTAAAATAAGATTCCTTATAAAATATTTAGATTTCATCACTAAATGCCGCTAAACAACCATTAACCTACTATTAGCTCTTTAATAGTGTGATCTTTTTTCTCATGTTCCCTTACACTCAGTAATCCATTTAGACTATTTACATTGCTATGACTGTTGTCCTCATCTTTATTGTCCCATTTACGACATTTCGGCCATTGTACGCACCGGCATGCATCAGGTGATATTTGTTGAATTTTTGAACCGTACCCTTTATTTAGTCCACGGGGTAGATTGTTCTAATTCCCCGTACCATGACTTTGGATGTCTTAGTTTCAAATTCTTAATTTTTTCTTTTATTTTTAATAGTATCTTCCTTATATTCTCTAGATACTCAGTAAACCCATTGCGTCTTAGTGGTTTTATTAAATGGATTGGGGAGAAATGATTAAAAATAAATCTTTCACAGCATTTAGCGAATCTGGTCCTGTTCTTTTTTCGTTTCATTGTATGAAATGTCGCTATGGAATCCAACCCAGAGAGTTTGATGAATCTGAACCCTATAATATTCAGCTAAAAAGAAAACTACGCACAACAGATAATGAAATTATGTATTATTCTACGATTTCAGTTTTTTTACGATTTTTTATTTTTTGCCGTTGAAATAAAAAAAATGGGAATGATAAGAATTTACATTTAATTGTTTTTAGATTTTTATGTTGAATCACGAACGCCGGCCTTTTGTCTGCCGTAACTGTCAATTTTATCTCCCTGCTATTGTTCCGTTACATTCCTAATCTTGCAACTCTATAATTTTTATCTGATTAAATCTTTTTTTATTTAATTATATATCATTTTTAGCGAAGAGAATTACTATAAGCTACGAACACACAGACATTAAAAAGAAGTAAAAAAGAAATAAAGAAATGTAAATTGAAATTTTATATTGAATAAAACTTTTAATAAAGAGAATAATGTAATTGAATAATAATAATAATAATAATAATAATAATAATAATAATAATAATAATAATCGAAATACTACAACAATCAGATTGGAAGCATACCTCGCAAAAACCAATGATCCTCTCCTACAAATAGTAAAACAGCAAATCTCCTCCATCAATAAAGCTGCACTATTCAAGAAACAGCTTAATACAGTGCTGTTCGATAAAGTGACTCACCTGATTTTTTTTACTTAAAAATTTTTTCGCCTATTGTTTTCGGGGTTAAAATAATTTTTAATCTTACTAATATAAAAACCCCTTCCTGACCACCTAGTAAAAAAAGTTTATTCCCCCTAAGGCATTCTATTGATAATTATAATTTTGGATATAAATGAGATTTAGGGAAAAACTCTGTACAAAAAAAAGGTGACATTTATTTCCAGCAATTAGTAATCAATAGAAACATAAGCGAACAGCTTTAAATAAAGAATAATAGAGATATAATTTATTTATAATAAGTAATATAGTTTGAAATATTTAATAATGCATGGGTTCTCCTTTATTTTGAATAACCTTTTCAACCCTTTTTGCATTGACTTGATTAGCTTCTGGCAAATTTCATCTCCCAGCATTGAATTCTTATTCGGATATGAAATTCGCAATCAAATCCTCTTTGCTCAACTGCTTTCTCGAGAGCCTGTACCTTATAATGCTCCATAAGTTTTCTTTGGGGTTGAGGTCAGTAGATTGGGCTGGCCATGTCATAACATTCACCTGCTTCTCATCAAAGGATTCCTTCATCAATTTTGATTTGTGACACGGAGCATTATCCTGAATAAAAATGCGCTTGGTGGGGGCGTCGATTTGCACCCTTTCAGCAAAAATTTAAAATTCTCTTGTACTGCTCGCTCCTGAGGATCTTTTCAATAGGTTTTAAGAAACCAGTTCCATGAAAAGAAAAGCATCCCCAGAACATTATACTGAACGGATGCTTGACAGTACTTACTGCTAAATTCAAAGAGCTTTCAAAGCTTCTTCTTCGGATTTTAGCTCAACTTTCATTTCATCGGAGAAGAGAACATTTAGTAAAAAAAATCAAGTGAGTCACTTTTATCGAACAGCACTGTATACCTGAAACCCTACCAACAAAAGATGAAGTGAATACGCCAAACGAGTAAAACAGAAAAAAAAACCAACTTGGCCAAATGAAATTATAGCAAAAACTTGAGGACAAGGCCTTGCATGGCAAATACTAAAACGAACAAAAAAAGCAGATATGGACCAAGAAAAAACATATTAGTGGCTGGGGAGAACCGAATTGAAAGCTGACACAGAAGGCCTAATTATTGCAACTCAAGACCAAATGCAGTAGAGAGTAATGGTCACCCTTGAAATATTAATGATTATAGTAATATAGAATTTTGCTTATAGATGAGAAAAACAATCTGTAGTGAAGTTTGTGCCCAGAGAATCTGTGCTTCGTCAGAATTATTAATATAAAATGTCAAAACAATTGTGTTTATATGAACTATGGAATACCAATTGAGAAGCGACTGTTCATTTAATTGCGAAGTGAGAGAGGTCAGTAATCAGGTCGTATTCTAAGTTTAGCAACACCTCGAGTTTTCCCGCTACCACCGTGTTTATTTAAGCGTGTGCTTGCGAGAAAAGAAACAGTCGAAGTCGGAATCGAAATCGAAATTGAAGTTGAAGTTGAAGCTGGGTGAAGTTTTTGACAAGCAGTCGACCAGAGAGAGAGAGAGAGAGAGAGAGAGAGAGAGATAGAAAGTGAGAGAGAAAGCGTTCGCTTGCTGCTGTAATAAGGGAGGAAGTGAACTCACGTTATCTGCAATATTGGCGCAATGCTGCCAGTGAACCATCCCCTTATATCCTGATAGTGAAATAATTACGGCAATTACTAACAAAAACAGTGAACTCAAAAACTACTTCTCTCCTTAGAGAATTATTTGCAATATTTTTTTCTGGACATTTTTTTTCATATAGACTACTTTCTTGCAAAAGAAGCATTATTCTTTTTGTACCAATTTCTTCGTTATACACATAAATTTTTCTTTGGACTAGAATCGACTTGTTCATATTTGATTTTTCTGCTTCTACCAACGAACTTGCAGGTAGAACAGCTGAATCTTCCGCGATCTATGATTTGTTATTTGCTCTCCAGGACCAAAAAATTATAGCGTGGCTGGAAAGTGGAATCGAATCGACATTATGAACCGGAGACTTTGATTGAACCTGTAATACTGGATCAGGAAAGGTCCAACGGCCGGTCTTGAAGATTACATCGATCCAGTGGGGTCAGAATGGGTGTTACACAAAACCTTGCAACCAGATCCTATCACAATTATATAATCAACTATTCCGAAATGCAAGATCTGCGGAAAATGTGATGAAACTGTCGACCATATTATTTCAGGATCTCTGGAACTAGCAAAAATGAATATACTCAGAGGCATAATAAGGTATCAACATATGTGCACTGGAAGATATTCCAGAAGCACAAAATCGAAAGCACAGAGAGACGGTATATGCAACAATCACAGTTACCCAAAATAACGATGTAACTATCCCCTAGGATATGCCAATTGAAACAGACAGGGTAATAAAAGCCAACAGACCTGATATTATCATAAGAAACAAGAAATTCAGGAAGTGTATGGTGATGGACATAGCAATACCATCTCACAGAAACACCTCCTTAAAATTATGGAGAAATTGTGCAAATACAAGTACCTGGATATAGAGATTAACAGGGTGTGTGGAATGAAGGAATAGTAATCGGAGCTCTGGGCCTCGGGAGAAAAGGAATGGGAAATTTTACTAACAGTGTCTCAGGTAACATCAACATGCAAGTTTCCCAGAAGATAGCCCTACTAGGAACATCCCATATACTAAGAAAAGTGTTACTAATTAAATGACAGTTCTCCTATATGGCCCCAGGACCATAGTTTGGAACCGTCTCTACAGGATAAAAAGCAGGAAACATAACATACACAAATAATAATAATAATAATAATAATAATAATAATAATAATAATAATAAAAACAATGTCTTGTATATTTACATCAATTTTCCTGTGTGCGAGGATTGGGAAATACCACAGTATAGTCACACCATCACCATTTGTAGCATTATTATTATTATTATTATTATTATTATTATTATTATTATTATTATTCTTTGATTTCTGGCGTTTACACATTTCTTTCCGGGTCCCGCCCAGGGACCTAAGGTTAGAAATGGCATCATGACACTTTCTGCTGACAAAAAAAAAAAAATACATAGATAAAGCTCTTCGTAAAGTGTGGGCTGTACTTGTCAGAACGATTTTTTGTATCTCCTTGAAGCATGGACTTCCAGGAATCCCTTCAATTAGTCTACTGCAATCTTTTCCAACCAGTCCTAGGGCTCCAACTACAACAGGGATTGCTGATGTTCCCATATGTCACATTTTCGAGATTTCTATTTCAAGGTCTCGAGATTTCTATTTCATTATTATTATTATTATTATTATTATTATTATTATTATTATTGTTATTGTTATTATTGTTGTTATTATTATTATTCATTTACCAAAAATACAACTCGAAGAAAACCGACATTCTGTTGAAATATTGTTTAACATTGGCAAACACTCTCTTCTTTCTTTTTCTTAATTCATGTTTTCCTCTTAATTATTATTATTATCATTATTATTATCATTATTATTATTATTATTATCCCAATATCTGCACTGCAAGTTTTACCGGAAAGAAACTGGTAGGAACATCATCCAGACCCGGTTACAGATATATGATCTGTAAAGATTTTATGGGATCTTGCAATACACAGTGAAAGAGAATGAAAAAAATCTTTAGGAACGGGAAACCCAATCCTAAACAAGAAACAAGGGATAAACCTCTACTCCTATTCAAAAGACCAGGAAGGAGTCTGAACTGGCCGATAGACGAACTTATCAACTCCTATCATAACTTACCAACTCCTATCATAACTTATCTAATCCTATTGCTTGTAAATAATATGTCGTTTTTATTATAAGACAACCTGTAGTTTGAAATGAGTAATAGCTTCTGAGAATCGCTGATTGTAGGTTTTATTGGGAGACATATTTTAGATTTTACGAGCTTTTTGTTTGACCTAACTCGATTGGCCTAGGGGGAAATACCAGTGTCGTAATTATTACTATTATTATTATTATTATTATTATTATTATTATTATTATTATTATTTACTTGGATTTCTGCTGTATACATATTCTTCGTATTCTTCGTATTCTTCGCTTCGTGTCATTTTACAATGATCATTTTTGTTAAAAAAAAAAGACCACACACATTTTAAATAGATAAAGCACTTTCACTTCCAGTAGCCGATTGTATCTTAGTAGCATGATCGCCCTGCTTTGCGCTGAATTTAGTAAAAAAAAAAAATCGAATATTAAGAGGAGCTCCACTCTTTTGATACTCCAGTTCAGGCCTTTATTAAGAGTACCATCAATGTTATGCACATGGAGTCAAATCATCCGCATTGCCCCTGCATTCCGTTTCTAAGGAGACAGTTTCATTGAGTTTTTTTATTACAAGAACTGCTAATCCATGGAATAGATTCCTACGTCGATGGTTCCTTGACTGAAACAATCATTACCTCTTTACGTCAATGGTTAGTCGTTATCTTTTCCTTATAATATTCACTTTCTGATGCCGTCTCTTACGCTCATATTACACACTTCAGACATTAACTCTCTCCATAGAATTGTTATCGACATTTGTATGAGATGAAAAAACAAGAAATTAAAAAAAAATATTTTAATAAAATTTGTAATCGTTATATACCTTCAAGAAATCCAACTTTGTTTTAAATGACTGAAGGCACTTTTTAATAAATTTCGTTTTTTCCTGTCTTTATCTCATCCAAATATTAGCGTCTTCTTGCAATGGTTCTGAGGATTTTTTGGTGCGCTGGTAAAATCGAAGAAGACATTTCCAGCACGTTCTTTCATAAAACCTCTAAGAATGTCGGCAGGATTTTTTGTCGGCTGTATTTCCTGGACATTTGGCAAATCTGCTGTCAGGAAAAAAAAAACAAAATACGATTCAAGTTTTTGAAATGTCTGAACAAAGCAAACACATACACACACAAGAACACACACACACAGACAAGCAAACACAAACACACACTGGCACACACACGTACACACACAGAAACACGCACACGGAAGCAGAGACATACACACACACACACACACACACGGGCGCAAATCGATTCTTTCCACCATGAGTCAGCATAACATAAAGTAAGAAATATTTACGTCCGTGTAGCGGTCACGTGATGTGCACAAGATCGTGCCGAAAACGTCACGAAAATCCTGGAAGATAAAATTTTTCACCAATTCAACACCATTAGAACCCATGTTGTTTACGTATTTCGTAAGCGAAAGCATCCAGATGCAAAAAAAAAAAGGCAGTTTTATTATGAGAAATTCTTTTAATCTGGAGAGAATTCATTTTTGAAATACTCGGAAGCCGGATGCAAAAAAATCTTCCTTTTCTCACTGTTCTATTATACCCACTAAAGTTTTTCTCAGCCTTTAGTAGTAAGTATACCAACAATATTTTCAAGCAAAAAATGTTGGTCTATCATCAGATATAACAAAATTTAACATTAACTTCATGTAGAGGTCTCTTATTATTTATATCAAGAAATCAATAATAGCTTCAATATTCCAATATGAAGGTCGCCGAAGTTAAACAATGACTAGCTTAGTGAGTACCTAGATGGGTGACCGCTTTTGAATAAAAGTTGTTGTAAGCTTGGATGTGCGGATGGTGTAATAGATAATGGCTCGAAATTTCAGTTGGGCTCATTATATTCTGATAAGCGCGAAAACCCTAGGAAAAGGTATGAATCCACCTATGTTTTTGTTCTGGGTATGACGATAAAGTACATCCGGCAACATGGCCTCTGATCGAGATGTTTTGATTTCTCTTGTTCTAAGGTGCACTTGGCTGGGAGCATCTTTTAGGGTCCTAGCTATATGCAAATATTGAACACCCAAACTGAGGTCAAAACATTATGAAAGTGTAGAAATTCATTTTTATAGTGAAGGTGCCAGCAATATATTTACATAGTAAAAAAATTACTAGTAATACATTTTCCTTTAAGAAAAAAAAAATGAAAATTACCAAAAATACATTTTTGTAGAAGAAATTACTAATGCTCCCAAGAAAATTAAATTTAAATGACTCTTAAGGAGTTGATATGCCGTTAGACGAACAAAACAAACACAATTCTTAATATGTGATATTAAGAAGTATATACTAGTCTCAGACATCACCATTTCTTGGTATGACGATAAACTACATCCAGCAGCAAAGCCTCTGAACGGGAAATTGGAGGTTTGAAGACCGTGGAACCTCTTCTTAATTGCTGTTCTTCCAGGTCCACATAGATCCAGACTGTTAGTATCCCTAATGCTAACAAAGATTATAATTTTATTCCTTCAAAACTTCCGAGAGAATTAAATTTCGGCATTAAAAGACCCGTGAGTTGTTGATATGCCGTTAAATCAACAAAATGCTTAATATTTTATATTAGGTTGGTGCAAAAATAATGACGTAATAATGTCGTTTTTTGACGTATTTTTTAACATAAAAAAAACAACATTATTACGTCATTATTTTTTGCACCAACCTAATATATTAGTAAGTGTATAATAGTTTCAGATATCATTAGCTACATCACGAATTTTATTAGTCCTGGGTATGACGATAAACTACATCCAGCAGCAAAGCCTCTGAACGGGAAATTGGAGGTTTTCACTAGCGTGGAAACACCTCTTTCTGGTTTTTGTTTAGACTTGGGGTTATAGCACCTGTTAGGGCCCGAGCTATAGGCTAATAGTGAACGCCTAAATACAAGGGAAGTATAAAATATATTTTTATTGCAAAACTCCTAGCAATACATTTTATATAATAAAATGAGAGACGGTACTTAATATAAAATGATAATAGTAAAATATTACATTTTATCCGGAAATGGCAGCGTACAACGGGGTTCAAATTATATTTATTTCAAGTCATAAAATTTCGTGCAAAATATTTATATTTCAGCATTAAATAACCCATAGGGGTTGATATGCTGCTAAACAAAATCAAACAACTAAAAAACATAATTTTTACTAGCTTGATGTCTTCGTCTGTCATTAGTTATAATAATAATAATAATAATAATAATAATAATAATAATAATAATTTATTCAGTTAGCGCATTTTGCGCCGCCGCTGTGGTCAGCACCGACGACCATCTCACCATTGTGATTCATGGTAATATTCAAGGCAGAATATTGCAATAGCTTCCCGGTTTCTTTGGACCGGGGATGTTGCGGCTACCCGTCCTTCCTCTGAGAGGTGGATTTTTTAAAGCTACCTTCTTCTAGTCTTAAACTACAAGACAGCAAGTGGCTTGAACTGAATTGAATGTGATAGGACCCAACCTGTCCTGCCATTTTACTCATAGCTGATGGGGAAGAGATGGATTCACGCGTTTCTCAAGGGTATTAGCTCGTGAACGTAACGAACACGACGGAATATGAACTCGGCTCACCGATTCCTTAATCCTCGTCGCTAACCACCATGCTAGATATATATTTTGTTAATTTTAGATTTTGGTCAATCCATGTCTGTATGAAGAATTATATACTCGCTTCAAGTGTTAGAACCTTGTACTAGTTACAGATTTAGGACAATCATTAAGTACACGAGGGAAATTATATTAGCTTCAGGAGTTGGCCAGTCATTAGCTAAATAGATAATTTTATACTAGCTTCAGTCGTTACATATATCCAGAAGTGAAAAAGCCCCAAAGTGTTGGTTAATAAGTAGTTATATAATCTTATACTCTCTTCGGGTATCGTCTTCCATTAATTATATTAGGAATTTTATACTATCCTCAAGTGTTGATTATCATGAGCTTAATTAAGAATTTTATACTCAATTCCGATGTTGACCTACATCAACATATTAGTCTTGAAATGGAAATAAAAAGATCATTAATTTGGTTGTACAGCCGCTTACTACTAGTAGTACTACTACTATTAGGTGGGTGCAAAAATAATAAGCACTGATAATGAATAATGAAAGGTCAAAACAAATGTACTTACATGTTTTAAGCCTTCTTAGCTTTGTTGTTGTTGAGTAATATTAGGATGGTGCAAAAATAATGACGTAATAATGTCGTTTTTTGACGTATTTTTAACGTCAAAAAACGACATTATTACGTCATTATTTTTACACCAACCTAATAGGTTGTTACGTGAAACATGTATTTGCTTTTGTTATGTTTTCTTTATCAGTGTATTGAATTTAATACGATTAATTTAAAGGTCCTACTTCTTGAGTGATGTACTTACCTCCTTTCTACCAGCTGTCTTGGTTGGTGTTCAAATACTAGCTGAAATTTACAATGCTTTATTTTCAATTTGCTCAGAATAAATCTTACAATCAGACATATCGGCTTCAAATCTCTACTGTTTATCATTTCTTCTATGTCAAATGTTAAAATGAACTCCATTCAGTAGCGTCACTATTTCGGACATGCGCGGCAACTCATCTTTAGTACCATCATTTCGAACACGCTCAGTAATTTTATTCTCTAGTGCCATCAGTTCAGATATTCGCAGTATCTTCATTCTTTAGTACTACCAATTCCGACATTCGCAGTACCTTCGTTGTCTAGTATTAGGTTGGTGCAAAAACAATGTCGTTTTTTGGCGTTAAACTTCAAAAGAAAAACGACATTATTTTTGCACCAACCTAATATGTTTTATGTCCCTTCGAGCTTCTGGCGATCATGGCTCGCCAGAATTTCATGTAGTTTGTAGACTGTAATAAATATTCTTTTTCTTCTTATCTCTCCTAAAATTTGTTCCGTCATCCGTTTACTAAATTTCATTAGTTAGGTTATATATTGTTTTATTCTGTCTCTCGTTTATTCAACCAGCTCTGTGAGTATCAAATTTTCCAAGCCCGCTTTCGCATTATGTACCCTTGAAATTTCAACTGTCGCTTTCTTATGTTAAGAATAACTATCCTTTTTTTCATACATTTTCTCTAAAACTTCGTCGGTGCTCGCATGTTCAGTCCATAACATTTCTGTTGCTTCATGTCTATTTTTCATCTCTGAGATGATTATCCGGCATTCAGTGCCATATAGGAGGACTGCTATTACATATCAGTTCTGTAGTCTTTGATTTGTTTTTAATGAACAGGAAGAGAAGTTGAAATTTCTGGGGCACGTAATGATGACTTGTAAAATCTGATATTCACAGGACAGATTTAGGGGGAAACAGGGACAGAGGAAAGCAGCGCATAACATATTTGCTGAGCTTGAGTAAATGGATGCTGCAACAGGTTTTTTGGGGGGGAATAACAAAAAGTCAAAAGTTACAAAGCCCACAAAGGTCAGGATTATGTGGAGGGCCACGATCTCCTACGTTCCGAAGGGACACGATACATAAAAATAGAAATACTTTCCTTAGCTTTTGGAAGTCATCATTAACTATCCCAGTACGTCTTCGGATGTCAGTGCCACACATTTTGTTTTTAAATTATACTTGTTTGACTTTGGTATCCGCAATTTGTAATTTGCTTGATAGTTTGTTCCTTTTGCTGAAAACTATGCATTCTATCTTCTTACAATTGATGTTTAGTCCTTTCTTCTTGCTTTCTTTCACTAATTTCCGTAGGGGTTCGTGTAGTCTTCTTTATCTGTCAATCAATAAAGTTTTATCTGCACATCTTACGCTGTTAAGATTATGAATAAATATTTAATAAACCTTTCCTCATTTTTATCTTTCAATATCTTTCCATATTTCTGAGATGAGGTATTGTAATTATTTACACTGTTTACATTGTTCGGACTGTTGTTCTTATCTTCGTTACCATATTCACGGCGTTTCGACCGTCGTATGTTCCCGCCTTCTTCAGTAAGTGTACTTTCGAACTGAACTTTTTATTTCGTTCATTGGGGTAGATTGTTCACTGTTCCATGTGCCATGCCTTTTCCGGATGTTTCAGTATGGGCTATCATCCTTTAACTCACTAAGTTTTTGTTCACCTTTGACGTAATATTGATTGGTTCTTCAAGTAGTGTGATTCTTACTGACGAAAAAAGTTTTCTTTCTTTTCTTAGTCAATAAGCCATGGTAAACTTCTTGACGACTGGGCTGACTGGAAATGAAGCAGGGCTCTCACCGAAGAAATAATAATGCAATTTTTGGTTAAATATAGACGATTTAATGAAAGTGAATAAAATAATTTATAATCAAATACGGAATCTATTAACACAAAAAGATTAGAAGTTGGCGACTTGGAATCTCGATCTATGTGTTCAGCAAAGTCCAATCAGGAATTCAAGGGAATATGCGGGTTTGCAACTGCGTGTGTGTCTGACGACCCGTCTGTCTCTGGAGTTCCAGCCCGTCTCTGTCTGCATCCTCAAAATTCAACTGAATTTATACATAATTCTCGGCCGACATATCAAACTGTTCACAAGCCAAAATAACTCATGACCGAATTCTATGTTTTCATTTTAAACCATTTCATTCAGAGCCATTGCTCCAAAAACCAAAACATATTCGGCTAACAAATCAGAAATGAAAATCAGAAATGAAATCAAACATATATGCTCTGACCAGCCCAATTCAAAGTCAAAATTGGCTTCTCGACAAATATTCCCGCTTGGAAAAATTAATAAGGACTAGATTAACACACACCAATCGTCGCCTTGAAATTTAAAAACTGCAATATCTGCTAATAACAAGTTAAGTTATCACGTGTATTAAAAACGTAGATAATAATTCTATGCGTATGAAGGTTTGTGAAGATTCTTGTATGTAAGATGGCAACGGATGGTAATGTGTATTTCTAATTATAAATCAAATCCCCTTGGAGGTGATTGTATTGATCCTAATATTAGAGATGATTAATTTGTTTGCGGATTTAACAGAAAGAGTGTTAGAGGGCAGGGTTATAAATTTTGTGCAATTTTTGTTAGACGTTAGATATTGACGGCATCTGTTTTCTGGCTTTGCGGATTTTGTAAGCTCGTTTTTTAGCGTTGAGGATAAAAGGATGTGAGTAGTGGAGAAGTTTAAATGTTTCCTCAATATATTTCTCTTCTTCTTTAGGTATTCCGGCATATATATTCTAAGGGCTCTGGAGCAGAATGGTATGATTAATCGAGATTTTCTTTTTGGTTGTGTTGCGACAAGATGCCGTTCGACGTCTCCCGGCTTCAACTCGTACGGCACCAAATGTCCTTACTTTTGAATCATTCCTAATGCTTTCAAACATTTCGACACTGTTGTGTGATCAACTCATAATGATTCTGCAAGTTCAGATTGCGCCTGATATGAATCTTCATGGAGTAATGCCTCCAATTCTTCGTCTTCATACTTTTTTAGTCCGCTAGAGCGTTCTTTATCTTCAGCATCAAAATCATTATATTTGAAACGTCTAAACCAATCTCTCCATGTAGTTTCCGACAGAGCATCGTCGCCGTAAGTCTCAACAAGAATTCTGTGTGCGTCAGGTGCAGATTTCTTTTGAATAATTAGTGCAATAAAATTCCCCGCAAATACATTATCTTTGGCACGAAATCCAACTTGTTTAACGCTATGAAAAAAGTTATTTACACTTCGACGAAATGCCATACACTGAATTTCAAGCTTGCTTATAGTACTTCCTCATGGATGCGTTACAAACTGGAAGTACATATACAAAGTTCTTGGAACGCCATATGTAGGAAAACAGCGAGAACTTATTCAAGGATTCAAGGTCGTAATATATATATATATATATATATATATATATATATATATATATACAAAGAAATAATCACACATAGAATCAATCAGAAATATTAATGCGATTAATGGTGACATCCCTCACTAGAAACATAATATATGCATTAAAATACTGTTAATCCAGAGAGTGAAGTGATCCTCGTCGAAACCATTGACGTCTGTAGTTTTCAGTTTATTTGATTTTAAAATGCTAGTACTTACGAATAGTCCTCTATTCATCATCAGGAATGTGTTTTTTTTCCTTATAAAATCAAAAACTTGAAGACGAAATACTTGTTTGTCGACCGAAAGATGTTTTTTTTTTAATATCTGCTATTAATGACGGTTAGGAACAATTTCGGAGCGTGCAAAGACGCAACGCTAAGTTTTTCAAAATTTTAAGTGAGAATTTTATTTAAATATTTCTTGTGATGTGTTAAATCCACGAATTCTATTTTACAAGTGTATTCAGTTTATATGGCATGAACTAAGCATATAGTTCAATTATGTAGTGTAATGTCTTAGTAGTAATTTTTTTTATAGGAATTTTCCTGTACTGCGGATCAATAGTTTTTTTATAAACATAAAACATTAGGCAGCATATAATTACATACAAAGTGAAGTATTAAAAAACATCTTTCGGTCGACAAACAAGTATTTCGTCTTCAAGTTTTTGATTTTATAAGGAAAAAAACACATGCCTGATGATGAATAGAGGACTATTCGTAAGTACTAGCATTTTAACATCAAATAAACTGAAAACTACAGACATCAATGGTTTTGACGAGGATCACTTCACTCTATGGATTAACAGTATTTTAATGCATATATTATGTTTCTAGTGACGGATGTCACCATTAATGACATTAATATTTCTGATTGATTCTATGTGTGATTATTTCTTTGTATGTAAATTATATGCTGCCTAATGTTTTATGTTTATATATATATATATATATATATATATATATATATATATATATATATATATATATATATCGAAAGTGAGAGAGAGAGAGAGATTCACTTGCCACTTATCAAAACTTAGTGTAATGTGTTTACATATCCATTGTCTCTTCGCAATAAAACAAAATACAACGGTCAGCATAAGACAAATATTTGTCGGTAATAGCAAAAAATATTATAGAGCACTTAATGCAAAGATTGACTAAATATTCTTGAAGTGATAGTTATAAAAGAAATTAATTTAAATATTTTTCAACACATGGAATGGTGTCTTGAAACGAGTACAATGTATTTAATTATTAAAGTATAATATTAATGATAATAATAATAATAATAATAATAATATTAGGTTGGTGCAAAAATAATTTCGTTTTCCCACATAGTAACATATGTGAGAAAACGACATTATTTTTGCACCAACCTAATACTACTACTACTACTACTACTACTACTACTACTACTACTAATAATAATAATAATAATAATAATATATTGTGTATTCAGGCAAGAATCGTTCTTTTATGCAAGCTTCATTCAATATGACAGACAACGTGCTTTCAGTAAGTTTTTTTATATAATTTCTCATGTGATCTTATAAGTTTTTTTTTTATCAGTAGATAATATCATATCAGAAATTATATAAAAAAATAAAGAACCGTGTCTGTCATATTTAAAGAAGTACACACACAAACAAACACACACACACACACATATATATATATATATATATATATATATATATATATATATACATATTATGCAGAACGTTTTTGGAAGAACCTATTAAAAGAGGACTAGTGCACATAGTGTGTCACAACATTTCCAAATGATCTTTCTCGAGTTTTGCATTCATGTTTGTACTTCTCCTAGATCGTTTACCATTTAATATCCGACGTAACGTAAATAATCCTTTTTTTTAAACGAGAAAGTTAGAGATATCAGAATCAAGCAAGTGTGAAAATCTAAATATCTCGGAAGTGTTTTAATAGAAAACGGAAAATATGGCACCGAAATCCGAAGAGACATTTGGATAGTGAAAACTGCCTTTCAAACGCTCAGTGGTATAATAAGAAACATGGAAATTTCTTCAAAAAAAGAAGAAAAAGTGTGCTTAACTCTCAATATCCACCCTCTTCTGTTCCACTGGATGCGAGAAATGTCCTCATAGATGAAGGAGAGACTTGAGATAACAGAGATTTGGGGTTACAGAAGGATGTTGAAAATATCATAGACTGAACATGTGAGTAACGAGGAAGTTTTAAGGGAAATGAAAACAAAAAGCACGCTTATAATTAGAAAAAGACAGCAGGCTTTTTTATGGTACATAATGAAGAAAGGGGACGTGGATTATTTAATACAATCAAGGCATATTTAAGGCAATGTTGACAGAGGTAAACATCGATTAATCTTTCTAACGAACTCGTATAAATGGTGAAAAGGCAAACCATACTAAGAGGTACACAGGATAGGAAGTTGCGGAGAGTCTTGATCGGTTATGTACTGAAAGCAAACAACACATAGACGGAGAAAAAGAAGAACAATATGCCTTAGTCAGAAAAAAATCCCATAACATCTCACAACTCTTTTTCATTAATCGTCACACCTTACTTGCTATCATTTTCTTGCCTATTTTTTACAGTGTTATTTTAAACAATCTTATTTTATTATCTTGTCAAGAGTTACGTTGTTCTTTCCTGCTATGATTCATTCTCATTCGTAGTGTCATGAATAACGTTTCAAATGACTCATCATAACATGTCATAATAAAACGTGTGATGATTTTAAAAATTAATTAGATTTTATTGGCGTTCGCATATTAAATGTGTGAATCTCGTGTCGCGTAAGGTTTCATTTCAATTTTCCCTAACAAAAAGAAAGCTACGTTGATGTTTAGGGGCGTTTGATAGACCTTATAGAATTGTTTAGGCATTATGTTTCTGCCATTTTAATGACCCGAGTGCTATCAGGGCGAACAAAGGAAACGGTGTGCGAACTGTACCCAGTTTTCTTAGACTGTGCAAAAACCATTTGATGAGACACAATACACAGTTCTATTTGAAAAAGAACTTGATTTCGTTGTGAAAGATATAAAATTATTCCTTAACGAGTTAAGAATGTATGCAAAGATAGAAAGAGGAGTGACGTAATTAGACGTCTTCTCAGCGGATTTGTTCAACCAACACAGCGAGGCACCCCTAGAAAGATTAGTTCTTGGTAGACATTCTTCACAGCATAAGATTCACCGATTATACTATATTAATGGCAAATTCAGAACTGGAATGACACTAAATCCTCTAAAATGTAGTAAAGGTAAGCAAGAATAAAGTTTTATCTGTTAGCTCTAATAAGATAAAATATATGATCGTTGGTTAGAGACAGGGCCGGTACATATATCTAGTGCCTACGCCCCATATCTTGTCGATAAAAAAAAATAAAAACGGACGCAGTAAAAGGGGGGGCATAGAAGAGAGCAGCAACAGCCTGGTAAGGGTTGCAAAAGGAGTCCTCCTTTTGCGACCCACTCCAACTAGGTCTAGTAACAGAGAAGCAAAAAAAGTAGTAATCCTTCAGCACGACAATTAACCAGTCACGCGTCGGCGGGTAGAGAAGAAAGATCTCGTGAGAGTACGGAGGACGATTTTTATACCGAGGCTAACCGCTTCCCACCATCCTTTTCCTACCAAGACCATAAGTATCAGTTGGTCACTTGCTTCCAGTTTAGCTGGACACAATTCCCCCGAGGCTGAAGCAACCCGTCCGTAAGTATCCCACCTCTCTCTTCCTTTTTCCTTTTCTTCACAATCTATGATAGAAAATCTATGGTACACCCCTCTTTCTACTACATCTGACTTTTCATGTTAATACTCATATAAAATACAAATGTTATAATCTAATTCAGTACAATAAGGTGAAAAATTCAACTAGAAAAATAGAAAATAAATACAATATATCTAAATATAAATTAGAAACATAAATAAATTATACCATCTTCATTCCTTAAATCAACAATGTTTTGCTGTAATTTTAAACATCAATTTGAGATTTTTCATGTTAAAAAGTTATATAATCTTAACATTAAACATTATCGATGAAAAATAACGAATTTTACATAGTGTTTTTCCAGTTAGCATGAAGAAAAAAATTCACAGATTTGGACAAAAAAAAAAAAAAAAAAAAAATGGCATAGGACGCAAAGATTTGTCATCCGTTAATAATTAGTTGTACTTTGTTTAATTTGCAAAGTATTTAAATGTACGTAGGCAAAAGCAAATGTTGAGAAGATAGCGAGGGTCACAAAGAACTGCTCGGGAACCCTAATCGGACATGTGCTGACCCGGCCCTGTTAAGAGAGACACCCGAAAGTATGAACTACGTATTGGAGGCATGAGGATCAAGGGGGTACAAAAGATTACTATCTGGATACAGTAGTAAAAGACGATGGAAATGTGTGAAAGTGCATTGAAATAGTAGTCTAAGGGCAAAAAAAGTTCTAAAAAAGATTTCGTTAAAAACAAAGAAGAGATATTTAGACTCCTATGCAATATCTATTTTCCTGTATAGCAATTAATGTTGGACGATTTGTTCAAAGATCAAGATGAGAGGTCATACCACATGGATATTACTCCATGATAAAAATACCAAGCATAACATGGACAGAGCATGTGAGCAACGTGGAAGTTTTAGAGAAAAGGGCAACAAAAAATAACTCTTGTACTTAGACTCAAAAAGCGACAGGAAGCATAATGAGAAAGGAGGGATTAGAAACTTTGACACTCACAGGATATATCGAATGCATACGGGACAGGTGGAGGCAGCGGGTCATTTACTTGACGAGGTTATGTGAATAGATAGCAGATCTCGTAGTGGGAGGTATGATGATGAGTAAAAGGTTATTAGGAGCTCCAAACGAATCGGAGTGATAAGAGCTCTGATCGCCTACAACATGAAGAGACCCAACACATAGATGAAGAAATCTATGATGGTCATCTAAATATCGGTTTATTTGTAAACTATTGTTTCTATAATTCTTCATTTTCCGCCATGGAAGTCACACCTTTTCATTTATATTCATGTATTGTATTTCAATCAAGGTTCTGTTCGGGAGATTGGATGTTTCTAGGAGCATGGAACCATCTCTTTATTGCAGTTTTTCTCAGGTCTACTCTGACCCAGAATGATATTGCCCCAGCTATAGACAAATAATAAACCCCTAACAAAAAAGAAAAGACTATGAAATAAAAAAAATATCAGGAATAACTTTCTTTTTTTTTTTTAATAAAAAAATTCCAACAATACATATTTATAGTAAAATGTCTCGCGGTGGAACATCTAAGATGAAAATAGTGATAGATTAAAGAGACGCTTTATTTTTTCCCTCACTTTTTTCAAGTCAGACTTGATTCGATTTCCATATTAATTTTGTTTATGTCGGCGGACATTAAATTGTACTGGTTATACCAGCATTTATGGAATCAACTGCAGTGCTTGTTTTTTGATCAGAGCTTTTAAAGTCACCATTTAAACCCCTTTGTGTTTCTATAAATGTTATACATAATTGTCACTTTGTGTCATTCCGATAACCTTATTAATATTTAGATTTCAATAATTCCCAAATTCTGATATTTTTGCCGCAGATTATTCATCCACCCTTGTAAGAACATGTAACGAATTCGTTTAGAGATTTGTGACTTTTTTACCTTCTCTGTCAAAACAATTCCACAGACGACTCAACAAATGTTAACATTTCTATGGGAATCCCACATATAAATGCCTATTTGCATGTGTATATTTGTAAGTGAGTGAGTGAGTGAGGGAGTGAGAGTGAGAGTTAGAGAAAAAGATCGAGAAGGAGAGGGAGAGAGAAAGGCTGAAAGATAGAGAAGTAGATAAAGATAGTAATTGAGGAAGTAAAGTTTAAAAGTTAGAGATCGAACGCTTGAATTTGACACGCTTTTTGAGGTCACGCATAGCGACCATAGAAAAAACTATGGCCCAAAACTCCAGGTCTACGATTACGTTTCCTCTAACAAAAGCAATAATAATATTTAATAATGACGAATATTAACAATAAAACAATTGTTGTTGATCTTTGACATTATATATATATATATATATATATATATATATATATATATATGCACATTTCATTGAATACGACAGAAAAGGTGCTTTTATTTAGATTTTTATACACTTTCTCATGCGATCTAATATATTTTTCTTTTCAGATGATAAATTATATAAAAACTGTCCGAATGTTCTTTTTTCCGAGCGCTTTCGGCTATACATTTAGCCATTTTCAAGGATTAAATATTTTAACTGTTAAATAAGAAAGAGTTTGCTGCATGTATGTTTTATAAAATGTTTTCATTTTTCAAAACACGGTCACGATATTGTGTCCATGTTCATAGTTAATATTATAACTCATTTAAATATTCCTGGAGACCTACCAGACACTATTCGTAACATACTTGTTGACAACGCAAATATAATAGCATCATCTACATACAAAAAATAATGGAAGTCTTATTTATAACCCCCCCAACAAAAAAAAAAAAAAAAAAACAACACTTAATAATATTAAGAATTATTTTTATTTTATAGGTGACTTACGCTGGATTTCGCAATTAATTTCAATTATTACCAAATTTATTTCCAATTTATAAAAAATTGTTTTCATACCCCCCCCCCCCCAAAAAAAAATCGTCAACAAAAATCACGTAAATATATTCCCAAAACAATCGCAGTAATGAAAAAATAGGAAATCCCAAAATTCCAAGTTTGTGCACCTGCATCCGGCACGAAATGTTTTTAATGTGCAGGACAGAGTCGGCCTGATTCTAAAATGGGGTATGATATGTTGGGCTATGGCCTCAGATTTATCTTACCCTGATCTATCTTTAGGAGTAAAGTTGAAAACACAATTTTAATTTAAATTGAGAACAGTAAGTTTTTTTTACATTTTGGGACAAGTCCTGGATTACTTCAACCAAAGATTTTATCCAGGGGACCATGTGTCCTTGAGTTGTAAGTTCGATACCTGACTACAGCAGAGGTTAACAAAAACTTGAGGTTAAAATTTGAGTTAAAGGGAAATAACTGATATCGAGATATCCGGAAGAGACACGGCACGTGGAACGAGAACAATGTACTCCGGTGGACGAATTAAAGGGATCGTATCGAAGGTCCAATCACCTGAAAAAGGCCGGAGCGTACAACGGCCGAAAGGTAGTGAATATGGCAAGCAAGATAAGTCAGCATTTTGAACAATGTAAATAGTGTAAATAAGAGAAATGAAGTTCCTATTTTATAGCCATTCTCGATCAGCGACTTGTTTAACGATTCCCGCTCTTACGACCAGCTTTAAAATCACATTAAAAATCGAGTCATTAGGTATTGTATGTTGCAAAACATTTATCGTGGTTGTTTTCCCTTTCCACAAGATGAACGAATATGAGTAATATGTATAAAGGGAAGAATATACAGAAATGACTTTTCCCATATTTACATTATGGAAGCCAAATGGAGCTATAAAATTTTGTGCTGGTTTTCGGATTTGTTTATGTTTACACTTCAGTAACTGACTGTACTCTATAAACATTTAGAGACAAATTAGAAACGTTTCAAATGATGCAAAAGTAAGATAAACGCGACCTGAAGCCGGTTGACACAAATCCATTAACGGTGGAGTGTGCCTTGTTTGTTGGTTGTTTGTTTTTGATTAGGGTGTTTTCAAAATCTATTGAGAATTTAATGCAGAAATTTAAATATTTTGCACGCAATTTTATTTAATTTATTTTTTGAGATAATAATGGTTTTAGTGATACAAGTTTTACTAATTAACCCATAAATGGAGGGAAAGAAGTTTTTGTTTCTTTTTTAAAGTAACGTTCACAATTTTCTTAAAAGTAAGGTTCACCCTGCACAAACTATTATTGAGATAATAATGGTTTTAATGATAAAAGTCTTAATAATTAACCCACAACTGGAGGTAGACGAAAATTTTTGTTTCTTTTTTAAATTAGGGTTCACGATTTATTTATTTATTTATTTTTTAAAAAAGGTTCACACTGTGCAAGCCTCGGAGACCACGCGTGAGGGTTACATTAAGAGGCAGTTTAAACGTATAAATAGGAAGATAACTCTAGACTTAGGTTAATATTCTAGTGATCAGGAAAATAAATTCTTGGGAATCGATTCCACAGCGCAGTTGTTTGCGGTAATAATGGAACTTACTTTTCGCCGACAGAACACAGAAGAAACGTGGGTGCTTTGCAACAATGTAAGTGGCATGGCGGATGATAGCCATGAAGGTTAGACGTGGCTGAATCAAGGAATGTAATTTGTCCGTGCACTTTCCATGGAAATAGCGATAAGAGGCTGTGAGAGAGTGGTTGGAGGGTGGAAATAATTTGCTACCAACTGCGCCTTTGGATTCTATTTAGACAGGAGTGTGAGGACAGCGCAGCTCCTGCCCACATATGACCACATTATCCATTTTTACCAAGATTATTTGCACGTAAGATAATATAACGAACCCAACTGCAATAGGAACTCGACCCTCCGATTAACAATTCCGTGTCGTTATCCATTACATCACACGCATATCAAAGCTTACAGCATCAGGCATTGCCAAGAGTTCACCCATCTCGATACTGACCAGTTTCGATGTTGTTTTACTTCGGCGTTCAGGAACCGGTGTTTCAACGTTATCTTGCTGTATGCCTGGTCAAATATATCA
>OZ010581.1:68473466-68513466 GCA_963932145.1 Acanthosepion lycidas | reverse complement strand
TATATTGTTTGCGACGATGTATTCTCGCCATTTAAATCATTAACCTCTATATTTGTTTTTTGTATGAATGATTCATGAATTTATAAATTATAATTTCACCTTTTAATTGAAATATATATATATATATATATATATATATATATATATATATATATATATATATATATATATTGATGCATGTTTCATTAATTACATTACAATTTATTAAACACTTCACGGACAAAACAGCGTCCTGGGTATGACGATAAACTACATCCAACAGCAAGGTCTCAGATAATGTTTTCGGAAAAATAATGTTGCCAGCTATAAGTTTTTGAAACAATAATGTTGCCAGCTATAAGTTTTTGAAACAATAATGTTGCCAGCTATACGTTTTTTGAAACAATAATGTTGCCAGCTCTATGTTTTTGAAACAATAATGTTTTTGTAATGTTTTTTTTGTAAAAGAGTAATGTTGCCAGCTATACGTTTTTTTGTAAAAAAAGTAATGTTGCCAGCTATACGTTTTTTTGTAAAAAAGTAGTGTTGCCAGCTATACGTTTTTTTGTAAAGGAATATTGTTGCCAGCTATACGTTTTTTGCAAGAAATAATGTTGCCAGTTATACGTTTTTTGTAAGAAATAATGTTGCCAGCTATACGTTTTTTGAAACAATGTTGCCGGCTATACGTTTTTAAAACAATAATGTTGCCAGCTATACATTTTTTATTCCATACAGAATAGACATTTAAAATTCATATAAACTGGATTTGGCATTAATTAACCCACAGTGGTTGATATGCCATAAAACCCAAACAAACAAACAAACAAACAAACAAACAAACGGACAAAACAATAATGATAGTCTGTTTTTGTTGACATGGAAGATTTCCAAGCAAGGACAAACTCGTGCATATGAGACGTTGGAAACGAAAATCGCACCGCAGCTCATGACGTCACACATTAGTAAGTATTACGTAGGGAAAACAAATGGTATAAACTGATGGCTGCTGTTATCGATTATAGGCATTTAAGAATATTTGTGGAGTTTTCATAGTTTATTTTGTTCAGGTTAGGTTTCAACTGTCTTATGTATATAGCTTCAAGAACCTTTATTCTGTATGGGGCCAGGCATGTTGTTTTATATATATATATATATATATATATATATATATATATATATATATAGTGTATGGATATGAATGTATATGAATAAAAGACTGACAGAAAGCCTATTTAATAGATACATATGGTCATATTGAAATAGATTGATAAATGGATTTCTTAATATTGATATCGAAAAACTGACATAGAGAGACAGATAGGGAGAGAGATAGATATGAACAGAATGGTGGTGGAAGGGGAAGCGTATATATAGTAAGAATTTTATATAAATATATATTTGATATTTTCATCAAACGTCGTAAGCCGATTGGATGCGAGAGTGGTTGCAATTCAATACTCTACTAAGAAATACATATCTGACTTGCGTGGCAAACAATATGTAAATTGAAATTAATTAAGCAAAACTATTTCAGCTGTCAAAAACAAAACATTTTATTTATTTCATTTTTCCCGCCCTCAGCATGAGACGATTTAAACTTTAATACCTTTGAGGACATTTGCAATGATTAATTCTTCATATTTTCCAAACTTCTAATATTAACTGTTCATATTTCCGAAAATTCCATTATCAATTGTTTATAGACGGTGCGGTAGAAATACCTACCACACCTACGTCCCATATATACCTCCCACATCGTTGTAATAGATTGGAGGCAATAGTGTCTTTATCTAGTTCATGTCTTACCATTATGCGTCCTGGGTATGACGATAGACTACATCCGGCAACATGTTATTAATTGCTGTCATTTACAGGTCAACCCTGACCCGTGGTGGTAGCACCTGTTAGGGTCCCAGCTCTGAAAATTAGTGAACCCCACAAACTGGGGTGAAAAACCCTCTGAAAATATAAAAACAGATTTTTATAGTAAAATGTCCAGCAATATATTTTTGAAAGAAGAAAAACTATTTCAAGCAATACATTTGACTCTCGAAAAAAAACCTTCTTTACAAAAATACGTCAATGAAACTTGATCTCCTATCGGATTTCTTACAAAAAATACATATTCTATTCATACCAACTTATTTTAATAATCTTGTTGGCATTAAATAAGTCATTGAAGTTGATATGGCGTAAAACAAAATAAAACAAAGTAAAACTTAAAATTATATGGAGATATATGTGGGAGGTACGTGTGGGAGGTCTTTCTGCTTCATTCTGTATTTCGAAAACTTGTCTAACTTTTTTATATTATCAAAAAACAAATTTACTAATTATTAGTATGTACTATTTTTAATTAATGACTATATTTATTGTTTTTAAATATTTTAATTACCTCAAAATATCTTTTCAAAGAAGTGTTAATTTAATGTTTTGAATCCGTGAAACGCGGTTAAGTGAAACATTGGTTCGTGATATACAGAAGTCTTTCGCATTTGTTGGTTATTCGCGAATAATGAAGTTCTAATAAACACACACACACACACACACATATATATATATATGTATGGGATGTAAAAAAAAAAATACCCAAATTGTGTAACAGCATATTTGTCCATCCCACAAAATGTTTAATACCTAACAAATATTAAACGAATGCAATTTTTTTTCCCAGCTTTTCGGATTAGACGTTTAGCCAACTTGACATCATTTGTCGTGAGAATCACTCAAAAAACTCAGAGTTATTCAACTACAAAAAGAACAGGTTCGTTTTCTCACATATGTTAATATGTGAGAAAACGACATTATTTTTGCACCAACCTAATATGTCAGGTGTCTTTTCAACTGAGCAATAGCGGGGGAAAATCATTCAGGCCTTCAGTAATGGTACCAAGATTCATCTTCAAAGTCCATTAAAAGACCATCTAGAGAACATTGAATAAATTTAAAAAAGAGGGAACAATACAAAGAAGAACTGGATCAGGAAGTCACAACAGAAAGTGGGTCATCATTTCAAATTAGAACTAAAGAGATTAATTAGAAAAGATCCAACTCAGTCCATAAGACGTTTGACACGTGAGAGAGTAGTTTTACTTATGACAGTCCAAAGAGCAGTGAAAATAATACTTGGAAATGTAATCGTACGTGAAACATGTGAAACAACTTGTTACTCCAAAACAGAAAGTTAAAATTTTAGAGAGGGCTGAGATCATCTTGAATAAGTTAGAAAATAATCCTGAAATAATATATATATATATATATATATATATATATATATATACAGAAAAACAGACCACTTAATGGTTCCATTATAATAATTTATTTCACCAGAGCCCTTTTAAAAGACGTGGCATCATCAGATAGCACTTACAAAAAATGAAACGAAAAATGAAATGAAAATTGATGGGTAGTGTAAGTTTTTGTAATTTAACAGAGAGTGTAAAAAAGAAGTGGTTAGAGAGACGTGGTAGAGTTTGGGGAGGGATTAATTTCATATCTCTCTCAATCATACTCAGTATTGGGGGAGGAGGAGTGACCAGACCTTGACCTATTTAAATATATATATATATATATATATATATATATATATATATATATATATATATATATATATATATATGAACTTAATTTCAATCCATCACAAGCTTCCGATCCTTAGCTGTGATTAATTAATAATGAACATGTTATTTTCATTTATAATCGATGTCATCTCGATTCTTCTGTTAAGCTTGGAGAGTAATTATACATTCGTATTGCTCCAAGTAGAGCTCAATCATTTATTATAAAAACCTCGGAGAATTCCAGTATAATATCTTTAATCATTTCTTAGATACAAATAAATACTTAATCCAACACTTGGAAAATTTCGCTGTTACACCCGGTATATATATATATATATATATATATATATATATATATATATATATATATATATATATTATAACTTAAAAGTGAGTTTTAGTGGGTATCCATTTGAGTAGACGGTCAGGTTATTTAATAAATTGTATATTTTTTCATATACTGCCCTGAATATTCGAGAAATATTATTAAAAATATATGAGCTCTCGAGCAGTAAAGAAAAGGAAGAAATGCGTTTCAAAGAAAGGAAGAAAGAGAGAAATAAAAGAAAGAAAAAAGAATTTAGAAGAACAAGCAGAAGAAAAATGTTTGGCATTGTTAAAGATATATATGAAGTGACCATGAGCCGTCAACCGACAATGAATAATACCAGAACACCGGTTATCATATCATCACTGACATATTAGCCAACATTTTTTTTAATCTATGTAATCCTTTAATGGATTGCCCTTATTTTGAGTTAGGCGGTTAAGTTATTCCCGCTTGTGAAAATGTTTATCCCTTTTATTAAACACGCTTTTCCCAAGGACATTAGGTTAGCAAATAACAAAGGTCTGAGGTTAGGAAGATATTGCTGAGGAACTCTGGTTTCCGATAAACACCGGATGAGTCAGAGGATTTAAATCGATTATTGTTTAGAAATCAATGATCGTATTTACTCTTGGTCTTGAACTATATATGTGTGCCTCAGTATATGAAATGAGCTGATACGTGTTAAGGTTTTCTTTACTGACTGGTCAATTCGTTTCATGCCTTTCGCATCTATCTATCTATCTATCTATCTATCTATCAATCATGTAGGAATAAGGTGCCGCTGCGACACTTGGGTTTGGACATGGACCGACAGAGAGCAAGCACAGTCGATATCATCTTGAAATAATTAGATCACGTGACAATGAAAGAATATATATATATATATATATATATATATATATATATATATATATATATATATATATAATAAAAAACTTAAACCATAGAATATTAGTGTTTAAGCCTTTTTATTATATCCTTACTCTGTCCTGGACATTGAGTTCTACCTGGATTCTATCCTCTTGGAATTATTTTTATACAAATATATATGTATGTAAATGTATGTATGTATGTATGTATATATATATTAGGTTGATGCAAAAATAATGTCGTTTTCTCACATATGTTACTATGTGAGAAAACGACATTATTTTTGCACCAACCTAATATTTATATATTTTAGATATATGATTGCATATATATGTGTATATTTACCACTAATATCTCTCTATCTATCTATCTATCTATCTATCTATCTATCTATCTATATATATATATATATATATATATATATATATATATATATATAATCACAGTAGAGATCCTTCCCTGCCCTCCATTAGAATGTCTGACTCTCAACTTCTCGAGGGCAACTCTCTGTAGCTGCTCGGTATCACGTTGACGGCTGACCTGAGATGGAACAAATACATTGAGTCAATTGCTTCGTCCACCACAAGGAAAGTTGCCTCTCTGTGCCGCGCCAGGAAATTTTTCTCCCCGGAATCGATCCTCCAGATCTACAAATCAACAATTCGCCCTTGCATGGAGCATTGCTGCCATATATGGTCTGGTGCCTCTTCTGTTTGCCTCGGGGTTCTTGATAGGCTCCAGAGGCGGATATGCAATATAATTGGCCCTGCTCTGGCATCTCGTCTACTGTCACTCTCTCAGAGACGCGCCGTCGCCTCTCTCTGTCTTTTTTACAAATACTTTCATGGTAATTGCTCCGAGGAGCTGCATTCGTTGGTTCCCAGACTTCATGAGTTCAAGCGCCCTACGAGGCTGGCATCCCGCTCTCACCCCTTCACTGTCGAAACTCTTAAATGTAACCGTCTCTTCTACTCCAATAGCTTCATGTCTCGCACCTCTCACCTGTGGAACTCCCTTCCCTATTCCAGTTTCCCTGAGAGTTATAATCTCCAACTATTCAAATGTTATGTCAATCGACATCTCCAGTTGCCTTTATCTATCCACTACCCATCTCCTCATCCTTTCTTCTATCACTCTTATCTGATCTTCTGTAACCCCTTGCGTCCTAGTGGTTTCTCGCCTTGCTTGGGGTGAAACGCTTAAATATATATATATATATATATATATATATATATATATATATATATATATATATATATAGGAATTAGCAGTGTCTAACCGAGCATTGTTCGAAGGTATTTCTATTATTGTATCTGTGGATTACAAAATCTCTCCTACCAACGGGTTTACTAATCTATCTCAGTCTGTTCATTATCTATGTATCTACCTATATATCTATTACGGTTTTTCACTATCTATCTATCTATCTATCTATCTATCTATCTATCTATCTATCTATCTATGTGGGAACATATTACATACAAACTATATGACAGATTAATTGTGCGTAATGGAATGATAAAATGGATAGATACTATGTTACAAAACACGGAGCCTTCGCCTTACACCAAATGTTTGGTACATTTTCATTCAATTTGCAAGTATCTATCTATCTATCTATCTATCTATCTATCTATCTATCTATCTATCTATCTATCTATCTATCTATCTATCTCCGTCTGTTCACTATCTATCTATCTATCTATCTATCTATCTATCTATCTATCTACGTCTGTTTATTTTGCATTGACTTGCATTTTCGGTTATTTAATGTTCGGTAATTAAACTTGTCAGTAAAAAAAAATATTCATTTCACATGCACTGTTAATAAAAGTCGCAAGCGTATAAAATGTTACAATCTATCTATCTATCTATCTATCTATCTATCTATCTATCTATCTATCCTTGTTTCTTCTTATCTATCTATCTATCTATCTATCTATCTATCTATCTATCCTTGTTTCTTCTTATCTATCTATCTATCTATCTATCTATCTATCTATCTATCTATGTCAGTATCTATCTATCTATCTATCTATCTATCTATTCAGCATGTGGAATCATTAAAAACTACAGATACTTCGGCGTATGGATCAGCTATAACAAATTCAGTATAGGAGAAAAAGTAAATATAGAATATGCTGTAGCCTGATGTAGTTTCGATTAACACCGCAAATTGCTACGAAGTCAAAACATCTACCTGAAAATGCAAGTAATGTTATTATATAGAATTCATGGATTTCATATGGGTGTGATGCATGGCGCCAAACCGGTTCAGATGTATACAACGGCTTTCTCAGATCAGTGGTGAAAAAAAAAAGCTTTGAGCGAGTAAAGAGTCTTGGCAAATATCATCCTTCTTTGAACAGTGTGGCCTGGAGCTACATAATCCCAAACAAAGAAATGTACCAAATAAATGAAACCCCATCACATGAAATCTACCGAGAGCAGCGGCAAACTAAAATGGATATCACATGGAAATCGAAAGAAAATGCATCCCAACATGTCTTAATTACGGTAATCTTTGACTTAATACTGCATACGTGCCTTGCATTGTCGATCACGTCTCTAGTAGTTTTGTAGTAGAATCACATGCGGGAAAGAGTAGGGCTTTATAAAGATAAGAGCAGGCTTTCCTTTATGTAAGTAAGAGTCTTTTGGCATTGTCATGCGTGACGGTAATGTGTGCCGCATTCACTGTGAATATGATGTTACGTGCCATGCGATGTCGTTGCTAATTGCAGAGGGAACATTGATCAGCGTCTTGTACGTCCTAAATTTTGCTTAACCCATTCCGTTGCAATTCTCGTAAGAATTAAGTAATGCTCTCTTCTTGATCAAGTAGAAGAAGGCGTTTCCACAGTCGATGCGGTAGATAATATTTATGTTCCTGAGGCAGGAACAGTTGAAATAATGTTTACTCGTCAAAATGCGAATCTTTGGAAACAACCATGTGAAGATGGCATAGTAACAGACCTTTTGAAAAATTCTACAAAGGATTATTACAGCCTTTTAACGAAGCCATAGGAAAAAGGAAACTTAAAAGTTAATCAAGGAATGGTACTTTGAATTATAAAAAAGAATATCAGACTAGATATTTACCTCCTTGTAATATTATTGTTGAACATATGAAAATATTCTGAGATATTTGTTCATCCATGTATTGAAAAATGCTATCACATCTTGTGCTTCAGATATATGCATACGGATTCTTGATAATATCCAAAGAAGAATCTGTAATATTATCGGTCCTGACCTGGCATGTGCTCCGGCCTTCTTCAGATAATATACGTTGGAATTTTGAACCGAACCATTTATTTCGTCAACCGGGAGCGTACAGTGAAGTAAACACCCATATGTGACAGTCGTCATGGCATAACGATTGTGTTAATCCTGCAAGACGTTATCCTTTAGCATGAAACAGACTGTCACCTCTTGGTGTTGTCCTCAATGTCCACTTTTATATTTACATATGTCACATGCCTTATAATGACCACTTTAATACATAAATATAACATAACCAAAAAATATGGAGTAATGGATAGTGGGTCGGATTGAAGGATCAGAGAGCCGCGTTCGAATTCCGGTCGAGTCCATTGCATTCACTTATGTGCTAATACCCTTGGGAAACGTATGAATCCTCTTGTTTTTTCATCAGCTATGGGTAAATAGCAGAACAGACTGGGTTCTATAGCCCTAGATGGCAACTGGTCTACCGCAGAAAGAAATGGCAACCTACTACGGGAAATAATCTGCCTCCAGTCATGTATCGAAAGATACATGATCGCCTAAGCGTGTATCACGTATGGCATATAACTGATTGCGTTAAATATATTTAATGAAAAATTGTCTTTTGTCGAAAATCTAACAGTACAAAAAATCTTCGATCTAAGAGACGCTGGAAAAAGTCTTCGTGGGGTTGGGGTGATCAGTGTTTCTTAAATGCCTCTATCGAAGATCGAAATATCATCAAAACGTTTATGTAGAGGAAACATTCTGTCCTGTTAATTTAATTTTTATTTATTTAACCCCAGTAGAATAAAAATGCAAACACGACGTACAGACAATATATGGCAACTTTCACTTTATATCTGTCTAATTTCTTTCTTTAAAATTTACAGAAATGGCATCGTCTATCAGACAACACTGGCAAAAGGAAGGAACACAAAAGAATGAAACGGCATAGAATGTCAATTTTGGTAGCCAGATCGTAGTAACAGAAGAGGAAGCAAGATAAACATTGGGTGTAAAGATGGAAATTCTAGATTAAGAAAAAGAAAAGCACAATTTATTTGACACGAAAGTGACTGGGTTTTGTTATCCGTGGACTTTAACAATCTACCAATGTAATTTGAAAATCTGGTAAACACTTGAAAGCAAAACGTTGCCCTAACGTTAAAACCTTAAAGGAAGTTTCGTCACCTTTTGATGAAAGAAGAGAATAAACAAAATCTAAGTGTAGAAGATAACAGTAATTTGATCAAAAACAGTTTTGCTGACATTAGAGTAACTACTTTCATGTAGCTTTGGAAAATATAACATATGTGTTTATTACCCAGACGATAGACGTCAGAAGAAGGCCGTGCATATTAGAATCGAAATTATAATAATAATAATAATAATAATAATAATAATAATAATAAAAAAAAAAAATGAAAACATTAATCTGACAGAAAATTAAAAAAAAGAAGATTATTTTCTTTCTCAAAGTATTAAACGTTTCTCGAGCCTGGAACCAACCTGCAGAAAGAGGAAACTTGTCCATTTTATAAATATGGATATATGTATGAATATATATATATATATTAGGTTGGTGCAAAAATAATGACGTAATAATGTCGTTATTGTCGACATTATTACGTCATTATTTTTGCACCAACCTAATATATATATATATATATATATATATACACACACACACATATATATATATATATATATATATATATATATATATATATATATATATACACACATATATATATATATATATATATATATATATATATATATATATATATATATAGTTTTAAAGTGTGCTATATTTATGGGTTAAAATGCTCAATATCAGAGACAGAGCGTATGCAAATGTAAATATAAATGTAAACATTGAAGTCAACACTCAAGGCGACATGCTGTTTCATGCTAGACGCAATCGTGACCAGACGATGGCGTCTAGCATGAAACAGCCTGTCGCCTCTGAGTATATATATATATATATATTGAAATTGACTTTGTTAGAATGACATTATCAAAAAATGGATATCCGTTGGATGTTTTGGAATCCGTTATTCAAGATGTCACCAGTAAATTCCATAGGGTGAAGCCGCAATTAGCTGATAAATGTCCTGTTTGTTTGCGTCTTCCCTATATTGGTACAGAGGGTGAGATTTTACTGAAACGTATTTTACGTTTAATTAATAGCTGTTATTTTTCGGCAAAGGTTAGGGTAATATTCCTTACCCGTTCTGCTTTCTCTTCCATTCGTAAGGATGTCTTACCTCCCCATCATGTTAATTCAGTGATTTACCAATTGACTAACAGTTCTGGTTTTGCCATTGCTGAACATTTGATAAATAGAAGGGAATGTGTGGAAAATTTTAGTGGTGACCGATTTATTATTTTATCGAGGTCCCACTCCACTTTTCACCTCAAGGTCCTGGAGTCCTTGTATATCAGATCCTGTGAGCCTTCCCTTTGTAAACAGAGGGAATGCTTGCTGGGTCTGAATATTATTGGACTCTAGTCTCCTTGTAATTCATAATTTTTCCCCCCATTTGATTACATTCGATAATTAAATAATTTACACCCTTTTAAATTCCCAGAATAAATACTTGATAAGTCCTGGGACGAAACCGGTCGTTCTGTTTTGTTTTTTTTAAAAATGCCTTCCGACTATCAGTTCCTTTCTACTATTAAATTCTGTACCACAAAAAACTTATTTAAATATATATATATATATATATATATATATATATATATATATATATATATATATATATATATATATATGTGTGTGTGTGTGTGTGTGTGTGTGTGTATTGACGACTGGGAAGTCGATTTCTGAGTCTGAATTTAAACTCATGCTATGTGGTTATCGTTTTTTTTTTTGGCCTCTTTGTTCTGCAATAACATACGGCCACTTTATTTATCGTCTGTCAGCTTCAATTAGCTGCTTGTTTTTTCCACATGCCATCTACAGACATCCCTGCTTAATTTCAAATATTCTTGTCACCATAAGAAGACGGTCTTAATGTTTTATCTGGTACAAAATGCATGGTAATTTTCCATTTTGGGGTATATTTGTAATGTCGCTGAGAAAAATAGTTTGCTAGGAAAATTATTCATTTTAATTTATGCAAACTAAGCACAATGTTGACCTACGTAATATAGACATTTACTGCACTTAATTTAGTACAAGACATTAGGAATTTGGTTGCTTGGTTGGTCGTTTTTATTTAGTGACATATCAAAACGTAAGGGGTATTTAATGCCGAAATCTATTTATGAAAATTTAAACTTTATAATTAATTCAACTGTATGACCTTTATGATTAAATTAGAATTACTAATGTACATTTTTTAAACAAATAATCTTACAAGATCAATGAGGAGTAGCAACATTTCTCCTTAGAAAATTTTTATTCTTTCAATTTAAAAAAAAAATATGTCAATTTTTCCAATTTCTTCAAATTAATATTAAATGTATTGATTTTCCGTTTGCTATACAAATGCATTGTTAGTAATTCTAGGTTAAAATGGATTGTTGGTAATTCAATCTCTCTCTCTCTCTCTCTCTATATATATATATATATATATATATATATATATATATTGTGCAGGTAACTTTTCTATAAAAATGGATTTATTATACTTTCCAAATATTTTTATTTCTGCTGGGGGTTGACTATTTACCCATAGCTAAAAGATGCTGCCATCCCAGGTCAAGTTAAACCTGGGAACAACAGTAATTAAGAGATGGTTCCATGATCCTGAAAAACTCTAATCTCCCGATTAGAGGTTTGCAGCCAGATGAAGCTTATCGTCATGTCTAGGATTATAAAAATTAAAGGAAATGAGACAGTGTAATCAAAGCCTAGAAGCGGACGTAAAGAACCAGATAAACTATTCTACCGGCTCCAGCATATATATATATATATATATATATATATATATATATATATATATATATATATATATATATAACTTTAAGGACAAGGATCATATTTTTTATTATTGAAATAGATACAAAAGTATCACATTTAAGAACGATATTTTTGTGTATATATATATATATATATATATATATATATATATATATATATATATATATATATATATATATATATATTCTGTGTGTGAGTGTATAGGCAGCATTTTTTCATTAATGCATGTTTTATTAAATAATATAGAGATGTTTTGTCTATTTTAAGCAAATTCCTTTCATATAGTCTGATAAGCTTAATAATATTATCATTGAAAGACGAAAGAAAATCACCATATCAAATATCTCATTTAAGAACAAGATATATACATATGTATATATATATATATATATATATATATATATATATATATATATATATACATATATATATATATATATGATAGGTTTTGATTAATGAACGCGTGCACGTTGATTGTTGCAATTATTGACAAAGTGTTACATATATTTACAATTCAAAATGGCCACGTTTTCTTTCAGCATAGGGCTGAACATCCTCTTAACTAAAGTGCATCAGTTTTTCAGAACCTCTTCGCACAAATTGTATTAAGACGCTTTATGGTCTTGTGACACATTCTCGTGAGTATGAGATACGTGGAACATTGCTCTGTATGATGTGCTATCACCCAAAGTTCATAAGATTAATTTCATGAAGTGATGGAGGCCAAATTAACTGAAAAATCCACGAAATTGTCTTTTGCATCAGTTTTGCGCCAAAATGTCTGTGTTCAGGAGTTTCGGCTTGATTAGAAATATAGCGACTTCTAAATGTAGCTAGCAACCAGCTCAACACATATTTCTTCAACATCTGTTGGTAAACTCGACTATTAGCCTTTACTCCTTCTTTAATGAACACCAGGTGCAATATTAAACCATCAGGAGCAACAGTAGCATAATTTATAAGACTGGTTGATTTATTTCGGATAAGATGCGTTTTCAAACCTCCAGAAATGTTTACCGACGAATTGGTATAAACCTATTGTTTTGGTAGTTGACCATAGTATCCACAGGGAAACAATCTTTCGTCCGACAAACGAAAACTTTGTCTTTTGCATGCTGCATCTCCCCTGATATCTACCCTCTGTGAAGCCGTTTTTCCTTGGATGAATTTGGGAGAAGGTGTTGCCGATCAATCTTTTATTGGTGTAGCCCTGATTTCAGTTTCACTGTCCTCTTCTAGTGACCTATCCAATATACCCAGTTATTCTTTACATTTTCTGCATGCTTATACGTAGATTTCTCTTCGCTCAGTTACTGAGCGCTTCAATGACTGCCTTTGACCGAACTGAACAGTTTCTTCCTGGAATTGATTTTGGCACTGTTTTATTCTCCTCACGAAACATTCCCTTTTTAAAAACAGTTTTATCACCTTAAAGTCCTCTATATCAGCCATTTTTAACGCTACAAATTAATCAGGTTTTATTTCAGCCGCCATATGTAATTATGCTGTAAACCAGAAATCATAGAATGTTATGAAACCATGTGTAATATTAGAAACGTTTTTTTTCCGAATATGTATGTTTAAATAATGGGTCAATATTTATGTTCAATAAAATATAGGTAAGGATTTATGCGGCATCACCTACACTGTAAAACATCCAAGTGCCGACTACTTGAGTAAATACTTCCGGGTCGTATGATAAAATATAAAAATTAGTGAAATTTAAAGCAACGACGGAATTATAATACAAAATTGAAGTTTCAACAAAAGCATAAGGAAAAATAACACTTGTATATTTTATAAGTGACATTATGTGTAGAATAGTTTTGTAGAGATTGACAGCAACATCGGACAAATGTTGGTTGGTTGGTTGGGTTTTATGGCATATCAACCACTGTGGGTCATTTAATGCCAAATTAAGGTGTGTGTGTATATATATTAAATATAAAGTACTATCAAACATATCGCTGGCAACATTGTTTTAAAAAAAACGTATAGCTGGCAACATTATTGCCTAAAAAAAAACGCATAGCTGGCAACACCATTGCTTCCAAAAAAACGTATAGCTGGCAACACCACTGCTTCCAAAAAACCTACAGCTGGCAACACTACTGTTTCCAAAAAAACGTATAGCTGGCAACACCATTGCTTCCAAAAAACGTATAGCTGGCAACACCATTGCTTCCAAAAAAACGTATAGCTGGCAACACCACTGCTTCCAAAAAACCTACAGCTGGCAACACCACTGCTTCCAAAAAAACGTATAGCTGGCAACACCACTGCTTCCAAAAGACGTACAGCTGGCAACACTATTGCTTCCAAAAAAACGTATAGCTGACAACACTATTGCTTCCAAAAAAACGTATAGCCGGCAACACTATTGCTTCCAAAAAAACGTATAGCCGGCAACACCACTGCTTCCAAAAAAACGTATAGCTGGCAACATCATTGTCTCCAAAAAAACGTATAGTTGGCAACACTGTTTCCAAAAAACGTATAGATGACAACATTATTGCTTCCAAAAATATTATCTGAAGCCTTGTTGTTGGACGATATATATATATATTGTGTGTGTGTGTGTGTGTATTTAGGCTAAATACCTAAAACAGTTGAAACCTAACCTGAACAAAATAAACTATGAAATTTCTACAAATATTCTTAAATGCCTATAATTGATAACAGAATCCATTGGTTAGTACGAACGGCGTCCCGTACTTAATACTTCTCGTTTCACTCTCGCGTGGTCATGTGTGACGACATGAGCTGCTGTTCGATTTTCGCTTCCAGCGTCTCGTATCCACCAGTTTGTCGTTGCTTGGAAATCTTCCATGTAAACAAAAACAGACTATCATTATTGTTTTGTCTGTGTGTTTTGTAATATATTGTAATGTAATTGTCATCTTTGATAATGGCTTATGCAAGCCGAAAGCTTAGATAGGATTAAAAATTATGTATCAATATGGAGATTTTCTTTCGTCTTTTAATGATAATGTTATTAAGCTTATCAGACGATATGAAAAGAATTTACGTAAAATAAATATACAAGACTTGTCTATATTATTTAATGAAACATGCACCAATATAAATATATATATATATATAAACTTGTCTATTACCTTTAAAAAGACTTTTTTCAATGAGTTGATTTACCCGATAAGGAACGAAGGCAGCTTCGAACCCTCCTGGTGGGTAAATTTTCTTAAAATACTATAGAAACTCAGACCGTTAAAAGTCTATGATCCATTTTAACAAAAAGTGGTTGGTAGCAATAACAGCGTCAAGAGACTCGGGCTAACATTCGGGACTGACTTGAAATGGAAACATTATATTGAATCACTTGCTAGAAATGCTGCTAAGAAGGTTGGTACACTTCGGCGTGCTAGACAATTTTTATCTCCAGAATCTATCTTACATATTTATAAGTCTACCATTCGTCCATGCTTTGAATATTGCTGCCTCCTATGGTCCGGTATTCCTGCTATATATTTAGAGGATCTTGATAAAAGCCAAAGATAAATACGCAATGTTATTGGTCTTGACATAGCATCTCGGCATCGATCACTTTCCCACCCCCGTAACGGAGCTTCCATGTGACTTTTCTATAATTACTTTCATGGTAATTTTTCTCATGAACTTTCCGCTATGGTACCTAGACTTTATGAATTTAAGAGAAGTACTAGATTGGCAAAAAAGTCTCCTGAATTTGCACTTGATTTGGTGAAATGTAGCCGTAAGTTCTACGTTAACAGTTTCTTCTATCGCACTTCCCGCCTGTGAAACTCTCTTCTGGTGCGACACTTTCCAGTCAACTTTGATCTTCGAAAGTTAAAATACAATGATATTTCTGATTCCTTTTCCTTTCATTTTTATAGGACGTTAGTAATGTGTTTCCTTTTTTTCACTCTTTCACAATCAGTAACCTCCTTGTGTCGTAGTGGTTATGTAGATTAACTTAGGGAAATTAATTAGGGAAAAATATATATAGACAAAGAACCAGGATTTTTTAAATTTTATTTTGGATTTAACCAAACTTCACTTTACCGGATAACTTCTCGAAACTTTATAACTACGACATCTACTGATCTGATTTTGTTTGTTTGTTTGTTTGCATTTTATGGCATATCAACCACTGTGGGTTACTTAATGCCAAATCCAGTTTATATGTATTTTAAATGCCTATTTTGTATGGAATAAAAAACGTATAGCTGGCAACATTATGGTTTCAAAAACGTATAGCTGGCAACATTATTGTTTCAAAAACATATAGCTGACATCATTATTTTTCCGAAAACATTATCTGAGGCCTTGCTGTTGGATGTAGTTTATCGCCATACTCAGGACGCGGATGTAGTTTATCGTCATACCCAGGACATTCTACTGATCTGACACCTTTCGATTATTTCCCCATGGTATAATTTAAGGATACTCTGTACATAAATAAAACGCCGGATATCATTTGTGCAGCCACATATTAATCACTGTTATGGAGAATGCAATTAAAAGGGAGTGTCTGTGTGAGTACTCAGGGAGTAAAATAGTTTGAGAGTGTTATATAAGAATAAAGTGACACTGCCAACAGTTGAATTTGAACATAGATCACCAGTGAACAAACACAGGGGATCCCATTATTGAATTAAGTGGATCACGTGACCATAGAAGAAAAGGCATATATGGGACGTAGCGTCACGTCCAACGATCGCCATTTTGAGTCTATCCTCTATTACTATTCGAATCCCAATTTCTTCTCTATCTTCTATAACTATACGGACCGCTGTTCACTCTATTCGCTCTATACACTTTTCTACTCTATTCACTCTACTATTTCTCTATACGGATTACTATTCGAGCGAGTATTATCGCAGAAGTAATATTAGTGCGAGATTATTCGAAGGCGTCTGATACTAGCTTTTTTCAATGGCGTCCTATAGTTGTATCTGCGGTTGCAAAGCCTCTACTATCATGAGCATTACGGAAAGGACAACGAGTATTCACTGACATCCCAAAAAGTGTCAGAGAAGTGTTCGTTGACTTCACAAAACATTGAGTAGACCTTAATGAGGAGGAGTGAAGAAAGGTCTATAAAGGAACAGGTTTCAGGAAAACAATAAATGGTGATTGACGTTTCATTTAAATTTTAAGATTGTATGGAAAGCAAAAAACCGGAAGAAATTTACACTACTGAGTAGTGCAAGTAAAGAAAATGTTACGTTTTATCATTTTCATAATAATGGGAATATAGTTTTAGCATGAATTAATGAATGAATGAATATATATATATATATATATATATATATATATATATATATATATATATATATATATATATATATATATTCATTCATTCATTCATTCATTAATTCATGCTAAAACTATTTCTGAATAATAACTCATACTGTTATACTGCATATACAGACACAAATATAGGGGGTTTCAATAAAATGGACCGATTTTAAATGCGAATTAAGTTTAAGCGTCTAATGATTTTTTTTCTTTTTCTTTCAGATTTAACAACTTAAGTATTTGGAAATTTCAACCATGGAAAGATTAACAATCAAACAACGTGTTAAAGTTATCATTATTACATTTTTTGTGTATATATATATATAACTAGATGATTTATTATGTTTTTATACATAATTGTGGCACGTGGCCGATGAAGGGGAGGGGTAAAGGCTGGTCCAAACTAACTATCCTATACCTAGCTAATCAGATTCACGACCCATTCATACATTACAATTTACCCATTCACCACAAGAACTCGTCCGTCACCAAACAATCCTCCAACCACCATAATACCGCATCCTCTCAAGGGGAGCCTAGCAAAAACGCGACCCACACCATAAAAATTTGATGATAATACATAAAATACATAAAATTTTAATAATGATAGAATGAGAGGGGAGGGAGATGAACCCACAAATAACTAAACAGTAACACAAATGCAAACTAAACATAATAAATGTTAGTAGGGGACCGTCCAACCCTCAAAATAGAGAGGCCGCTGTATTCTGCTTAGGGGACAAAATCAAGAGGCAACTCTCGCTAAGGGAGTGGGAAGAAGGCTAAAATATTATGCGGGAATGGGAAAATATAAAGCTGACCCAGTCGTGATAAAAGGGGGCCGAAACAAACTGGGTAGGTTGGGAATCTCGACTTGGACCATAACCAAAGAGTAGCCGGGTTACAGGCCAGGAACAACACTTACATTAACTAGGTACACTGAAGGTTGTCTAACCTAACCAAGGGGAGGGTTCCACAGGAAGCCACCCCGATGTGCAATAGGTTGACCTAGAAGAGAAAATCAAGGCTAGCCCCGGTCACACGAACCAAGCTCGCCTCTTTTACCCACCTTTCGCTAAAGACTGTCGAATGCAATCGTTTTCTATCAGATCTAATCTTCATCTTGAGCTGATGCTCAAAGAATTGGATTAGATGCTGATGAGAAAGACGGTTGCCCCGCAAGACTTCCTCCTTTCGCGTCGTCCAAATCACCATTCGAGCCGTGGCCAGCAGCGTCAGAAACACCATTCGTTTCACCCCGGAATACGGGGGCGACACATTGTCACACGCGTATGCGCGATCAATGGACACAAGCTGTTCGGGAGCAAGACGAGCCGTCAGCTCGCCGACATGGTCCCATAAGGGGCGGACCCGGGGGCAATGGTAGAAGGCGTGCGGAGCCGTTTCTTCTAAGCCAAGACCACACCGTTCACAGTCTGGCAAATCCGCCAAACCCCATATGAAAGCCTTGTCGTTGAGAGGCAGCCGATTCCGAGCCAATCGCCAGGTAAGCGAAAACTCAGGGTTACTGAGGTAATCCGCCGCTGGCGCCCAAGACCAGTAGGAGCGATACTCCTCCTCCGACAAGCCGAGCGTATCACGTAGGGAATCCTTCGCGGGCCCCTCCACTAATCCACGATAGAAGACCTTCCTAGGCCGTGAAAGGTCACTGGACCGGGGAATGGCCTTCAAGGCCGACCGACACTCGCGGATGAAATCCGACTCGTCCCGGGGTTTACGACGGCGCTCAACACTCGAGATGGGGGGACTGATGGTAAGGCTAGGGAAGGCGTCCCTAACAATCCCCTCCAGAATCGGATCTCTCCCAGTCAATGCGCGGCGTAGGAAAGCCAACCTAGAGGCACGGACGTAACTCAAGAGGTGCGGCATTCCCAGCCCCCCATGACACGGACGTTTAGTGCAGACTCGTCTGTCGACCCTGTTCACGCGTCCCCTCCATAAAATGGAGGATAGCGATCGCTCGAGCGCCTTCCAATGGGTCTCACAGAGAGGAAGTACAGACAATCGATAAAGAATCAGGGGGAAAATGTATGTAGCACACACCTCCGCCCTGCCCTTCACGGACAACCGCCGTCGATTCCAAGTCTTGCCGGCAGAATCGACCTTTGCAAGTACTTCAGACCAATTCTTCTCCAGCTGGAGGTCCGGTCCAAACCACACTCCAAGAATGCGGACAGGTCCATCCGTCCAACCGAAGCGGCCCGGAAGAGCGACCCCCTTCCAGGCACCTAACCGCAAGCCGGAAGACTTGTCGCGGTTTATCTTGTCCCCTGTCACCTTCTCGTACCGGTCAAGCGTCTTCTGTACCGCCTCGATGTCGTCCCGGGACGACACGAAAGCAGATACGTCATCGGCGTACGCGGAAACCCTGGCTCGAGCCCCTCCAGGAACGGCGATTCCGCGTAGGGCCGGACTGCCGGTCTCGTCCTTCAGCCGGCGAAGGAGAGGCTCCAACGCCAAAGCATAAAGGAGAGGCGACAACAGACAACCATGACGAACCGACCTAGACAGCACGAACGCGTCCGACAACCTTCCGTTCACCTGTACCACAGCACTGGGGGAGCGATACAGGAGGCTAATCCAGCGGCAGAAGTTGGGTGCGAATCCAGCGGCCTGCAGGACAGTAGCAAGGTAGCGATGGTCGACCCTATCAAATGCCTTGGACTGATCCAAATTTATCAGCGCGGCTTGCTCGTCGTCTTTTACACCCTCTATGATCGTGCGGATCAGATGCAGGTTGCTCTGAATTGTTCGGCCCCTCACAGAACAAGTCTGCTCAGGTCCCAAAAGAGACTCGGCAACTGACTGCAAACGCTCCTGCAGGATCTTGGCCATAATCTTTAACTCTGTGTTTAGCAGAGTTATGGGCCTCTAGTCATCTAGCTTCCCCCCACCACCTTTGCCCTTTCTCAACAGAGTGATCACGCCCCTGGTGATCCGGTTGGGGATGGACCCCGACCGAAACCAGTTGTTGAACACTGCAGTCAAAATCGGAACAAAGATGTGCGACAGCCTCAAGTACAATTCATAGGGCAAACCATCCAGACCGGGCGACTTGCCTCTGCCGACCTTCTTCAAAACCGCGTAGACTTCGCCCTCCGTGATCTCTCCCTCGCAGCTAGCCGCTTCAGTCGGCGAAAGCCGAGGAAAGTCAGCCAAATAGCTACGAAACTCCTCCTCACGGAGACCAGGCTCCTTGGTAAACCGGCTCATATATATATATAACTAGGAGATTTATTTGTAAAATTTACAAATTTTGGCACGTGGCCGATGAAGGGGAGGGGTAGAGGCTGGTCCAAACTAACTATCCTATACCTAGCTAATCAGATTCACGACCCATTCATACCTTACAATTTACCCATTCACCACAAGAACTCGTCCATCACCAAATAAACCTCCAACCACCATAATACCACATCCTCTCAAGGGGAACCTACAAAAACGCGCCCCACACCATAAAAATTTGATGATGATATAAATGCTATACATTAAAATTCTAACAATGATAGAATGAGAGGGGAGGGGAGATGAACCCAATAATCAAATAAATATAAACACAAAATACAAACTAAACATAACAGATGTTAGTAGGGGACCGTCCAACCCTCAAAATAGAGAGGCCGCTGTATTCTGCCCAGGGGACAGAATCAAGAAGCTCTCTCGCTAAGGGAGTGGGGAAAAAGGATAAAATATTATGCGGGAATGGGAAAATATAAAGCTGACCCAGTCGTGATAAAAGGGGGCCGAAACAAACTGGGTAGGTTGGGAATCTCGACTTGGACCATAACCAAAGAGTAGCCGGGTTACAGGCCAGGAACAACACTTACTCACATTAACTAGGTACACTGAAGCTTGTCTAACCTAACCAAGGGGAGGGTTCCACAGGAAGCCACCCCGATGTGCAATAGGTTGACCTAGAAGAGAAAATCAAGGCTAGCCTCGGTCACACGAACCAAGCTCGCCTCTTTTACCCACCTTTCGCTAAAGACTGTCGAATGCAATCGTTTTCTATCAGATCTAATCTTCATCTTGAGCTGATGCTCAAAGAATTGGATTAGATGCTGATGAGAAAGACGGTTGCCCCGCAAGACTTCCTCCTTTCGCGTCGTCCAAATCACCATTCGAGCCGTGGCCAGCAGCGTCAGAAACACCATTCGTTTCACCCCGGAATACGGGGGCGACACATTGTCACACGCTTATGCGCGATCAATGGACACAAGCTGTTCGGGAGCGAGACGAGCCGTCAGCTCGCCGACATGGTCCCATAAGGGGCGGACCCGGGGGCAATGGTAGAAGGCGTGCGGAGCCGTTTCTTCTAAGCCAAGACCACACCGTTCACAGTCTGGCAAATCCGCCAAACCCCATATGAAAGCCTTGTCGTTGAGAGGCAGCCGATTCCGAGCCAATCGCCAGGTAAGCGAAAACTCAGGGTTACTGAGGTAATCCGCCGCTGGCGCCCAAGACCAGTAGGAGCGATACTCCTCCTCCGACAAGCCGAGCGTATCACGTAGGGAATCCTTCGCGGGCCCCTCCACTAATCCACGATAGAAGACCTTCCTAGGCCGTGAAAGGTCACTGGACCGGGGAATGGCCTTCAAGGCCGACCGACACTCGCGGATGAAATCCGACTCACCCGGGGTTTACGACGGCGCTCAACCCTCGAGATGGGGGGACTGATGGTAAGGCTAGGGAAGGCGTCCCTAACAATCCCCTCCAGAATCGGATCTCTCCCAGTCAATGCGCGGCGTAGGAAAGCCAACCTAGAGGCACGGACGTGACTCAAGAGGTGCGGCATTCCCAGCCCCCCATGACACGGACGTTTAGTGCAGACTCGTCTGTCGACCCTGTTCACGCGTCCCCTCCATAAAATGGAGGATAGCGATCGCTCGAGCGCCTTCCAATGGGTCTCACAGAGAGGAAGTACAGACAATCGATAAAGAATCAGGGGGAAAATGTATGTAGCACACACCTCCGCCCTGCCCTTCACGGACAACCGCCGTCGATTCCAAGTCTTGCCGGCAGAATCGACCTTTGCAAGTACTTCAGACCAATTCTTCTCCAGCTGGAGGTCCGGTCCAAACCACACTCCAAGAATGCGGACAGGTCCATCCGTCCAACCGAAGCGGCCCGGAAGAGCGACCCCCTTCCAGGCACCTAACCGCAAGCCGGAAGACTTGTCGCGGTTTATCTTGGCCCCTGTCACCTTCTCGTACCGGTCAAGCGCCTTCTGTACCGCCTCGATGTCGTCCCGGGACGACACGAAAGCAGATACGTCATCGGCGTACGCGGAAACCCTGGCTCGAGCCCCTCCAGGAACGGCGATTCCGCGTAGGGCCGGACTGCCGGTCTCGTCCTTCGTCTGGCGAAGGAGAGGCTCCAACGCCAAAGCATAAAGGAGAGGCGACAGCGGACAACCCTGACGAACCGACCTAGACAGCACGAACGCGTCCGACAACCTTCCGTTCACCTGTACCACAGCACTGGGGGAGCGATACAGGAGGCTAATCCAGCGGCAGAAGTTGGGTGCGAATCCAGCGGCCTGCAGGACAGTAGCAAGGTAGCGATGGTCGACCCTATCAAATGCCTTGGACTGATCCAAATTTATCAGCGCGGCTTGCTCGTCGTCTTTTACACCCTCTATGATCGTGCGGATCAGATGCAGGTTGCTCTGAATTGTTCGGCCCCTCACAGAACAAGTCTGCTCAGGTCCCAAAAGAGACTCGGCAACTGACTGCAAACGCTCCTGCAGGATCTTGGCCATAATCTTTAACTCTGTGTTTAGCAGAGTTATGGGCCTGTAGTCATCTAGCTTCCCCCCACCACCTTTTCCCTTTCTCAACAGAGTGATCACGCCCCTGGTGATCCGGTTGGGGATGGACCCCGACCGAAACCAGTTGTTGAACACTGCAGTCAAAATCGGAACAAAGATGTGTGACAGCCTCAAGTACAATTCATAGGGCAAACCATCCAGACCGGGCGACTTGCCTCTGCCGACCTTCTTCAAAACCGCGTAGACTTCGCCCTCCGTGATCTCTCCCTCGCAGCTAGCCGCTTCAGTCGGCGAAAGCCGAGGAAAGTCAGCCAAATAGCTACGAAACTCCTCCTCACGGAGACCAGGCTCCTTGGTAAACCGGCTCATATATATATATAACTAGGAGATTTATTTGTAAAATTTACAAATTTTGGCACGTGGCCGATGAAGTGGAGGGGTAGAGGCTGGTCCAAACTAACTATCCTATACCTAGCTAATCAGATTCACGACCCATTCATACCTTACAATTTACCCATTCACCACAAGAACTCGTCCATCACCAAATAAACCTCCAACCACCATAATACCACATCCTCTCAAGGGGAACCTACAAAAACGCGCCCCACACCATAAAAATTTGATGATGATATAAATGCTATACATTAAAATTCTAACAATGATAGAATGAGAGGGGAGGGGAGATGAACCCAATAATCAAATAAATATAAACACAAAATACAAACTAAACATAACAGATGTTAGTAGGGGACCGTCCAACCCTCAAAATAGAGAGGCCGCTGTATTCTGCCCAGGGGACAGAATCAAGAAGCTCTCTCGCTAAGGGAGTGGGGAAAAAGGATAAAATATTATGCGGGAATGGGAAAATATAAAGCTGACCCAGTCGTGATAAAAGGGGGCCGAAACAAACTGGGTAGGTTGGGAATCTCGACTTGGACCATAACCAAAGAGTAGCCGGGTTACAGGCCAGGAACAACACTTACTCACATTAACTAGGTACACTTAAGCTTGTCTAATCCTAACCAAGGGGAGGGTTCCACAGGAAGCCACCCCGATGTGCAATAGGTTGACCTAGAAGAGAAAATCAAGGCTAGCTCCGGTCACACGAACCAAGCTCGCCTCTTTTACCCACCTTTCGCTAAAGACTGTCGAATGCAATCGTTTTCTATCAGATCTAATCTTCATCTTGAGCTGATGCTCAAAGAATAGGATTAGATGCTGATGAGAAAGACGGTTGCCCCGCAAGACTTCCTCCTTTCGCGTCGTCCAAATCACCATTCGAGCCGTGGCCAGCAGCGTCAGAAACACCATTCGTTTCACCCCGGAATACGGGGGCGACACATTGTCACACGCGTATGCGCGATCAATGGACACAAGCTGTTCGGGAGCGAGACGAGCCGTCAGCTCGCCGACATGGTCCCATAAGGGGCGGACCCGGGGGCAATGGTAGAAGGCGTGCGGAGCCGTTTCTTCTAAGCCAAGACCACACCGTTCACAGTCTGGCAAATCCGCCAAACCCCATATGAAAGCCTTGTCGTTGAGAGGCAGCCGATTCCGAGCCAATCGCCAGGTAAGCGAAAACTCAGGGTTACTGAGGTAATCCGCCGCTGGCGCCCAAGACCAGTAGGAGCGATACTCCTCCTCCGACAAGCCGAGCGTATCACGTAGGGAATCCTTCGCGGCCCCTCCACTAATCCACGATAGAAGACCTTCCTAGGCCGTGAAAGGTCACTGGACCGGGGAATGGCCTTCAAGGCCGACCGACACTCGCGGATGAAATCCGACTCGTCCCGGGGTTTACGACGGCGCTCAACCCTCGAGATGGGGGGACTGATGGTAAGGCTAGGGAAGGCGTCCCTAACAATCCCCTCCAGAATCGGATCTCTCCCAGTCAATGCGCGGCGTAGGAAAGCCAACCTAGAGGCACGGACGTGACTCAAGAGGTGCGGCATTCCCAGCCCCCCAGGACATGGACGTTTAGTGCAGACTCGTCTGTCGACCCTGTTCACGCGTCCCCTCCATAAAATGGAGGATAGCGATCGCTCGAGCGCCTTCCAATGGGTCTCACAGAGAGGAAGTACAGACAATCGATAAAGAATCAGGGGGAAAATGTATGTAGCACACACCTCCGCCCTGCCCTTCACGGACAACCGCCGTCGATTCCAAGTCTTGCCGGCAGAATCGACCTTTGCAAGTACTTCAGACCAATTCTTCTCCAGCTGGAGGTCCGGTCCAAACCACACTCCAAGAATGCGGACAGGTCCATCCGTCCAACCGAAGCGGCCCGGAAGAGCGACCCCCTTCCAGGCACCTAACCGCAAGCCGGAAGACTTGTCGCGGTTTATCTTGTCCCCTGTCACCTTCTCGTACCGGTCAAGCGCCTTCTGTACCGCCTCGATGTCGTCCCGGGACGACACGAAAGCAGATACGTCATCGGCGTACGCGGAAACCCTGGCTCGAGCCCCTCCAGGAACGGCGATTCCGCGTAGGGCCGGACTGCCGGTCTCGTCCTTCAGCCGGCGAAGGAGAGGCTCCAACGCCAAAGCATAAAGGAGAGGCGACAGCGGACAACCCTGACGAACCGACCTAGACAGCACGAACGCGTCCGACAACCTTCCGTTCACCTGTACCACAGCACTGGGGGAGCGATACAGGAGGCTAATCCAGCGGCAGAAGTTGGGTGCGAATCCAGCGGCCTGCAGGACAGTAGCAAGGTAGCGATGGTCGACCCTATCAAATGCCTTGGACTGATCCAAATTGATCAGCGCGGCTTGCTCGTCGTCTTTTACACCCTCTATGATCGTGCGGATCAGATGCAGGTTGCTCTGAATTGTTCGGCCCCTCACAGAACAAGTCTGCTCAGGTCCCAACAGAGACTCGGCAACTGACTGCAAACGCTCCTGCAGGATCTTGGCCATAATCTTTAACTCTGTGTTTAGCAGAGTTATGGGCCTGTAGTCATCTAGCTTCCCCCCACCACCTTTTCCCTTTCTCAACAGAGTGATCACGCCCCTGGTGATCCGGTTGGGGATGGACCCCGACCGAAACCAGTTGTTGAACACTGCAGTCAAAATCGGAACAAAGATGTGCGACAGCCTCAAGTACAATTCATAGGGCAAACCATCCAGACCGGGCGACTTGCCTCTGCCGACCTTCTTCAAAACCGCGTAGACTTCGCCCTCCGTGATCTCTCCCTCGCAGCTAGCCGCTTCAGTCGGCGAAAGCCGAGGAAAGTCAGCCAAATAGCTACGAAACTCCTCCTCACGGAGACCAGGCTCCTTGGTAAACCGGCTCATATATATATATAACTAGTGAGTTAGCTCAAATGACTTAACTCACTTTATAGTCCACCAATAGAAGGTTAACCAATCAGAAGACGTAGAACATTCAGTCTGTCGTGTATAAAGGCGGCCATTTTGTTCACTCTTCCCGAATGTCCAGTCCAGCTTGTCAGGCGAAGAGAAACAAAAGGACGAACTATGTTCTGCTACTTTTATCAAAATATCCACTGCTAACCTGAGCAACGCTTTCCTACTGTCTTCGAAATATTCACTGCTAACCTCTGGATTCTATACTCGAAGACGACCGTCATGATGAATAACAATCGTTATCGTAGCCTATTACACAAATGGACGTTCAAATAGAAATGCATTTCACGCACTTCGCGATTTTTTTGGTCAACATAATCGACCAACCGGTAGTGCGTTTGGAAAAATTATTCGTAAATTCAAACAAACTGGATGGGTAGCAGATGTGAAGACCCCATTGCGTGCTCGTTTATGCCGTTCAGCTGAAAACATTGCTGCTGTGCACGAATATATGGCCGAAAATCCAGACACCTCTAATCGTCGACACGCGCAACAACGTTACATCGAATTTTGACAAAAGATTCGTCTCTACACGCCTACAAAACTCAATTGACACAAGAACTGAAAGCTGCTGACCATTTGGAGCGCCCTACATTCGTAAATTGGGTGCAGTAGCAAAGACAAACCGATGAAGATTTTTCGCAAAAAATCCTCTTTAGTGATGAGGACCATTTTCATCTTGATGTATTCGTTAATAAGCAGAATTGTCGCATTTGGAAAATCAAAGGAAGATTTTTGAGAAGCCACTGCATCCACAAAAGGTCCGTGTTAGGTGTGAATTTTTGCTAGCGGAATCATTGGGCCGTATATTTATAAATTTGAACATCAATTTTCGTAATAGGCTTCGATAACTTTAACACGTTGTTTTATTGTTAATCTTCCATGGTTGAAATTGCCAAAGACTTATTAGGTTGGTGCAAAAATAATGACGTAATAATGTCGTTTTTTGAAGTAAAAAAATACGTCAAAAAACGACATTATTACGTCATTATTTTTGCACCAACCTAATAAATTGTTAAATCTGAAAGAAAAAGAAAAAAAAATAGACGTTTAAACTTAATTCAGATTTAAAATCCGCCCATTCTTATTGGAATATCTTTTATATCAACATACCTCTTCTTTATATGTCGTGTCCCCTCAGAATGTAGGCACTCATGAATCTCCTCGATTTCTTGTCTTTGTAGCTCTTAATAAATTTTGTCTTTTCATTATTTCTCCTAAAGCCTATTCCACCATCCATTTACTCAATCTCATGAAGTACATTATGCTTTGTTTTCCTCTGCCCTCTTGCCCGCAATTTGTACTGTGAGTATCAGATTTTCCAATCCAGACCTTCTTCCTCATTATATACCAGCGAAATGTCTCTTCCTGATATTAAGTATAAGTTTCATTTTTGTTTTTATTTTCTCTAAAACCCTCTCGTTGCTCACTCCATCATATGCTCATTAACCTTCTATAGAACCACATTTCTCACTACTTACATTATTCGGACTATTGCCCTATTCTTTGTCGCCATTTTTATTACAAACGTTTCGGCCGTTATACGCCCCGGCCTTCTTCAGGTGGTTGGAATGTGGAACTGAACCGTTTATTTCGCTTACTGGGGTAGACTGTTCTAGTTCCACGTGCCATATCAGTTATTTCCTGTTAATTACCCTCTCGAAGTTCTCCACCGCCTTAACCAGGTATTGAACTCACAGTCTTTGGGTCCTGTCACTGAATCTAACTAACGCCTTTATCCACTGTGCCATGTGTCAAGGTGTACATAATACCTCATCTCAGAAATATAGACAGAAACAACGTTTCTATTGCTTCAAGTCTCTTCTTCATCTTCGAGGAGATTGTCTAGCATTCACTGCCCTATAACACGACAGATATTAGTTTTGTACTCTATTAATTGTTTCTAACAAAGTTTTCCTGTCTCTTAATGCCCTGCTTAGCTTTAAGAATACATCTCTGGATATCCCAATACGTCTTTTTTTATGGTTTATCAATATTTTGCGAGTTATATAAATTTTTAGATTGTAATAATTTTTGCGGTTTAATAACGACTTACTGCTACAAGTACTAACTGGGAATAGAAGAGGTTGTTTCATAACTTTCCCAAGGTTATTTTTTATATATAAATGAATATAACAGACTCTACTGAAATCCTAAATCTGCTCTACATTTTCCAACACATGATATTCCCAAAATCTTGCCCATCTACGTACTGACCAGGCTCGTTGTTGCTTAACTTCGGAGATCTTACGAGAAATGGTATTTAAATGATATATATATATATATATATATATATATATATATATATATATATATATATATATATATATATATATGAATGAATATTTTCGGTTTTTATAATAGATTGTATTTTGAAGAAGATTGGCGTTATTAATAACAAAACATAACCAGGGGCATTTTTCAACCGAAATAAACTTTTAATCTTATCTAATTCGTTTGCGTTTTACTTTATTTCCTTTTTTTTTCTCCTTCTTCTTCTTCTCTTCGGGATTTCACGTCGTTTTCGTTGGCTGATAATCAATAATATTCGGTTTTTGCCTCTTTTCACGGCTCAAAGCCATACAATTAATTGATTAGATTCGATGTTTCTACGACAGCGCATTTGAATGCAATTAACTCGGTGCATTCATTATGGAATATTACTAATTAAGCGAAATCATCTGCAAATGATCTCTTTACAATCCAAAACAAATGCCTGTTTGACACTTGCAAACTAAATACAATAAAATCTCCTGTTATCAATTAAAATGATCATAAATCAAATTAGAATTAAAAAAAAAACAATTCTGATTGAACAAATAAGAATGAAATATCCAGCAAAATAGTATTTTACGATTAGTACAAATCCTACAATTGTGACTGTTGTTAAAAATGATAATAACGAAACAATTACCAAAGGACAAATAAAAAAAATAGTAAAAGAGAAAAGATGTTCGTACAGTGGGTATCTAAATAGAGAAACTGATAATTTCAAAACACAGTAAATGCGTCATAGCCACCTATGACGCAGCAAAGCACCCCCCAAACAATAAACTAACAATTTTTGAACAAATATATGAGATGTTACTTCACACAGTAAACGATTGTAATAAGTTGTTTCAATATAAAAGCAAACAGCACAGGGTAAACAAAACGATAAACTTCTGGGATTTTTAGACTGAGACTATGAGACATACCAACCAGTTCAAGTATGAATCTTGTTCTTGTGTCGCTAGACCGTAGAAAGAAGATAAAAAAAAGCGAAGAGGCGGAAACAAACACCTTTCCATTATGCTTAATATAAAAAAATAAATAAGTGAATAGGCACAACTAAGTAATTTTTTACACACACACACACACACATATATATATATATATATATATATATATATATATATATATATATATATATATATATGTATCCCGTTTGTTTTGAATGCTAATTATATTTTTAAAAATAAAAATTGTAATCCCCTTATATTAAATGACTGCGCCAACATTGCTATAACTAGATATTTTTTTATTAAAATTTAAATTATGTAACTGTCAGTCTATAGTCAGCAACTGAAGACTCCATTGTGCATGACTTTCCGAGTCATGGCATTATATATATATATATATACATACATACATGATATTATATATATATACGTTATTTATATAGGCACAAATATTTAAATAAGCTGCTCTGTTTATAATACACAGTATTAACAACATTTACCGTTTAATAATCGAACCTGTATCCTACACGTAACCGTCATATAGGTTGAAGTGCTATACTATTTATCTATGAAGATAGCGTCTGGTTAGCAATGTCGAATTATTGCTTTGAAATTACAAATTTTCGATGTCGGAGGACGCATATTTTCTCTGAAATTTCTTGGACATTTTAATACGTTTTATTATAAGCAGAACAATTACTTAATTATTTGTGTCTGTATAGATAATGTATAACAATAAAGGTATTAAAATAACTGTCGGACTTCGACCATTTCATTATATATATATATATATATAATGAAATGGTCGATAATACACACATATATATATATATATATATATATATATATATATATATATTAGGTTGGTGCAAAAATAATATCGTTTTCTCACATATGTTACTATGTGAGAAAACGACATTATTTTTGCACCAACCTATATATATATATATATATATATATATATATATATATATATATATATATAATACTAAATTAAATAAATATACTCTCTAATAAATAAACGGAGTGCCTATTCATATGCAAGTATCCCCAAAGCATAACGTTTAAAGTAATTACACACACAGACACACCCGTGTGTGTGTGTGTGTGTAAGAAAATTATAGCGAAAATTGCAATCTGAAAAAGACAATCCATAACATCTATGGGACTTTTATTATACACAGAATTATCACCCAACAATTACACAAATGCAAATGCCTTATAAAATCCAGCATCCCGAAATGAATGATAAAGGGAACGATGATCCTGTTCCCCAAAAGCCACCAACAAATATTGCAAGTGATTACAGACCTAAATCATGCCTGCCCCTAATACAGAAAATATTTTGTTAGCAATTTCAGATCTGTAAGTTGGAAAGGGAAAGGATGTTAATCTTTCTTTCTCTTTTTTTTTCAAAACTATATAGCTGGTAATATCTTTTTTTCAAAAAGGTATAGCTGGTAATTTTTTTTTTTTTCAAAAACGTATTGCTGGTAATAATTTTTTACAAATTATTTCTGGTATTAAAACCTATTTTTATACTTTCATAGTTTTGACCCCAGTGTGGGGGTTAACTATTAGCTCATAGCTGGGATGATAACAGGTGATACCACCCCGAGTCATGGTGTACATGGGAACACCAGCAGTTAAGAGGTGGTTCCACGCTCCTCAAAACCTTCTGATCAGAGCGCCGACCCAGGACGCGGATGTAGTTTATCGTCTTACCCAGGACGGATGTATAACATTCATTTCTGCTAAGTAATGGAGACATTTACACAAACGGGATATTCAACAATTATACAATTCGGAAAGCAGAAATAAGTAACGCTGTTGATACACACATAAAACAAAGACAAGTGGGCACATGAGGAGAAAAAATAGGCGTCTAATAGCGTCATTTTAGAGCAATTTACTACATAATTACTACAGTGTTTGACGACATAAGTGACTCGAAAGCTTATCAGGCGTATCCCCATTGCAACAGGACATATCCAGGACAAAGTTTCCAGTGTATTTAAACATATTAAGTTAAAGGCTATCTATCAATACATTTATACTATGTTTTATTCGGTCGAGCTGGCTCGGCCATTCGGGAGTCTATTACACCAACGATCACGGATCTGCATCAAGGTCACAAGGTGATTTGGTTGGCATTCTGTCTCATGACATAGCTAGTCGATATAGGTTGTTGCTGGACGGCCAGCTCGTCTTGCTCCATGTCTAAGTCGCCAGAGCAGTAGATTACTCGCGTGTTTTGCTCGTCAGCCCTATTCATCAAAGCGCATTCTACGCTCGTGTAAGATTGTAGAAATATCAGGGATGGGTGCTTACAAGTATGATTTTGTTCGATCTTGTCTCCAAGAGATGTTAAATATATCTTTCAGCATCCCAGCGTAGGTTCCATCAAACTTAGACTCGACGGGTAGGTTTAATGTCTAAGCTATTGTTGTGGCCTGTTTAGGGACCAGTAAAGAAAGACACGGAAGACGAAGGTAGGTTGAACAAGTGTATTGAAATAACATATACAAACAAAGCAAGACTGTTAGTAATAAGCAGATAGAAGTGTCCGTCCGAACGACCAGCTTACATTCCGTCTCGGCTGCCCAACGACTGTATATTTAACAGTCCCCCACGAGGAATATATGTGGCACAAGGCCGATTTTAATGTTGGTTACTCCGAGCCCGTAGGCTCGGGCAAAAATATTCCCTTAGAACCCGCATAAGCGGGTTCGGGATCTGTCTACCACTCCAGCCAAAACTCTACCCTTCGGCAAAGCCTCGCCCGGGTTCCTCTCTGCCAAAGCAGAGAGTTCGACAGAAGTGGCACACAATCAGAGACTGCTCAAAGACTGTATATTTAACAGTACCCCTCCCACGAGGAATGTATGTGGCACAAGGCCTAGTTTAACGTGGGTTTCTCCGAGACCGTAGGCTCGGCCAAAAATATTCCCTTAGAACCCGCATAAGCGGATTCGGGATCTGTTTACCTCCCCGAGAAGAAACCTTCGGGACAGCTTCGTCCGGGTTCCTCTCTTCCAAACCAGAGAGTTCGAGAGAAGTCGCCCACAGTTAGAGACGGCGTGTCGACTGCATTTTAGGAAGTCTCGCAGTTGATATTTATGAGAGGAGGGAGAGATTTATTTTCTACTGTAGGAGGCTTTACCACAACAGCTATTAAAGCATAAATTAACAGCGCATCTACTGTGGCTTATTAAAGTCTTTGATTCTGTCCATAGGTGGGGAATAGAGAAGATCTTTCTGGCAAATGGAATCGTCTTTGAGAAAGTAACTACCATATTGATGTTATACAAAAATGCCAAATCTTCGGTTCGATCCCCAGACGGAGACAGTAGCTTCATCGAGATCAAAGCTGAGGTCCTTCAGGCTTATTCCTTGAACCTTGTCTTCTTGTTATAACCCTTGACTATGTATTGAGAACTTCCCTTGACAAACATCTTCATCTAGGTTTTATTTTAACACCATGACTCTCAATCAATACATTAAAATATATTGAAAACACTTCAAGCACACAATACTATGCCTATAAGAACCAAGCTAGAAGAGATGAATATAATGAAATACATCGCTATAGTGAAAATACATTACACATTTGACAGTTTTCTATGACCGTCATATTTCACTCAGTTTTTTTCTTATGTTATCTTTTCAATTGAAATTTTGTACTATTACTTCAACTTCCCTTCTGCTACGTATCTGTCGTCTGTTCTTTTCAACTTGCTAATGAGTGGGACGTTCTTAAGGCAATATTTAGGTATGACTGATCTGTCGGGAGATGTGGCTGTACCTGTAAGAAAACGAGCTTGGACCGAGAAAGAAAAACGCTAGTAAAATACCTTGTCAGTGACCACATATGCAGAATGATGGAGTGGCGATTGTGATTATTACTAGTTAAGTGTTTTCAAATGTACCGAACGTACTGGGAGAATTAGAAATCTGAAAAAGAAGAGGTGCAAGAGGAGGAGGACGAAGGTGAAGGAGGAAGAAATGGAAAGAGAAGAAAAACAAGAAGAAGTGGAGGAGGAGTAAGAAGAGGGGGAAGATGAAGAAAAAAGCGAAGAAGAATAAGAAGAATGAAAGGAAGAGGAAGAGGAAGAATAAGAGGAAGAAGAAAACTAAGACTAAGAGGAAGAGTAGAATTATTAAGGAGGAGAAAAATTTCTCTTCAACAGATCGTTAGGCCACTTCACTACAAACAATTACCTTTATCTGAGATGAGCGCCTCTTCTCCCTCTCTACGTCTCTCACTCTTTTTGTATCTCTACGTAAACCTCTCTCCTTCTGATTTACTCTACATGTCCCTCCCTCTTTCTGTTTCCTTTTCTGTCGCTCAACACAGTCTGGGTTAATACGATTACTTCCGGTTTCTGATCTTAATTGACTGGAGGCATTATTATGTACATGTTTTATGTGCATGAATTAAAATGGACTACAGTGAATATCCCGTTCATTACCAAATAATTACCTGTCAGATGCCTAACCTCATCGAGTTGGATCTGTTTGTTAGTGTCTAACGCATGTTGCATCACTGTTCATGAGCGGTATTTCTAGAGGATCATTATAGCCATTTCATTTTTAAATTTGAAGAACAAGGCAGCCAAGCCGACATAGGTATCACATATCTAGATATTTAGGAACGCCCTCAGCGGAGACTGATGAAACTAGGTAACATGACTTTTTTCTAAGTGGGCAGGATGTGAAAGTTTTTTGCTGTGGGGTAAACTACAGGCAAACATTTTGGAGTGACCTTGCATTTGATGAACAAAAACACATTAAAATGCGAAATTTTTGTATTTCTTTTTGAAAAGTAAAAGATAAAATTTCAGTAAGTAAAATATATTTGCATTTATTTTTCAGTTTTTGTCTAGGTTTCCCTTGGTACCGAAAAGTTCGATTTGGATTCATCTGTGTACAATGCATTCTATTAAATTGTGAATATTTTGCATGAGAAACTTAATATTTCGTTTTCAACATTAGCGCATCACTAGAACTTTTGTAATTACCAAAAGAGATGGAAATTTGCATCAAGTTAAGGGAATCATGAAAAAAAGAGCAATATCGTTCGATTTGCAAAGATGTATTATACCATCTTGTTTATGCATAACAGGAACAGTAACCTTTCAACAAGTACTCTTCTAAAATATGTCAAAAATACCTCGAATCAAGAAAAAAAAAAGGAAAAATATTGGCCGCCGCATTCTCTTAGTCCCTCTCTCATTGAATCATTATCGAATGAATTGGATAGGAGGTTTTGAAGAGAATATTCAAAGAGTGAGAGTGAGCTTTTTCAGTGCGTGAAGAATGCTTGAGAAGGTGTGCAAAAACTGTTGGAAAGAATGTCAAGAGTTTGTATAGCAGTAATTAAAGCTAATGATTGTTTTATTGACGAAAACAAAATATTATGCAGTTGTATGACAATTTTTTTCATTTTATTTTAGTTATTTTTAATTAAGTGCTCATTCTTAATAAAATTGCCAATTAGTTTCTGAAATTTTACATTATAGAAAAATACAACAATTTAACATTTTAAGGTATTTTATAAAAGAATTTCAGGCTTTTCCGTAAACTCTTTGTCTGTAGTGTATGTACCTAGTGTACCTGTATCAGACCGGGTGTCATAATGGGTACATTGGGTTTCGTGTATTTGTACCGCATCATCCCTTTACTGGTATAATATTCCCTCGCTTAATGGTGATAATGCATTAATATCTCTTGGAACGTAATGGAATGTGGTTGGCGTATTGAGTAACTTGTTATAAATTGTTTTCCAGGGGGAAATGTTTGTTACTACATGCGTGAGAATGCGAATATAATAAAATTATTAGAGGAATAAAAAGAAGAGGCAAAACGAATGGGGATATTTATTTGCTGCGCATTATGCAGCTTTATTTATTTCTATCATAAAGGCAAATGTTATGAGTACAATTCAGATGAAAGCCTTAAAATAATATGTATTTGTGATTCAAAAGGATCAACCAATCGAACCCAGGAGACCAGACTTGGATAGTGGATATGAACGTTCTGTCTGATGCCGAAGTGACACATAGAAGGGGTAAAACATTGAATAAATATCAAAGTCTTATTCTTAAAAGCATTGTTGATATTTGGGAATAGGAAAGGCGTATTTGTAAAGAGGTTCAAGAACAGAAAGATCCAAGAAAAACTGATATTTTAGTGTTAAAATTGGCATTAACATCAAAAGAAATACACATACACACACACGCACACATACACACATATATATATATATATATACACATATATATATATATATATATATATATATATATATATATATATATATGTGTGTGTGTGTGTATTTAGGCAGAAAATTCTAATTTAGTCATGTGTGATTAAATACATTACAGACGTTATGTCTGCTAATTTTTAACAAAATCCGTTCATACATACGAATAACATTCCGTGTATTGATATTAAAGGATGAGAGAAATGTGCCATAGCTGTTTAAATTTCTTTTATTTTCATTTCTCAAGTACTTTCGATCTTCTTCAAAGATCATCTTCAGTGGTGCAATTAGTACAAAACTATATGTTGTTCATTAGTACAAATATTTATACAAAGTTGTGCGTTGTTATCCACTACCGTAATTTTTTTTCATTATGCTTTTAAAAAAATTTTAGCCCGCATTGAACAGAATCAACTATGAATACTACAGTATTGTTCTGAAATGCCTATAAAGGAACAGTTTTCTCACGCTTTAATGCGCGCATGATCATGACATCATAACATGAAAAAAAAAAATTCCATAATGGATAATTTTTTCACGTTCTAATGTATGCTCAACACATAGTCAACCGTTTTGCATTTAAAGCATAATGAAAAAAATAAAAATAAACTACGGTAATAGATAACAACACAAAACTTTGCATAAATACTTGTAATAATAAACAAACATATAGTTTTGTACGACTTGCACCCCTGAAGATAATCTTGGAAGAAGATCGAAAGTACTTGGGAAATTAAAATTGAAGAGATTTAAATAGCTATAGCTCATTTCTCTCGTAGTTTAACATCAATACACGGAAGGTGATTCGTAAGTATGAACGGATTTTATTAAACATTTTAAAGACATAATGTCTGTAATTTATTTAATCAGACACACACACGCACATATATAGAGATAGATAGATACAGTAAGAGAGAGAGAGAGAGAGAGAGAGAGAGAGAAAGAGAAAGAGAAAGACAAAACTGTAAAACGTAAGTATTTTATCCTTAACAATGGTAGTCATAACTTGTCGCGTGATGATAACTCCGATGTAGTTTTATGAACAGTGAGTTTGTCTCGCTACATCAATTATGGCTGGAGTAGCGTGATTTACTAAGCGTCGCTTTATTTTAACTCAGTAGGGATGTTCAATCCCTACTGAGTTAAAATAAAGCGACGCTTAGTAAATCACTAATGGGGCACTTCAATGTGGTGTAATGTTTATCAAGCTAATCACTCTGGTTCAATTAAGATTAACATGCTGAGGATACCGTGCACCGAACATATGAGCAACAATGATGTTTTAGAGAAAATGGAAACAAAAAGGAAACCTAATACTGGAAGAGGCAGCTGAAATTTCTGAGGCACGTAATGAGGAAGAAAGGCTTGGAAAACATGATCCTCGCGGGACAGATTGAGGGAAAGATGGACAGAAGAAAGCAGCGGTAACATACTGGATGGGCTTTAGCAAATGGATGACAGAAAAGGGTTTGGGAGAAATAACAAAAGGTGTTAAAAGCGACAAGGGACAGGAGGATGTGGTGGGTAATGATCGCCTACCTCCTGAAGGAACACGGCACATAAAAGAAGCAAAAGTGAGTTCGATCCTCACTGGGTGCCCCATACTTTGGGGCTTGTACCACATTTAAATTATTATTAGAAATTCATTATAACTTGTTTGAAGAAAATAAAAGGGTAATTTCTCGAAAACTGAAAAAAACTAAATCTGAACCAATGCTTGCACTGACAAATATTTTGTAATGTGGCATCATCCTGAATCAGTGTAAGATGATTTTGACAGCAAAATATGAAAACAATAAAATATGACAACAGCAAAATACGAAGGCAGCAAAGTATGACAACAGCAAAATATGAAGGCAGCAAAATATGAGTAATGACAGGATATGAAATGTTTTTAGAGCTTGCTTAAAATACAATCAATGAAAGATCCTTGTATCAAGCGTATATATAGAAATAAATTCAATGATACATCTCAAAATCAATATATATTGATTAATAAGGCTTCGAGTCTACGTGGAATGGAATCAAACAAATTTTGAATTATTTCCAGTTGAATTTTATTCCATTCTTCAATCAAAAGCTCAGTAAGTTGTTTCAGCGACGATGGGAAAGGAGGAAATTTGTTCCTAACTCTCTGCTTTAGAACTCCCCATAACGGTTCAATTATATTGAGATCTGGTGATTGTGCTGGCCATGGAAGATGTTTAATTACGTTATAATGCTCATCAATCCATGAGTTCAGTTAAAATGTGTATTATCATCTTGGCATATGGCACTTTCTGGTAACAATATGGCAGCCATTGTAAGGACATTGTTATTGAGAATGTCGAGATATTTATCTGCAGTAATTCTGTCATTCAGAGTGATAGGACCAGAAGAATAACAAGAAAATGCCACCCAAATCATTAGTGAGACACCTCCATATTTGACTGTCAGGGCTATGCAATCCGAATCATAGGCTTCACGCGGTGTTCTCCAGCCATAAACACGCCCTTTTGTAGAAAATAACGCGAAAGACGACTCATCAGACCAAATAACTGTTTTTCCATTCTCGAGTGTCCAATTTATGTGAAAATTACAAAATTCATTTCGCAACTTGGCGTTCGACTTTGTGATCAGAGGTTTAGCAATCGCCGCCCTTACGTAGATATCAGATTTGTGGATCTTCCGACATACTGTGCGCGTAGGAACTGCATTACGGACTAATGGGTGCTTCAATAATTTTATGATTTTTGCCACAATTCATTTTAAAGCTTGTCAGTCTCTTACGGTCAACTTTGGATTCCGTCCATTATTATTCTTTGCTTCTCATATTTTAACTTATTTTGTGCAAACTGGTATAACCATGGACACTACAGCTCGTGACACATTCAACAATTTAGACGTTTTGTTCACAAGCGCTCCTGCTAATCGAGCACCAACTAAATAAAGTGTTCATCTGAAAGTTTAAATTGTACTAGTGATAAGAACAGTGAGTTTAGTGTGATTTTCTTGAGTAACATCTCAAGGGAGGGGACTAAGTTATGAGGTTTTTGAGAGTTTAAAAAATAAGTATTAAGAACTATTGTCAGAAACATTGATATTATTAACTACCCACTGGGAACATTTTAAAACATTTATGCAGTATTTATAATTTTATTAAGGCTGGTTTTCAATTTTAAAACTTGTCTAAATTATTCAATGAAACATGTCTCAATGAAAATACACTGTCAAAATATACACATTACATATATTACATATTAGGTTGGTGCAAAAATAACGTCGTTTTCTCACATAGTAACATATGTGAGAAAACGACATTATTTTGCACCAACCTAATACATATATATATATATATATATATATATATATATATATATATATTATGTGGTGCACTTTAATTTATATTATAATGAATCATTTATACAAAAATTGTGAATTTTCAAATTTCAAACTTAGCCTTCCACAAGTTTGTATTCGTTATCAATAACAAAAAAAAAAAACATGGTTTTACATTAAATTTTTTCGTCTCGGATGCTACCTGAATTTTAGCAAAAGCAAAATAGTTTCCATGCCTGATGATGACTGGAAGAACCGTCGAAAGTACTTGCATATTTAAGGAAGACCTAATACAGTTTATAATTTTAAAAAACAAGGATCATAACATCCATCAAATGGTTAGTGGGTTAATGCATCTTTAAAATTTAGGTAGTGAAAGGATTTCGCCATTTTATATCATTAACATTAGTAATTTACTTTTTGTATGAATGATTCATTGTAATATATATATATATATATATATATATATATATATATATATATATATATATATATATATATATATATATATATATATATATATATATATATATTAGGAGATCAATTGATTTCACTACCTTGGTTCAAACCTATCCTCACGCAGTTTTTATCAATTGACCTCCCAACTCTTTATTTTAAAAAAGATATACAAAAATACAATGCAATGAACGCTATATTATTTGAGAAAATAAACAAACGCACGGCGTTGGGTGTAATAGAAAGGGTGGATGATGCAAAGAAGGAATGAGAAGAAGAAGAAAAAAAAGAAGAAGGGGAGGAGGAGAAAAGCGAGGGCATTATGAATGTAACGGTGGGGGGTTAATACGTGTTAACCAGTTTCATATGAATTTCTATATCTTCCTCTCTCTC
>OZ010581.1:68450966-68468466 GCA_963932145.1 Acanthosepion lycidas | reverse complement strand
GGCTGTGAGCAACGATAAGGTCCACTCCACTTCATCAGGAAACATTTTCATACGTGCCAGAACACATTTCATAGAAAACAACTGGTGTCATGGGTTGCTTACTGTTGATTCTGATGTTTCGATATAGCCCTTGGTGTTCACTGAAGAAAGAGTGGAAGTGAATAGCCGACTTTACCAGAAAATATAGGGGAGAGATGAAAATTTTGGAAATTCTTATATCTTCACTCAAGACGGAGCTCTCGTACATGGGGCATCTTTTTTGCGGAACTTGCGGAAGAGACATTTCCATAGATTTTTAAGAGCTCAATTTAACCTATTTTTTTAAAGCATTACGCCCCGAGAAAAGCGTGAATCCACTAGGATGCAGGGGTTGCAGAAGATTTGGAGCGAGAGCAGATAGGAGTGATAGAAGAAAGGATGAGGAGAGGGATAGTGGGTAGATCAAGGTAACTGGAGATGTCGTTTGATATTACATTTGAATAGTTGGAGATTATAGCTCTCAGGGAAACAGTAATTGGGAAGGGTGTTCCATAGGCGAGAGGTGCGAGGTATGAAGCTATTGTAGTAGAAGAGACGGTTACACTTAAAAGTTTCTACAGTGTAAGGGTGAGAGCGGGATGCCAGCCTCGTAGGGCGCTTGAATTCATGGAGACTGGGAACCAGTGAAAGCAGCTCAGCGGAGCAATTACCATGAAAGTATTTGTAAAAAAGACAGAGAGAGGCAACGGCGTGTCTGTGAGAGAGCAACTGTAGACGAGATGCCAGATCAGGGCCAATTATATTACATATCCGCCTCTGGATCTTGTCAAGAACTCCGAGGTAAACAGAAGGTGCACCAGACCATAGATGGCAGCAATACTCCATGCAAGGGCGAATGGTTGATTTGTATATTTGAAGTATCGATTGCGGGGAGAAAAATTTCCTGGCGCGTCACAGAGAGTCAACTTTCCTCGCGGTAGACGAAGCAATTGACTCAATTTATTTGTTCCATTTCAGGTCAGCAGTCAGCGTGAGACCGAGCAGACGCAGAGAATTGCTCTCATGAAGTTGACTATCAGACATTCTAATGGGGGGCAGGGAAGGATCTCCATGGTGATTAATAGAGAGTAGTTTAGTTTTCGAGGCATTAAATTTGACCAGCCAGTTCTTGCCTCAGTTAACAACCGATTGGAGGTCCATTTCAAGACGCACGGAAGGGTTGGATGCCAACTTGGGGATCTATGGCGTCAGGAAGGTCGTTGATGAAAATAAGGAATTGAGTGGGGCCAAGGATGGAGCCTTGGGGAACACCTGCGTTCGTGTGATAGGAACTGGAGGAGAATCCGTTGAGGACGACCTTCAATACACGGTTTGACAGGAATGATTGTATCAGGTCAAACAATCGACCTGTAATACCATAACCCTGGAGCTTGCGAAGAAGGGTGGCATGCCAAACCCTATCAAACCCTTTATTACTGCATGACATAAATCCTATTGACTTAGAGAACAACGTCACACGTACGTCTTGCTCAACTTTGTCATACACGTGAGAAGATCTTATGACTTCGTGATACAATTTGAATAAAGCAGTGGTGAAGATGTCATATGCTTGTGTGTCTGTGTGTGTGGATTTGACATGTCAGCTTTGGCGCTGGAGTGATAGAGGGTACTGTCCATATGTCTGCATTTACTTTCACCGAAGCAATTCGTTATCTGAAACTGGTTAGAGTAAATAATCAGCCATATCTTATCTTGTAAAGCGATATGGCAAGTGTAGAAAGCAGAAAGTGAAAAGAATCATGCCTTTGCTAAGACAAATAGTGTGACAATATAATAATTGGCGTTGCTCGTTATTCGTTTTATATAATATATATATATATATATATATATATATATATATATATATGTATATATATATATATATATATATATATATTAGGTTGGTGCAAAAATAATGACGTAATAATGACGTAATAATGTCGTTTTTGACGTTAAAAAATACGTCAAAAAACAACATTGTTACGTCATTATTTTTGCACTAACCTAATATATATATATATATATATATATATATATATATATATATATATATATATCGATACGCATTGATCAGATATGAATGTACGAGAGAAAATCATGGAGAATTGTAGCTAAATTGGTAAAACCACGTCAGTCAACTTTGCTTTTCGTCCAATATTACTCTTTGATATTTTGTCTTGTTTTGTGTAAGCTGTCATGACCGTGGACACATTCAATAATTCCGAAGTTTTGGTCAGAGATGCTCCTGCTTATCGACCTACAAATATTTGTCCTCTTTGAAAATTTAACAGGTCGCACGTTTTAGTATCTAACTCTTTTACCTGAACATAAATAATGATTTAGTTAAGTGGAAAAACAAGGTAAAGGATTAAATGCGAAACAGTTACCTTTTACGCAAGCTTGATGTTTAACAATACCCGGAAATGTCGGAATTGAAAACCGTTATATTTTAGCGAGCTTATTACATTTTGTCTAACCCATATATATATATATATATATATATAAGTGATAAAATTTAAGAGGAGAATTTGAGATAATTATAATTAAGTTATTGATCGAGTCTCGAGGAAGCGTCAACAGAATGCAGAAACTTGATACCGACTGTATAATTCCGCTACCTGTTGAGGTTTCTATTAGATGCAATGAATTACTTAATTATAATAATTTCAAATCCTCCTAATAATTTCTATTCCTTGTATATCCTTGCTTTAAATGCTGTGGATGGAGCGGCTTGGTGATAGTAATCGTGTCTCGTGGGGTTACAATCCTATGGTTAAGGAGAAACTCGGATGAGTTCCACCACGGAATATGTGATCCAGCGGCGCTATATCGAGTCTAATTGGTTAACTCCTCGTCACCGAGGCCCGTTTGTGCAGTTGGTATGACGTTTGCCTGACAACCTAACTTCAATTCTCGGTAGTGGATGCTCACTGCTGATGAGTCCCAAATGAAGGACGAAATGGCCGTCCAGTGCTTTCTGCCTTGTGTTGACGTTTCTTCTGGACTCAATGAATTACTTAAAATAAAATGACAGATTAACACTGTTGGAAGATCACTCTACACATTGCCAGTAAGTTTTTGTTTCATCGGCGTTTTTCTCGTGATAGTGGTAGATATAATTTTCCCCGTCCACAAATATTTTTCCACCAGTGTTTGACTTTCTGGAGTTAGCTATGGGTTCCAAATAAAAATATGATCCGTAAAATCAAGAATCTATTAGATGTTTGTGGTACGCACTGCTGGAGTGAATTGAAACAGCTACCTTAGTTTTTCTCTTGCTTTAAAAAATAAATTTTTCTGTCTTTTTTCCTATTTATGGTAACTACCTTTCTGCCTGTTTAGAGTAATTAAAGTTATGAGTGTGCAAATTTCTATATTAAAATAAGTCTTAAAAATGGTAACTTAAAAAAATCATAGGCCATAATCTCATTTTAAAAAGAAATAAAAGGAATAAAATAAGAAATTAAAATTAAAAGTTTATTCATATTTAAAATGCAATGACATATTAACAGTGTTACAAGATTGCTCTAGACATTGCCATTATGTTCTTTCATTGGCGTTTTTCTTATGACAGTGGTAGCTGTAATTTCCCCGCCCACAAATATTTGATATTTGTTTGATTTTCGGAATTTAGCAAAGTGTTCCAAATAAAAACATGATCTATAAAATCGAGAATCTATTAGACATTTGTGGTACGCACTGCTGGGTGAACTGAAACAGCTAGCTTAGTTTTCTTTTGCTTTAAAAAAGAATTTTTTCTCTTTATTTGTATTCATGGTAACTACCTATCCTGTTGTTTAGAGAAATTAAAGTTATGGGTGTGCAAATTTCTATATTAAAAAAACTCTTTAAAAAATGGTAACTTCAAAAAATTATCAGAGGTAGACAATTATCCAGGGACGCATGATTAATCTTTTTATTGTATTTATCTTGCATTCGTAAAACTTACTTTCTTACCGCAAAACATCAACCTGAAAATCTTGTAGGATCAGGACTTTCATATGTATGCCATGTATGGCGCCAACTCAGTTCACGAATATTTAAAAACTCAGCCGCATACAACTGCTTTCTAATATCAATGGTTGAAAAAAGTTTTGAGCGAGTGAAGCCAGAGGGTCTTGACGAAGATCATCCTTCTTTGAGCACTATGAACTGGCGCTACAGTTTCACAAACAAGGTATTGTACAAAATAACAGAAACCATGTCACTTGAGGACGATCAACCGCAGTAACGAATAAAATGGAAAGCAGATGTAACTCAAAGAGAAAATAATGGCATAATCAATATGCTGACATTCCACACTACTTCGAATAGAAGGCTAGGAAGGAAACCCCCCATCACTACTGGAAAGAGCGATGAAAAGTACTAGACTTGGAAACCTATTTTCTTGAAAAATATTTTATGAGAAAGATTTTATGAATTTCAACCCAGCTCAGTTTCAAAAAACGTTATTACAATCACCTCAGTAATTTCAATCACGAAACCTATAAACATATTACCACCCTGTCTACATATATATGGAAGATTAAACAAGAAGAACAATGGTCCCGTTTTGAAATGGGAAATAGTAAAAAAAAAGATGTTATAAATATAAGACAGGTGATACATTTTGTTCACTATGTATGGGGAAAAAAGCCATTGCTACCCATAAGGAACCTAAAAGTTTATTAAACCAAAAATCGGAAATTCTTATTAAGTGTAGGAATAGTAATGGCTGATTATTAGAATAGAGGTTTTTTTTTGTCTTGTTATTGGCTTAGCAATAAAATAACATACTCTTTTTTTGTTCTTCTTGTCTTATTTATTTTTTTGTCACGTGGTTATGATTTTATTGGTTTTTCTTAGGTTGGGGTTTTTTGGCGTTAAAAATACGTAAAAAAAAACTAATATCAATAAATACTGTTCCGTTATTTTCCTTTTTAGCCGGCTTTACCCTGAAAAACCTACCTTAGATGAAACCTAGGTAGGTTTGCCTGGCTCCTTAGGACTATTTTAGTATATATATATATATATATATATATATATATATATATATATATATAATTTACATTATTTATATGCAGACTATAGTCTTCATCTTTTTTGTTGTTATAACGTTTTGGCAGTTGTGCCCTATGGGCTTCTTCAAGTCTATGTCGATTCAAGTAACCAGCATATAATTATACGGCTCGATATACACCGGATGAAGATTGGGAGGCGCAACGAAAGATACGTTGTGATAAAAACAACAACGATAAGGACAATAGTCTGCACGTAAATAATGTAGATAATGATAACTCATCATCCCAGTAATACATCGATATGAAAATATAATTGCAATATCCACATTCAAACTAATGTCGTTTGTATGGGAAACCAATCGGTTCAAGCTTCTCTAATTGTTACATGTCCCACGTAAAAATGGGTATTTGAAAAAGTTACTAAACCCAAAATAAAAGAGATTTTATTAAATTTATTTTGGTGAAAATAAGCATATTAATCTCCTCAGATCGGTCGGATGAAATGAATATGCTTATATTCACAAAAAAGATTTATTTACTGAATGGATTTTTTAGGGTTTTTTGCCTAAATATTCTTATAATTTGCTCTGTATCATATATTGTGGTCTTTGGAATAATCACTACAAATTATATTTTGGTATTACATACATACATACCATATATATATATATATATATATATATATATATATATATATATATATATATTTATGTGTGTGTATGTATGTGTGTGTGTGTTTGTGTATGTGTGTTTGTGTATGTGTGTTTGTGTGTAGGTTATTAGGACCGTCGCCTGATAGAACGAATATTAGTTTTTCAAGGCCTTTTTTCTTTTCTAATTGATTTAATTTACCGGTGAATTGGAATAAACTAGGTTTAAACAAATGGACTGTAGAATATTATGTGTATACAATTTTGTGAGTATGCATATTATATATATATATATATGTATATATATATATGGGGGTAGGGTCTCTCTTTCTCTCTCTCTCTCTCTCTCTCTCTATATATATATATATATATATATATATATATATATACATATATATATGGGGGCGGGGTCTCTCTCTCTCTCTCTCTCTATATATATATATATATATATATATATATATATATATATATGTGTATATTACTTTCGACCATGTTTCTGCCAACATGACGTTATTTGCATATTTGTGCAATGTTATACATATGCAAGTATAAGAAAGTCGTACTCGCTCTTTCTGCGGCAGAAAAAGATCACAAAGAAAAAAATATTCTAATCTACAATTCTTTCTTTTTCTCCTGCCATTTATATAATGTAATATTATCTAACGCCATAGTGAAAAAAAAAAGTTCCCCCTTTTTTGGATTCGAACGATACCAAGCAAGTGAATTCGATAACGCCTGCATTCTGAATGCGATCGTGAAACAATGAAATTAAAGCTATCTTTATTCACATCGTGCGTAAGAAAAACAATTAGATTGCTTCGAGAACTTGGGCGTTCTGGTTATATCATCACAACACTGTTTTGTAGACTTCAACTTCAGTTTTTCAGCAGGCTTCCAATTTCGGCCTGCTTATATCAGTATAATAGCAAATTATTTTCCTGGTAGACATTCTGGAAATTATTCACTGCCAATGATTTTCTTATTGAATCAAATTGGTCCTTACTTGGAGAGAAAGAGAGAGGGAAAGGAAGAGAGAGAGAGAGAGAAGGATAGGTAAAGGTAGAGAGATGGAAAGAGTCCGTAAGAAAGAGGGTGTGAAAGACAAGGAGAGGCAGGGAGAGGGGAGGAGTTCAAAAGAATGAACGAGTTAGAGAGATAGAAAGAAGGTTTGCAAAATTTAGGCAGAGTAGAGAATTTCGAAAGAAGGAGATAAATAGATAGATAGATAGATAGATCGGGAGGAGTAAGGAGAGAGAGAAGGGGATAGATATAGGTAGACCGATGCAACCAAAAATAAAGATCTATCAAGCGAGAAGAGAGACAGAGTGTAGGAGATAGATAGATAGATAGATAGATAGATAGAGAGAGAGGTAGGGAGAGAGAAGGGGATAGATATAGGTAGACCGATGCAACCAAAAATAAAGAGCTATCAAGCGAGAAGAGAGACAGAGTGTAGGAGTTAGATAGATAGATAGATAGATAGATAGATAGATAGATAGATAGATAGATAGGGAGAGAGGAGGGGATAGATATAGGGTGACCGATGCAACCAAAAAAAAAAAAAAAACAGCTATCAAGCGAGAAGAGAGACAGAGTGTAGGAAATAGATAGATAGATAGATAGATAGATAGATAGATAGATAGATAGATAGATAGATAGAGAGGTAGGGAGAGAGGAGGGGATAGATATAGGGTGACCTATGCAACCAAAAAAAAAAAATAAAAAGAAACAGCTATCAAGCGACTAGAGAGACAGAGTGTAGGAGATAGATAGATAGATAGATAGATAGATAGATAGATAGATAGATAGGTAGGGAGAGAGGAGGGGATAGATATAGGGAGACCGGTGCAACAACAACAAAAAAAAAAAACAACAGCTATCAAGCGAGAAGAGAGACAGAGTGTAGGAGATAGATAGATAGATAGATACGAATATATTACGATAGTGATAATGAGAGATATAGAAAGAAAGAAAGAAAGAAATGAAGAAAGAAAGGCGTATGTTAGAAAGATAGGAAGAATCGAGAAGGTTAGAAAGATAGGGTGAAATCGAAATGGATAGGTTGAGATAGATAGATAGATAGATAGATAGAGAGAGAGAGAGAGAGAGAGAGAGACAGACAGACAGACAGACAGACAAACAGAGAGACAGAGAGACAGAGAAAAGTTGAGAGATGGAATGAACCTGAAAGAATGAGCAAGTTATAAAAAGCATGAAATAAATAATGGTAGAAAGAGAAAAGGAGTGAGTAGGCTGTGTAGGAGAAAATCGAAATAAAGATAGACGGGGTAAGAAAATAGGGTAGAAGCAGAGAGAGGGTGATGGTGAGCTCGGAGGAGAAACTGGGTTTGAAAAAAGATATATCAAATAGGAGATATATATATATATATATATATATATAGAGAGAGAGAGAGAGAGAAAGAGAGATTGTGAACGAAAGAAAGAAATAGAGAGTGAGAAAACTAGAGAGGATAGACAGAAGAATATAGAAGATTGAAAGAAAGATAGAAGTATATAGCGAGAGGGAGAGGGAGGGAGAGAGAGAGAAGTATATAGCGCGAGAGAGAGAGGGAGAGAGAGATTAGGATAGACAGAGGGATATAGGAATTGGACAGAAAGATAGCAGTATATTGTCACAAATATGTTAACGTGTTTTTATTTTTGCGTCAGATAAAATTTAACATACTACTACTACTAATAATAATAATACTACTAATAATAATGTTTTCCTGGTACTAGATCAGCCATGGCTCACATGGATTCTGATCTCAACTTACTGAAGATGTTAATATATATGTTTTGTCTTGGTGAATTAAGATGGATTATAGTAAATATCCTGCCCAGAACTACTTATTTGCTTGTCACTTGTATAATCGTAAATTCTTAGGCATAACCCTTAGAACCTATGGAACTGTACGTCTCTATATATGAGTCGGTGTTTGGGAGCATAATTGCCAGGTGTCGAGAGCCTTGTGAATACAGGTTGGGAGTCAGAGTTTCTTTAGTAAGATATTGAAACGCTAGGTGGGTTGTAAGCAATATCATTGTTTAAGACAGTGATGTCAGCTTAACCAAGTTTACACACACACAATATATATATATATATATATATATATATATATATATATATATATATATATATAATGATACAATATGGTAATCCGGTGTAGCTCTAAGTCAAAAGGCAGAACAAAATTTTTATTAATTAAAGAATATCAAACATCTACAAACAAATCAATGATTTGTTTCTAGGTATTGACGATTGACAGCTACTTTTTTAGAGCTCTCATTAAATAAAGGATATTACCTATGGGATTTTAAGTGTTTGGTATTCTTTAATTATATATATATATATATGTGTGTGTGTGTGTATTGATTCCAAGGAAACTTTATATATAATTATAATTAGAGGGCTGAAAACTTATAAGCTGACTACAAAGAATGTTGGTAGAGCTGTAAAATCTCGCATGCATAAATTGTACCTCATCTTATTAATAACTGTATTGAATATTTCCAAGTAAATTGACAACTGACTGTTTAAAAAGACTTGGAATGTAAGTTGTAGCGCATCGTGGTGTTATGAAGAAGTACCTATAGAATAAGGGCTTAGCCCCCAAGGACATTCATGCTGACATGCTTACTATATATGGGATGTGGGCAGGTGAGTTTAGGAATTTAGGAGGGGAAGGGAAAACCTTGAAGATGGCCCAATGTCTGGACGTCCTGCAAATGCCACCACCGTGGAAAACATTGATCGTTTTCACCACATGGTGATGGATGACAGATGACTGACTATAAATCAAATAACCAATACTATTGGCATATCCTATGAGGGAATTGAGGATATCCTGCACAATGACGAAGGTTTCTGTTCGGTGGGTGACACGTCTTCTGACACCTGTTCAAAAGTGCACCAGGCTGATCACATCACGGCGAAATCTGACATTTTTCCAGGCAATAGTTTTCTAACCCAGATTCAGTTTTGAGTTTATCACTTTGAGCCAGCGACTAAAAGAAAAATCCATACAATGGAAAACCCCACCTCTTCACCTGCTCTAAAGAAAGTGATGGTCGTTTGATCCGCAGGGAGAGGTGATGCCCCCAGTTTTTTTTTCGGGTGCAAAAGGCATTGTTTTTTTGTTTTTTGGAGAGTACTATGCAACATTTCTGAAGCTCTTACGAAAGGCTATCAAGACCAAATGCCCAGGAAAACTGACTAAATGGGTCTTGTTTCATCCGGACAATGTTCCAGCACATAAGTCATTGGTTTCAATGATTGTTGTTCATCACTGTGGCATTGAAGTGGTTGATCACTCTACTTATTCTCCTGATTTGACTATCATCTGTTCCCCAACATGAAAAAATCTTGACGTCATATCTGCTGCTGCTGACCTTTTTGACTAGAAGAATGAACACTCTTGGGGATCAAGCGCTGCAACACCGATGGAAGAAGTTTAAACTACAAGGGAGTGGACTATGATGATAAATAAAGCTCAATTAGTTATTTTCCATGAGATTATCTTGGTCGGCCTTTGAACTTTTCAGTCAAACTTCGTATAATAATAAAAACATAATTAAAACTGTAGACTAGATCTGGTAATAACAGATGTGAAAGAACGTCATCTGTGTGCTGTGTCCTCTAAGGACGTGGCCGTTTATCGCTCTCAACAACTTCCTATCCTTTGTTCCTAATAGTAATATTTATCTCTTCACTATCTCTCTCACTTCCTGTTCTGCTATTTATTTGATTAGATATATCCCAAAATTTTTCCTCATTATGTGATCTAGAAATTTCAAATGTCTTTTTTCGGTTCTTACTATAAGCGTTTCTTTGTTTCTATTTTTCTTACAACTTTCTCGTTTGTCGCATGTTCAGCGTTCTTTTATAGAACCACATCTCTGTTGTCTCAAGTGACTTCCATATAGGAGGACTAATGTTACATACTAATTCGAAACTCTTGCTTTTCATGCCTGTTAAAATTCATACTTTTTATGTCTGTTAAAATTCTTACTTTTCATGCCTGTTAAAATTCTCAATTTTCATGCCTGTTAAAATTCTCAATTTTCATGCCTGTTAAAATTCTTAATTTTCATGCTTGTTAAAATTCTCAATTTTCAAGCCTGTTAAAATTCTCAATTTTCATGCCTGTCAAAATTCTTAATTTTCATGCCTGTTAAAATTCTTAATTTTCATGCCTGTTAAAATTCTCAATTTTCATGCCTGTTAAAATCTTTCCTAGAAAGAAGTTGATGGATTCTTAATATAAAGATCAAGAAATAATAATAAAAAGGATTGCAAAAATACGGCATTAAAAATATTATTAAACGAGAAGTAGGAAATTTTGGAATAACTATGAAGAACATTAAAATAAACGTTAAAAAAATTCCCGACAATCCAACTTTATGCAATATCTAAAAGAAAGTATTAAAGGGTATTGATAACATACTTAGAGAGATTTCATTCAATACCTTCCATAGAAAAAAAAAACGAAAAAAAAAACAAACATTCATTTTTTTTAGATGAAAATCGTGAAAAATGAAAAGAGATAACCAAAGAACAAAGAATAATAATAATTTTGTTCCTGTAATCTTGCTGACAGGACGAAATGTTAGTTAACTAGAAATTACCAAGAAAACATACTGAAAACATGTGTTAACCTGAAATGCCGATTCCGTGAATATCCAGAAAAAATTGACCACATTGTATCAGGTTGATACGCAGCTTTCACCAAATATTAAATGCGGTATGACGCGGTGGGAAATATCTGCATTGGAAAATCAGCCACCTTTTTGGGGAAGGCAACTGCCAGAAATTGGTATGAAATCCAACCAGACCGGTTATAGACATTGGACCTGTTATAATTTTATTGGACTTTACAATACACACAGACAGACCAATCAATGCTAATCACCTAGATATGTCGATCACAGACCACAAAAAAAAAAACAGAATGTGTCTTCTTATTGACAAGGTAATTCCTACAGACTGTAATGTAACTTTGAAGATCTTAAAAACTATGAAAATACAAGGATAGTGAAATGGAAATCTAAAATATGTGGCACACGAGGACATCAATAATTCCAGTTGTTTTTAGGATTCCTGTCTTTGATTGGAAAAGGTTCTGAGACACTCATTGAAATGAGACTTGGTAGTTCATACTTTAAAGAAATACAAAAAAAAAAAACAAACTGTTTTTACAAGTACAGCTCAAATCTTACGAAGGTTTTGTCAATGTAATATGTATATGCTTTTAGGTGGTTTTATTGTTATTTTTTTAATAAACAAATGACATGAGGCTATTAATAATGATATTAATGATAACAATAATAATAATAATAATAATAATAATAATAATAATAATAATAATAATCTCAAAAATGTGGCACATGGGAACATCAAAAATCCCTGTTGTAGTTGGAGCCCTAGGATTGGTTGGAAAAGATTCCAGTAGACTCATTGAAGGGATTCCTGGAAGACCATACCTCAAAGAGATACAAAAAGTTGTTCTGACAAGTACAGCCCACACTTTACGAAGGGCTTTATCTATGTAATTTTTTTGTTGTTTTGTCAATGGAAAGTTTCATGATGCCATTTCTAACCTTAGGTCTCTGGGCGGGACCCGGAAAGAAATGCGTAAACGCCTGAAATCAAAGGAACTAATAATAATAATAATAATAATAATAATAATAATAATAATAATAATAATAACGAAGAAAGCCAAAAAATTTGTGATAGTGACGTCTGTACACTTTTTTGTCGGATATGTGCAGCCAGCAGCCACTTTCGGTTGCTTTCCCGCAGATCTCGTAAATGTACAGATGTAATTTAGATGCGGTATCAATAGTGTACATGGTGCAATTATTTCTTGAAGCCTTCTCCTGCGCTGCGCAGTTCATGACTTTCGCTTCATCCCCATGTTTTCGCAATCGCCTCCTCTTGGGGTTTTTGTGCAAATACACCGTATACGGTCAAATGGTGCATTCTGTCTTTATATTATATCATCTTAGAATATTATATTATGCGATATCCAGAAATGACGTTTTCTTTCCCTGAATTTACTTTCACGCCAGAAATCTTCTTCCGGTGATCCAACAAACATTCTCTCTCCTCAACAACATTTTCATTCTGTGAACCCCTGATTATTCTGTAAGTACTGATTCAAAAACATACAATACGATGTTACCCACATTTCTACATCAGCTTTGATGGCAAAGGCTTAGTATTAACCACAAAGAGTTTTATCTTGCTATCGTTTCTGAATTTGGTTCATTGTCTTTGCTTTTGCCCTCTTTTCTAGGTACTTTGTCGCTGCAGTGTTGTGGTAAACGCTCAGATAATGACCACCATTAACCGGCCAAAACGTCTAAGACGAGGGTAGAGGTTCATATAATAATAATAATGACAATGAAAATTTTAAACTGGTTGATATAAGTATATATAGATTTATGGAACTCCCCCTGAAAAAAAAAACAAAAAAAACTGAAGCAATTATATAACATAAATGTGGTAGTTGTGTATGCCATCCGTTGTTAGTGGAAGGTTTGGAACGGCACGGAGTAGCCGAAAGGGTTAAGAAAAGGGATATTCGTGGAAGAGTCGAGACTATAGAGATGACAGCATCACTGAAATCTGAAAATAAAAATTGTACAAGAATAATGAGGAAAACTTTGTCATTTAATATCCGAGTGGAAAATTTCTGACAGCGTCAAAAAAATAAAATAAACAAAAAATTCGGAGAACAGTTCGTATCTTATCGTAGATAGAATAATGAACGACTTGGGTTCAATTATAAAAAATGGCAGGAGCACAAATCTAAATCTATTCTGCTGAATCAAAAAAGAGCATGATTACTAAGACTTTAGACCAGATTCAGAAATTTATCAAAATTTGCCGATATTTGTACATATTAGTGTATTACTATGTATGTATGTATGTATGTATGTATGTATGTATGTATGTATGTATCTATCTATCTATCTATCTTTTCGTTTCTTTGTTCTATCTATCTATCTATCTATCTATCTATATATCTTTTCATTTCTTTGTTCTATCTATCTATCTATCTATCTTTTCGTTTCTTTGTTCTATCTATCTATCTATCTATCTATCTATCTATCTTTTCGTTTCTTTGTTCTATCTATCTATCTATCTATCTATCTATCTATCTATCTATCTATCTATCTATCTTTTCGTTTCTTTGTTCTATCTATCTATCTATCTATCTATCTATCTATCTATCTTTTCGTTTCTTTGTTCTATCTATCTATCTATCTATCTATCTATCTATCTATCTATCTATCTAATACTACATATTCTTCAAATCTATCAACCTCCGGCTTTATATCTTTCTATATGAGTCTCCTCCTCCTCCTCCTATCTATCTATCTATCTATCTATCTATCTATCTATCTATCTATCTATCTATCTATCTATCTATCTATGCCTATTTATTTATTTCTATGTCTAATTATTGTAATCTACCCACGTCTGTTTATAATTGCTTATTCTTCTTACTCTGTCACATATGTGTGTATGTAATGTATGTATGCATGTATCTATCTATCTATCTATCTATCTATCTATCTATCTATCTATCTATCTATCTATCTATCTATCATAAAGTTATAACGCTGCTCCTAGTTAGCTATTTGTGGTTTTGTTTAGTTTCAACCGATTTTATCTGTTTCTTGCTATAATTGAAAATGACATTCCCTGAGAGTGTTAAGTAAATTTATCTAATTCTTTCGCACCCAAATTTGATTTCTCACTCGCAGATCTAAGATAAGAAAATAATATCAGACATATTTTTCACCTTGTGCATTGTGCCGGTGTCTACGTGTAGTCACAAAAAAAAAAAAAAAAAAAAAAAGAAAGAAAAAAAAAAAAAAAAAGAAATAAAACCCCCAAAACGTCATTTCTGGATATCGCATAATATAATATTCTAACATATAAGATGATATAATATAAAAAGACAGGATACACTATTTAAACACATACATTTTTCTTTCGTTTTTTTCTTTATACTTGTTTCACTTTCGCTATCTCTCTCTTTTTTCTGAATACACACACGCATATATATATATATATATATATATATATATATATATATATATATATATATATATATATATATATATATGGGGAGAGAGAGAGAGAGAGAGAGAGATACCTGATCCAAAGAAAAATCTGCAGCGTTACTGGCTCTGACCTGTCATTTCGGCTTCAGTCGCTTTACCAACAACGCAACCCATATTCCCCGTGCCTTTTCTATAAATATCTTCATAATAATTGTTCTTATAAACTTTTCTGTATGCTACTATTGTATTCATTGTTAATATTCCTTGGGTTTTCCTTTTTAAATGTTTTTACTTGTATCCTCCCACCTTCCGAAAAAAATGTACATATGGGAAATAGTTAGGACTACATAAAAACTTCGAGGTATTATGGTAGCTGCAATAAGAATGGTAAGTAAGAATGCGTTGTTTTGGTGTAAGGAATACTGTGATATGTTTGGCTCTGTTGCTAGCTAAGTTGCAGATAAGACAGAGTGAACACCAGACTTCACCTATCCCCAGATTTTTGTATTACGCAAAATAAATATTACTTCCGTCTATGGGACATAGCCCTTACAAATTTAAGCTCAATAGCAGATTGGTCTCATCATTTTACAGTTGAAATGGCTATATGTAACTAAGATTTAGGTGAACAGTTTCTTTTCTCGCACTTCTCGCTTGTGGAATGCCCTCGGCTTCTTGCCTCCGTCTCAACTTTAATTTTGAAAAATTTAAGTACAATATCAATCGTTATCTTCCGTCATCATAATACCTGTCCTCTCTCTTTGATAGGATATTTTTTCTCATATAGTCAGTAACCCCTTGCGACTTAGTCACCTTATTAACTTGCTTGGTCTGAAAAGATTAATATATATATATATATATATATATATATATATATATATATATATATATATATATATATATATATATATACTAGTAATAATCTTATAAGTATAAGAAATTATACTCGTCTGGAAAAACTTTGGTGTCTTGATTTGCAAATAATCAAACAAATACCAAAGGGAAAAAAAGGTATATATAAGAAAGAACCAAGAACGTTTACGTTAGCCAAAAGTAATCGTCTAGCATGGAAGTCCAAAGACCTAAAGAGCCAGACATAACTATATATATATATATATATATATATATATATATATATATATATATATATATATATATATATATATATATATAAGTTTGGAGAATTGTCCGCATCTTTGTTGTTGTCACAATTTCTCCCGCCTTCCTCGGGTGTATATTTATCGAAGCGAGAAACTTACAGAGTATTCCGATCTGGACCCGTTAATTATTCTACGGAGGTAGACTGTTCTCATTCTCCTGGCTCTGTGCAGGAATATATATATATATATATATATATATATATATATATATATATATATATATATATATATACTGCTCGTCCTGTTTGTACTGCACGGTCCAAGGCTTACTAGGTCACGAACAATCAACTAAGCTGTTCTCCCGTAGAATTTCATGTGGAGAACGTGGAACCATAAACCTAACCTGTTGATGAAGGATGATTATTTATGAGTGTAGACAGAACATATATATTATCAAACTGTTATGGGAAATATGATATATGGCAGTGAATGATGGACAATCTCCATCACAGATGAAGAAGAGACGAGAAATAACAGAAATGCAGTTTCGCAGAATTATACTAAGAATAGAGTTACAAAAAAGAACACTCATAGTTAACATCAGGAAGAGACAGATGAAATCTCTTGGTCACATAATGAGAAAAGAGGGCTTGGAAAATTTGAGACTCAAAGGATATTTAAGGTAAGAGAGACAAAGAAAGCAATCTGGAGAGCTTCATTGAATGGATTCCGCAGCAGCGTTTGGGGGATATGATAAAAAACACAAAAGATGATAAGTTCTGTAAATGACAGAAAGCTGTGGAGGGCCCTGACCGCCAACGTCCTCAGGATACACAGTTCATAGAAGAAGATAGTTTTAAATTTCGAAAGTGTCCTTAAACATATTAAAGCTGATGTTTGTAACAAAAGATATTTTATGAGAAAGCGTATTAAAATTGCACTTAATATTATGGCAGGAAAATTACATGAACGGTAATTAGTGTTCTAATTTTATCGTATTCATAGATGAAATGCTAGCACTCAGTTTTTACCATTTTGCATTTTAAATAATCTATCAATACTTTTTAACAACAAAGACGATGATCCTGACATCTCCGGCAAAAAAATAAAGCATAAATCATGTCAAAAAGCTGACATATTGCCTTACTCTTCCTTTCTTTAAAAAAAAACCCACTAATGTAAGGCTAACGAATCATTTAAGGTATTAGGTTGGTGCAAAAATAATGACGTAATAACGTCAAAAAACGACATTATTACGTCATTATTTTTGCACCAACCTCATAGAACCTAAGCGGTTTAAATCGTATATTATAACAATTCAGATCGTAGGGAATCTATCTTACGTGCCTCACTTAATCTACTGGGGTAGACTGTTTTCGTTCCGCTACCCATGTCTAGGGATATATCATCTAGTTTTTAATTTTTGTTTTCTTATATTTTGGTACTGTTCAATTATTGCTCGCCGGGCCCAAGGATTGAACCCACAATTAGTATACCACAAAGAAGTGAAGCTCTTACGAAGTGAAAATGTTGAAGTTACACGTATGATTGAAACTTGACTTGAATCGGTTAAGATTGAAGAGTTCATGAAATCTCTGATGCCGGAATCTGTCCCACAAATTTCCAGTTCTTGAGAAAATTCTCAAACGCTTGA
>OZ010581.1:68420966-68445966 GCA_963932145.1 Acanthosepion lycidas | reverse complement strand
CACCTGAAAACTTCCAATCTCCCGATCACAGGCCTTGCTAAGACATGTAATTTATCTTTTCGCCTGAGTCATCTATGAATTTTTAAGTGCATCGAAAAATTTAATTGACTCTGATATTTGATCTTTATACAGCAAATAGTGATTATAAACAATAATCGTAATGGTAAAGTGAACCATTTCTTTCAATGGAAACATTCAGCATTCATTGATAAAGCTGTCAGTCGGGTTGGGATCAAAGTGCGAACAAATTTAATTTTATCTCTCGATTATGCTTCTGTCTTCGAGTTGTAGTTTGTCTAAGCGCAGAGCGCGACTGAAAATATTATTGACAGGTACACATTTCCAAGGAACAGCTGCCCGGTTCCGGCGACCAGCTACCCGGTTCCGGCAACCAGCTTGCCGGTTCCTGAGAACAACTGCCCTGTTCCTGGGAACAGCTTCCCGGTTCCTGGAAACAGCAGCCCGGTTCCGGGGAACAGCTGCCCTGTTCCGGGGAACAGCTTCCCGGTTCAGGGGACCAGCTTCCCGGTTCCTGGGACCAGCTGCCCGGTTCCTGGGACCAGCTTGCAGGTTCCTGGGAACAGATACCCGGTTCCTGGGACTAGCTGCCCCTTTCCAAGGAACAGCTGCTTGGTTCTGGGGAACAGCTGCCCGGTTCCGGCGACCAGCTACGCGGTTCCGGCAACCAGCTTGCCGGTTCCTGAGAACAACTGCCCTGTTCCTGGGAACAGCTTCCCGGTTCCTGGAAACAGCAACCCAGTTCACGGGAACAGCTGCCCTGTTCCGGGGACCAGTTTCCCGGTTCAGGGGACCAGCTTCCCGGTTCCTGGGACCAGCTTGCCGGTTCCTGGGAACAGATGCCCGGTTCCTGGGAACAGATGCCCGGTTCCGGGGAACAGTTGCCCGGTCCCTGGGACTAGCTGCCCCTTTCCAATGAACAGCTGCTCGGTTCCGGGGAACAGCTGCCTGGTTCCGGGGACCAGCTGCCTGGTTCCTACGACCAGCTTCCCGGTTCCTCGGACCAGCTTCCCGGTTACTGGGAACAGCTGCCCGGTTCCGGGGAACAGTTGCCCGGTTCCTGGGACCAGCTGCCCGGTTCCGGGGACCAGCAGCGCAGTTCTGGGGACAGCTGCCCTCATTCCACTAAAGATGTGGCGGGGGTCCAGTATTAATACGGCTGACACCGCAGTCGACGATTGCAGGTCCGGGACTATTTTTGCAGCTGGCTCTCGTGCACGTACACTGGCTTCCCACATAAAATTGAACCTGTGTAACATCCTACCAGATTGAGGCGTAGGGTAAATAGTAAGTGTAGTATCTGACTTCTGACATGCAAACTACATTTTCCCCCTCAGTTTTGCTTATCTTGAACAATTCTTCATTGCGTAACACACATCATGGACTCTCTCATTTCCTTATGACTATGCTGTCTATTTTCCTTACTGTTAATAGTTAGTCCTTTCTTCACGCTTTACATTGGTATAGTACCGTATCTACTTAAATCTTCTTCCTAATCCCTTAGCACATCAGCGCCGTAGATTCACTACATATAATGAAGCTATAGCAGCCGTAGGTCAAAATAGCCCGAAACAGTTCGTTCTTCTTCTGGCTGGTTTTTAATTCAGAGATTTCTTCCTCGTAGACTGACTGCCAGATAAATTTACAGAACTTAGTTTTTCTTGATACTAGCAGCATGGCCCGGCGTTTCCCGGGCTTGATTCAAAAATCGTACGACTCATACAGCAATCGCTATCACTTGACTTTAAATATTTTTGCCTTTCCTTGCCTTTAACGTAGTGCCCTTTGCCGTGCTGATGTTGCTACATGCCTTACTTCTTGTCTATCTCACACTGCGAATTTTTTCTAAGCTCTATACTAAACATTAAATCTGTTACGAAAAAAGAACTATACAAAATGAACACAAAACGATCAGCTTTAAAAATGGACTCGTAACTGGAAAAACCGAATGAAAAAAGAATGTTAACAACAAATACTTTTTCACACCCAACCCAGTTCTGCGGAATCAGAATCAACGTTGAGTTTAAGCAAGCGAATGACCCATTTGGAGTAAAGTGCCATGCAGATTTAAATTTTTTCCACTTGTGACGAATGCAGCTATCGATTTTTTTTGCATGCTAGTTAACATTCATGTCAGTCAGCTGTTGGCTCTCACGCTGGTCAATAGAATCTTCCTGCCTATTCGTGGCAGCCAGCTATAGGCTCTCACTCTGGCCAGTAGAAAATGGGTGCAAACTACATGAAAACTGCCGTAGAAGCATGAAAAAATGGATTATTTCGACTATCGATGGGAGTTGGGAAATGCAAAGTCGGTCTTGGTCTTCCCGCTAACTTGGAGCATCTGCATGTAAATTTTGGTGCAAATCCGTCGAAAATTGCGGCCGTGCATTCGTTACACACGCACACACGCACACACACACATCCTGCCTTTCATAGATAGAGATATCGCCCGAACTAGTGGGGGTAAAAATAGACGGATTTACGTCTCACACAAGGGTATTTGGGATAAACGGATTGCAACAATCTTCTGCAGAATTATGACCGGATTCGGCGATTCTCTATCGGCGCCGATAAGCGTTATACTACCTGCACTTAGAAAGTAGCTAAAATCTGCTTGTGTTTCGAATGTAGAACTATCACTTCTATTAATTTCCAAAGTGTTAAGACTGACGGTCTTATCATTTTAGGACCCCCCTAATAACAAAGGACAGTCCAACATGTTTAATTTATGAATCACAAATTCGAATCAATCGGTAGGAGGGACATTCACTTCTAGAGTAAAAGAAGAGGAGAGAATGCAAAAACTCTTATTTATTAATGAGACTAAAAATACGACCAACAATTCGAACTACTGATATCGTCTTATCTCTGAATCCCAAATTCAGTTGTTGCAGGGTTGCTTCCCTGTAATCAAGGATGTGTAAAGGTGCTGGGACTATTTTATTGGAGTACAATTATAAAACCAAACAACGGTGAGAACATCAGTCGGAACAACTGATGGCGTCTCATCCCCAAACTTCTGAACAGATCTATGAAGTTTTTCATTAAAAAGTCAAAAGAAAAAAAAAACCCCAAAAAACAGGCAAATTAACTGACAGCAGCGTCTAATGAGTGAAACGACATCAGACCAATGCAACTCGAGAAAGTTTCGAAAGAAATATGAACGCTTATCGACTGACTCTTTTACGCGTCAAATTACGATAGCATAAATCATGGAACAGAGCCAGGAAACATATTCAAAAGCAAAGTAATTATTCAGTGTCTTAAATATATGGAAAATGGTGAAAAAAAAAAATCTGGAAAAGAAAAACACCTGCCCGACTCAATCAGTAATGATATTAACAATCAATAAACAAAATAAATAAGTAAAGACATAAACTAACTAAATATAAACTCATAAATAAATGACAGACAATAAATTACCCAAAATATGAAAATAAAAAAAAATGTGGCATTTAAAAATAAAAAGAGACGAATCTAAAAAAGCTTAAAGCAAAATCAATTCACACACACACACACACACATATATATATATATATATATATATATATATATATATATATATAATTATTTATTTAAAAATATGATTCCAACACGCTACATAAGAGGTCTCATGTTACAAAACAAGAGCCGAAAACTTCAAAATAATATTTGAATTAACTTGAGTTAAAATAGGCTCTGTTCCATCTTCAAGCGAAATTTTTTGGGACCTCTTATGTAGCGTGTTGGAATCATATTTTTAAATAAATAATTATATTTATGCTCTACTTTCGTATCGAGCACTATTTTTTAAAAATAATTACAAAAATACTAAGGAACTTTGGATTATTTACCAAACCAGTTTCTTTCCTATTTTCTACAATATTTTCACACACACACACACACACACACACACACACACACACACACACACATATATATATATATATATATATATATATATATATGTGTGTGTGTGTGTATGTATTGCTACGTCTACTGCTAGGTTAGTTGCTTCACTGTGTCGTGCTGGAAAACTTTCTCGTCAGAACTAATTTTGCATATATATATATATATATATATATATATATATATATTATGCATATGTGTGTGTGTGTGTATGTATTGTCACGTCTACTGATACTGTAGGTATTTTTCCAGTTTACTCGGTTTTCTACAGCAAGTTCGAATTTCTTTATAGGAATGTTTGCAGCAATTAAATTGCATTTCAGTTTGTTCTTGAAGCGTAACCAAGGACAGCCTACATTACGCTTACCATGAAAAAGTTGGCTATAGATGAGGATTTTCGGCATCCGATTATCACTCATTCTGATGATATGACCAGCCCATTTGAACTGTGATTGCATCAAAAAGGGTTCGATACCAACGACACCATATTTGATGAAGAGTCATTGTGTTCTGCCGAGTATAACTGCATATTGAAGAAACGTATATGAAAACCATCAAGTTGATTGATATGACTTCTGTATGGCGTCCACGATTCTGAGCCATAAAGAAAATTCCATAGGCGATGCTTAAGCTTCCCAAAGGCATTGTTTGTCTTTGATATTCGGTTAACTATTTCTTCATCTAAAGAAGTACTTGAATTGACTTTGCTTCCTAAGTACGAGAATGATTTCACATACTTTAGGTAGTTGTTGCCAACAGTAATGGGAATGATTGAAAAGGTATGGACAGGTGTTTTTTTTGTTTTAAACCCCTGATCTGCTTAGGTGTAGTCTTTGGTTGATGAAAGACACCAGTTTTCTATATACGTATAGTTAATCCGATTTCGTTGCAATCGGTAGAAAAAACGATTGACGAGTACTTGAGCTTCTTCGATTGGGGTAGCCATGATAGCAGCGTCACCAGCAAACTAAAGATCACGAATAATGCCTTCTCGAGCCAGTGATTTTGCTTTAAAATTTTTAAAAGGCCGCCACTTGTGCGGAATTCAAATTTCACACCCATGTCAAAATCACTAACGGCATAGTTTAACATGACCGAAATGAAGAGAGCGGATAGTACAAGAGTCATGGCACATCCTTGTTTTGGGCCACTTGATACATCGAAGGTTTCTGAAAATTCTCTATCAGAACATATGCTCTCATTGTTTCGTGAAACGAGATGATGACATTCAGCATACTTTCAGGTATGCCAAGTTTTTTGAGTACTTTCCGGAGGGCACTACTGTCTACAGTGTCAGACACTTTGGTCAGATCTATAAAGACGGTATAAAGTTCATGGTTCTTCTCGCGGGTTTCTCGGGAACCTGACGAAGTGAAAAAAATCGTATCAACGGTTCCCCGACCTGAACGAAAACTACATTGAGATTCAGGATTGATATCGTTAATGAGATATTTGATTATTCTTTTGAGAATAACACGAGCAAGAATTTTGTCAGCGATACTTAGAAGTGAACGGAAATTGTCGCATACAATCATTTTGCCTTTGCTATTGAACAAATGTTTTATGCAAGAAAATTTAAAAATCTCAAGAAGTTTCTTAACCAGAGATCTCCCACCATATTTATAAACTTCGAGGTGGGGAGTAATAACATCTTTGTTCGAGGACAATTGCTTGATAGAATCCTGGATTTCTTTTAGGCATGGATCAGGAGACAACTGGGAAATTTCTGGTCGCTGAGGAATTACACCAATCACATCTATGGTTGAGGTGGAATTAAGGACGCTTTCAACGTGTTCTTTCCTTCTTGTCTGTGTGGAGTATATTTCCGTCAGACGACAGAACAGGTGAAATTCCATTTCCTTGTGAGCCGTAAACCTTTTTAAGACCGTCATAGATGGCTTTGAGATCTTTTCTGTCGGCTGCTCCGCCTGGATTATCACGACCTTAATAGACCACCAAAACACTTACATTTTTCTTAGAGCATTTTCCACATCCTGCTTACACTGATTATATATGTGCTTTTTGAAGGATAATTTTTTGCTGATTATGAATATTTTATGCGAATCGTGCATCTTCTTGGGGGGTTGATCGTGAGCGTCATTTCCATTGAACCAGTACTGATGCTTTCTTATGGGAAATCCTAGAACTTCAATTGGAATAAATGTTATCTCTGAGAGATTTCCAGGAGGAGTCAAAGTCTTCTGAGATCACAACTGAATCAAGCCTCCAATCAAGTTCTTTCTGCTTTGCATTATAATTCAGGGACGAGATTTTGATTCTTTTAAAAACCGTAGTGTAAACAAGAGGTTTCTTGCGTACGAGTCGAAAGGACATTTTGCTGGGTAGCAGAGCATGATCTGAAAGATAGCAAGTATTGTGGAAAGAGCTGGGGATATTGAAATCTTTCACGTCACGTTTCTTGATGATATCGTACTCAATCATATGCCAGTCTTTGGATCTGGGATGCATCCAAGTTATTTTGTGAAGACTGGACTGCTGATAACGATATATATATATAGCTTTACACGTTATTTTTATAGATACGAATATTTAAGTAAATGCTTTGTTTATAATAAACAGTATTAACTACATTTACCGGCCTGAATATCTGAGAGAATATGTGCCATCCTCTGCAGCTAAATGGTATAACACATCAGGTTCTATAACGGTTCTGTGTAGGATGCCGGTTCCTTTCCCTGTCTGAGGCCATATATTTTCTATGAACATTTTCTGACTTTCAGGTTGATAAATGTAGTTAATATTCTTTATTATAAAAAGAGCATCTACTTAAATATTTGTATCTATAAAAATATATTAAAATAATTTTCGGACTTTTTATGATATAAATTTTTGCTTATGCGTTTGAGTTAACATCGAATTTAGTGCACAAGTTACGATTTATTAATGTTACTGATTGTGGTAAGCTAGTGCGAAGTGCATTGTGGAAACGGATACAATGGCTTTGTGGCAAACTAAGTTTAGTAGAAAAAAATGGTGAGTAGTAATCACTGGTATATATGTGACTTTAGAGAATATATGACAATATACAAAAGCATATTTATATTTCTAAAGAAGAAATTCTTTTCATATTAATCCAACAGATTTCATTAATTCAATGTTCCCTTTAGTGGATAAACATATACGAGTAAACGCTACGTTTATCTGTTAAACGGTATATTTATTCATTTCCGTCTAACGCGCTGAATATTCAAGAAACCTTATTGAATAAAAATATGTGGTCTCTGGCATGATTCGAGACTTAGCCCCCCTTCAAACTGATTAATAAGACGATTAATAACCACTAAAAGAAACATTAAATTAATAAAATATATTGTTGTTGCTGTTTACTAAACTAAGTTTATCAAAATACATAAGTACACATTGAAGTCAACACACAGCGCATACTTAATCTTTTGTATTCCCCTTGTAGACGCATATATAAATGCACGTGGTAGATATATATATATATATATATATATATATATATATATATATATATATATATATATATATATATATGAAGAAATATAGTCTTAAGGTGTGCTATATGTATGGAATAAAGTGCTCAATATCAGAGATAGAGCGTGTGTAAATATAAAAGTGAACATAGAATCAACACTTAGAAGCGACAGTCTGTTTCATGCTATATGCAATCGTCAGGCCACGTGTGCTGTTATTTTTCTCGGCTATTTATATATATACGGGTCAGTGGTGCATTGTGGGTAGTCTATTATGGCGGTTATTTTACCGGAAGTCGTTTGTTTATTTATTTGGGTTAAATTATATGGCTTGGTTTTATTTTTATTTTTTTGTTTCTTATTTTATTTAATTTTTTTTTTTAATCGGTGTCTTTATTAACGTAGAAAAAATTTGTTTATATCACTTATTTAATAGTTTTGTTTAATTAAAGCTATTTGTTCGGTTTTGAGGTTGATTGTTGTAGTTTATTCTAACTATTATTTTGGCGGGAACAGTTTTTAATTTGTGTTTATTTGGGTTGATCATCATTATTTATTTTTTTCTAACGGTAACTTTATCGGGATTGGTTTGTTTATTTATTTATTTGGATAAATTTAGGTCAATTTATTTTACTTGAATATTTTCTCTTTTCGATATTCGATTTTTAAGTAACGTAGTATTTATTTTTTTCTTTTTATTTCTATTTTTCATTTTTATTTTTTATCGTTATATAACAGTTATAGCTATTTTTTTTCTTCCGATTTTTAGGTTTGAGTTTTTAGTCTAACTAATAATTTGATCATAGTGGTTTGCTAATTTATTTGTTACTTTATTTATTTGGTTTCGTTTGCTTTTTTGTTTTTTTTTTGTTGTTATTATTATTATTATTATTATTATATTTCGTCTATTCTAACAATGCACCACTGACCCGTATATATATAAAAAGCCGAGAAAAATAACAACACACGTGGCCTGACGATTGCATATAGCATGAAACAGACTGTCGCCTGTAAGTGCTGACTTCTATGTTCACTTTTATATATATATATATATATATATATATATATATATATATGTATATATATATATGTATATATATATATATGTATATATATATATGTATATATATATATGTATATATATATATGTATATATATATATATGTATATATATATGTATATATATATATGTATATATATATGTATATATATATATGCATATATATATGTATATATATATGTATATATATATATGTATATATATATGTATATATATATGTATATATATACATATATATGTATATATATATATATGTAAATATATATATATATATATATATGTATATATATATATGTGTATGTATATATATATATATGTATATATATGTGTATATATGTGTATATATATATGTATATTATATAAATATATATACACATATACTGATATATATACATATATTTATACATATATATGTACACTTATATATACATGTATATATATATATATATATATATATATACTTATATATATACATATATACATACATGCATATATATATATATATATATATATATATACTTAAATACAAGTAGTAGACAAATATTGTATCCCCGCCTACATATAGATATATACATTGGAATGAAGTTAATTTCCAAATAGACGACACGTAAAACTCATGTAAATAGAAAACTCCACGTGAATATTGAATGATAGGAAGATTTAATTTTGAAGGCAATACGATGGCGCTTGACAATGGCTGAATCTAAAAATAGCCTCGGCATGCCGAAAAGAAGCGCTTGATCAGATCAGTGCGTAAATGAAGAAGATGAAAAATGACGGTACATTACCTTAGCTAGAATTTCCCGCATTTGATTTAAAAGACTTGTATGAATTCCGAATAAAGGCATTTTCTTAAAGACATGCTAAGAAATTCAAGCAGTAAAGGAAAAATTAAAAAAAAGAAGAAAAGATTCTAAATAAAAGAAAGAAAATCAATTTTATTAATTTAATTGAATTTTGCTGCTAGTTTTTTCTAGGGAGATTTGGTTAATATTGCGTTCCAAATTCATTGCCTCTGAACTATTTTCTTTCGATTTCATTTTCTCATTACTCTATCATCACCATCTTCATTTTTATTGTTTTTTATTTCTATTATCCCAAAACCGAAACCACTCCTTCCCCATCGACTTCTTACTGCTACTATTACATCTGCTTGTTTGTTCTTATTCTATGGTCTCATCTAATAAGCATTTAATCTATTTCCATTGTTTGTTTCTTCTTTTAATCACTATCTTTCTTTTATTTACGTTTGAATCATTCTGTGATTTAAATTGATCTATCCGTCTTCTTTTGCCGTTCGTCTTTGGCCGAAACCAATCATAGCGGCTACAAAGTCTCAGAATAAAAAACGAAAAACAAAAAGGCGTCATTGGATTATATTAAGCACTAATGTAGCTTCGCAATATTGGATTTGTTTTTTCTTAACTAATAAAAAGGTCTGTCCTTAAAACTATTGAATTAGCTTCAAGAAGAAATACGTTTTTGTAGCTGAAAATCGAAATTCTCTTTCATGCGATCTTGCAACCGTAGTTTAATATTCAAAATATCATCAACGTTAGCCTTAAGACTTTGAACAATAAGTCATATATTAGGTTGGTGTACAAATAATGACGTAATAATATCGTTTTTTGACGTATTTTTAACGTCAAAAAACGACATTATTACGTCATTATTTTTGCACCAACCTAATAGTTTCCTTTTAAATTATTTTAAATACTAATCCTTGTATATTCTCTTTTTCTCTCTCTCTCTCTCTCTCTCTCTCTATATATATATATATATATATATATATATATATATATATATATATATATATATATATATATATATATATATATATATATATATATATATATATATATATATATATATATATATATATATATATATATATATATATATATATATATATATATATATATATATATATATATATTATTGATATAGCGATTTGCAATAGTTACATATATATATAACATTTACCGGCCTGAATGTCCGAGAAATTTTGATAGAAAATATTCGTCCTTTGACAGGATTCGAACCTACATCCTATACGGAACCGTCATTTAGCGGTTAGGCACATCAAGCTAAATGACGGTTCCGTATAGGATGCAGGTTCGAATCCTGTCAAAGGACGAATATTTTCTATGAAAATTTCTCGGACATTCATGCCGGTAAATGTTATTTAATACTGTTAATTATAAACAGAGCATTTACTTAAATTCTTGTATCTATAAAAAGAACGTTAAACATAAAAATGTCTTTAATAAATAAATTGTCGGACTTTGTCCATTTCTTAATGTATATATATATATATATATATATATATGGATGTATGTATATATATATATTTTTTTCATTTCTTAATGTATATATATATATATATATATATATATATATATATATATATATATATATATATATATATATATATATATATATATATATATATATATATATATGTATGTGTGTGTGTGTGTGTGTGTGTGTGTATATGTATGTATATATATATATGGATGTATCTATGTATGTATATATGTGTGTGTGTGTGTGTGTGTGTGTATGTATGCATGTCAAATAAATTAAGTATATCTGTAAAAGAAGAATATGATTAAAGACAAAAAGAAAACCTATCTTAGCCGACACGTTTCATTCTCTGAGGGACTTCATCAAGGGAAATCCAAGAATTTAATTTTGCAATCAGTATTCATAGACAAGGGCAAAAATTAGAAAAAAAATAAAAATTCAAGAACATCATTTTCTTCGTCGATTAGTCATTGAATTGTGTCACTTCACGTCCTCGATAGCTTGCCTGACTTTTCCGGCAACCTGATGAATATTTATGAGCGTTCTTAAATTTAAATTTTTTTAAAAATCAATAACATTTTTACTTCTGTGTATAAATAATTTTTATAAAACATCTAGTTGCTAAATTTACTTGTTAAATTTTGCTTTACGCTCTCCTCCATCTTGTTAGTCTCTTCTGTGTAGATTTGTCTCACAACATCACGAAGCTTAATGTTACTGTTATTCTTTCCGTAACAAGTAGTTTGTGTACGGTGTGATGCACCCGGTCTTCTCATAGACTCTTTGCTGATCAAAGCTAGAAGGTATAGTATAAATTTTTACTTAATTCATAGCTAGTGGGGGGGAAGAGATGGTTTAATAGCTTTCTAAGTATTTATTTGCGGATGTAAACCCAATACAGAGTCGAAATCTTTTTGTTTTTGTTTTTGTTTTACTGAAAATATATCTAGTGAATCATAGTTACACTTTCTGGTTTTGCTTTATTTTGTTTTGCGGTATATCACTCTCAGTGTGTTTTTAATGCCGACAAGATTTTTCGGATAGGTTTGTATTAATATAATATGTATTCTTAGTAAGAAATCAGTTTGTGGATCAAGTTTTGTTGACGCATTTTTGTAAAGAGGGTTTTTGACGAAGGTTTGATTTCATTGATCTGTTCTTTTCAGATATACAGTTTGTAAAGAAGTTGGGCTTGGTTTATTTTGTTTTACGGCTGTCAACCTCAATGGGTTATTTAGTGCTGATAAGATTATTGGGATAGGTTTGTATGAATAGAATATTTATTCTTTGTAGGAAATCACTTTGTAAATCAGGTTTCATTGACGTATGTTTGTAAAGAGATTTTTTGTCGAGAGTCTGGCTTATGGTTTATTTCTTATTAATTTCTTTTTTGCTTCTATTTTTCTATAACAATCTATTTTATATTTTCATAGTTTTTTTTTTTATCCCAGTTTTAGGAGTCCACGATTTTTCCATAGCTGGGAGTCTAACATTTCTGGGAGAAAGAGCACATAATCAGATTTGGTCATCAGTTTGAACAAAGCCTGTACGTTTGAACACGCATCAAGATGGCTCGTGGCATCGGGACAGCACAGCCATTGACGCTTTCCAACACAGTTTTATTACACAGTTAGCTTTTCGTCCATGAGAGCCTACTTTGAGTCTCACCATATTCGATTGTACATAGAGGGGAATTCTCGATAATATCGAGCTGGGAAAAGGTACCCAGTTTGCATTAAGACGGACCGATTTTGAAACTCTGCTACTGCACTCAATTTGAAAGTTGGGGTTTGGCGTGATAAATAGGGACACAAAATATTTGTTTCCAAATCATTACCGATTTTTAAGGAGTTGAGTTTTAAGATTAAGGTTAAGTTAAAAATCGTACCGTTAGAATTTCATTCCGGTGATCAGTGAAGTTTTAAAAAAACATTTCTTTATTAATTTCCCTTTCAAGTAAATGAATGTCGTATTTCATGGTACAATGATTTAATAATAATATTGTGCCATGTATCTTTTTCATATCAAATTTGTAAAGATTCAGTAAAGTATAAATTTTAGAAGGCATTCATTGATCACCTGAATGAAATTCCAACGCTAAGATTTTAAATTGTTTTTAAACCTTTCACTCTGTTCCATATTTAAATTTAACTTTAAATAAGTTATTTATTTTAATTTTAAATCGAGTGTTACTCAAGGTTGCTTATGATTCTCCGAGATCGAAAAACCAACGGACACAGGTACACTGCTCTTTATTATTTTCGCTTAATTTGAAGAAAAAAGCTTCCAGGCAGACTTTAGGCGATTAAAAATAATAATGTAAATAATTAATGAATATTAGCACTTGTATTGTTCTTTTGATTAGCACTTGAATAAATGCGAACGGGCCAGTGAGCGAGAGTACGTAATACGCATGCAGCGTTGTGTATATTCGTTGCGCATGCGTAAATCTCGACATCGAAAAATGGACGGACGGATGGACACACGTATAGTGCGCTTTATTTATTTAAATTTAATTCTAGTATATACTACAGGGTGACCAGTAAAAAAGCGGAAATTTAGAAAGAAATTTATTTAGCTATTATGATTCATGAAAAGCTAATTAATCATCGTAGATGTTCGAAATGTTCAAAACATAGTTGTAAGCGTGGTGACCAGGAGGCAGTAGCTTTGCGGATAGTAAGAGTAATTTAATTCCAAGCTTCAGTTACGTTTCTCTTCAATGAATCAATGCCAACGATGTCACGACGACGGTTTTGCAAGTGAGTTAAGAGTATACTCCAGATACAGTAATCCATAATATTCACAGCTGGGCTTTTAGAGGACCACTGAGATGAAACAATTAGAGCTGGTGTTTTGCATTGTTGAAATTATCGCTAACATTTTGGGGTCGTAATTTACAGACCCTACGTTTCATTCAATTTCTCAAACCAATCGATGAAATTTAAATAAGTTGATTTATTAGAAAAATACTTTGAGAAACACCCTACTTTGTGGCTTAATAATTTCAATTTAACTTAATTTAATTTTATAGGACTTAATGTTAAACAATAATTTTTAAGAAAATTTATTATTTTCCTTTTCCGTTTTTAACAGGGAAGAATAAATTTTTAGGATTTCTTACTCATGATCTTGCAACATACAACAGGCCATGCGTAAATATTTCTTTTGGAGTCAATTTCCAACTTTTGAGGCATTTTGTCGTTGTGATTTGTTCATAGTTCTCGCAAACGCAGAGCAAATTGAAAACTGGATTCTTGTATATAAAAACTTAAAGAAAAGATATGAAAAAAATTGCATTTCTTTTAAAATAAGTATTTGTTATTTTAATCCTTAACGCGTTTAAGATATATATTTATCAATAATTTAAAAAAAAAAATCGAATTAATCAGCATACATGTCCGATATATATTTATTAGAGTTGACAAAAAACTTTTTCGGAAATTTTAATTTCAAAATATTAAAAAGAATAATAAAGTTAATCAAATTCACTTTCACGAGTGGGAAAAAGGCGTGACTTTCACGCAGATGTCAGCGGTCGGCTGTGGAATTTTAGGAAAATGTTCCAGATTCCGAATTCAGACTTTCAATGCAACATTTCACGGGCGATTTCAAAGATTGGCACGCAATATATAAACGAATTTCCTCTCAATTTACCTTGTACCGTGTTATTATCAATTTAGTAAATATGAATAATTGATTGGACCGAAGGATACAAGGAAATATATTGATATAGACTGAGATGGATAGATAGATAGTTAGCTAGATAGATATGAATAAACTGAGAGAGATTGATACATAGATATGAATAGATTGAGATAGACATACAGACAGATCAACCAACTGGCACCCAAACAAAAAGATGCATAGGTATGAATTCAATGAGATAAATCGATCGAATGATAGATATAAAGAAAGATAGATTAATAGATATGACATCATTAGGAATAGATAGATAGATAGATAGATAGATAGATAGATAGATAGATAAATATATGGATGATTAAACATAAAATCAGACTGAGAGACACATCAGTCAAAAGAAAGCTAGAAAATACATATTAGGTTGGTGCAAAAATAATGACGTAATAATGTCGTTTTTTGACGTTAAAAATACGTCAAAAAACGACATTATTGCGTCGTTATTTTTGCACCAACCTAATACATATGTATGAATAGAATAAGTTAGATAGAATAAGAATGATATATCTTGCTATCTTTATAGGTTTAAAATGATTTTACCTGTTTATTAGTATTTATATTATAGGTTAATACCTCATATTGGAAGAAACATTCAACATGATCAAGAGATAGGCGGACAAAGATAGATATATAGATAAATATGAACTGAGAGAGGGATAGATAGATAGATAGATAGATAGATTGATAGATCATTCTGATCTATGTATATTTATATCTTTATCATAGCTTATAGAGTTATAGAGATCTTATATGCTTACTATTATTTATATTACTGGTTTTTACCTGATATTCAAAGAAACATTCAATATGACCAATAGATAGATAGATAGATAGATAGATAGATAGGAAAATATTTACTCTTTAAATACTGCTTAATATAAAATATTTACCGGTCTTTACTCATTGCCTAATAGAATACAATGCTTATTCTGTTTGTTGAATATTTTCTGCGTCTATTAAAATTCAGGTGTGTTGAGATCAGATTTAAGTTTGATGTTTGTTTTGAAATAAAAAAAAAAAGCTACGAGGAGAGAATAAAATTTGTTAAAATAACTTCCATGCGAAATTCAAAATATGACGTTTGGTATTAAGTAAACGACTTTTTTTGCCTCATTAAGATGCATCTCAGCGGTCGTCAGATTAGACGCAACGATCGACGAATGTTAATGTTTTATTTCTTAAACACAGGGAAAGTTTGTTTGTTTTTCCCTATGTCGGTTCTGAATCTGATTAATCCCAAAAGGTAGACGCGTCTTCATGACAAGCAATCTTACAAGCTGGTGACGCCTTCATCTCGAAATTGGAAGCCTTATCTAAATCAGAGATAAGAAGAACCGTTTTCTGCCTCTCGTTTTCCGAGGGAGAGAAAGAGGGAAAGAAAAATCAGAGCAAATACAATTAGTGTCAAACCTTTGTTTCAACAACAGCCTTTGCTAAAACGGTGAACCCAACACAATAAGAAATCCCCCGTTAGTGTTACTCGCCGAAAGCGCTAGCTTACATGAGGTCTATACTAATCTGTAAAGGGAAGTAGAAGGCGTAGTCAGTATCTATCTATCTATCTATCTATCTATCTATCTATCTATCTATCTATCTATCTATCTATCTATCTGAATATCTGCTCGAAGCCGGTAGTATATGACCTAAATTTTAAATTCTTCCTTCTGTGCACTTACAAAATGAAGCGAGAATGCAAGACAAAAATACGCCTGATTATAGACAAATCAACAATTTTACTCACCTGATAAAAAACTGGAATTCTTCAAAGAAAGAGTAAAGTTAAGACTTGTCTTGAATTTATTTTACAATAATATTTATCCTGCAAAACGGCTCAAGAGCCACTCGAGGTTGACGGTTACAAATAATTAGATAAGTGTTATGGTAATTTACCAACGCACGCATGGACTCTACCAGCTCTAAAGAGGAGCAGGTACTGCCTTTTGGAGAGGGAAGTTTCCTGCAGTCAGCTCTGACAGTCGGACCGAACATTCTTGCTGTAACGCTCTCGCTTGTATATGTTTGTATGACAGCTCCTGTTAATATATTTGTTTAACTCAATTCCACTTTTTGTGTCTTTATTTCTGGTCCTAACAAACCACGACAGTTTATGCACAGGATCTCTCCCAGCTATGAATAGGAACAGGTACTACCTTTTAGAGAGAGAAATTTCCAGCAGTCAGCTCTGACAGTCGGACCGAACATTCTTACTGTAACACTCTCGTTTGTATATGTTTGTATTACTGTTTCTGTTAATATATTTGTTTAACTCAATTCATTCTCTTTGTGTCGTTTTTTCTGGACTTAAGAAGGCCACAAAAATAAAGGTCAAATTTTATGAGGACATGTAGCGACAGTAAGAGTTAACACTAGACATGAACACGTTAAAATCGTAGTGATCCGAGAAGCATCACCCTGGGAGTCGGTTCTAAAAAGTAGCTGTTCATAGGAAGAACTCGCTCGAGTGGAACGTAGATCTGGCCAATGGAATACGAAAGTAATGATGGTTGTTCGCTACAATATGCATGGCATGACATGTCTTAGCTGTGTAGGTTAGAACTGGTGAAATTATGGATTGTAGTTCGTCTGAATACGTTCTCTAGACATAACGATAGAACAGCGTTTCGTCTGTGAGAAGGATTATTGGATGAAAAAAATCATCACCCACAAGGACGCGGAGTGGTCTCTATCGAAACTGTATTATAAAGACTGTTACCAATATATGACAACAGTATTCTATTTTCGGCATGTAAACATAGTCAACAGCATGAAGAGTCTGGCACTTAGTGGAGCGGTACAGTGAGCAGATTAATCTACCAAATGGATAAGATGTACAAGTTCCTTCTTGATCTAGTAGTGAGCTAACAGGTTGCCTACTATAAAGAAAACGATGCCGATTTCTCTATTTCAGTAGTTGTGGTTTATACTGAACTTATTTACCACGGGGGTGCCAGTATGTGCAAGCAAATTTATGAGCATGGAATGATGAGGATGACAAGTGTTTGTCACTCAGGAAGATTTGCAATGTCCGTCCTTTGGTTGAAATAATGTTATTTTGTTTTCTTACACCGATCATGCTCCGGGGTTACCTTTAGGGTCAGATAACAATACGAACCAGATCAAGATGGTCAGCTACTGGGCTGGGTACAGGAAGAGTCATAAATTACGGGTAAGACAACATTTTAGATTAAGAAAAAAAAGCTCTTCAAGTTCAGTTCTCGTTCCTGAAATGTTCCTCAATATGTGAACTTCTCATATATATATATATATATATATATATATATATATTTTAGGATATTAAAACATGTTATAAAAATCGTTATACAATTGTAATTATGTTTGAATACCATAGATGTATGCCTTCAGGCGATGTCAAACTGCTATATATTGAGCCCTCTTTAAAATTAAATATTACGTACAGTGGAATCATACTCTATTTGTCCTCATTTTACACACACACACACACACACACATATATATATACAGTGTAACCCGGATATAAGAGAGTTGTCGGGACCGGAGAAGAAGTCTCTTATATCCGGGGTTCTTTTATATTTGGGTTTGGTTTATTTTGTTTACATTAACACAGGCTCTAATTTGGGACCTGAGAAAATCTATCTTATATCCGGGTTTCTCTTATATCCGGGTCTCTGTTATCCAGGTTACACTATATATATATATATATATATATATATATATATATGAAGAAAAATATACGGAAAAAACAAACAAAAATCCTTATATGCAATTATGCTGTTTTAATGTTAATATAATGTCAACGTCGGACGTTTCGGTCTAATAAACCATCTTCAGGACATATTCATAAAATATAAGTAACATTATCAATTCAACATGTCCTGAAGATGGTTTATTAGACCGAAACGTCCGACGTTGACATTATATTAACATTAAAACAGCATAATTGCATATAAGGATTTTTGTTGTTTTTTCCGTATATTTTTCTTCATACTGTCGGATCTATATCCATATATTTGCTTACACACACACACACACACACACACACATATATATATATATATATATATATATATATATATATATATATATATATATGTATATATACCAGTTGTAACACCAAAATTGTCCAAGTCGTGTAAGGGAATAATTATTCATCCCACAAAATGTTTAATATCTAAAGAACAGTGAACAGTAAACTAATTGAGTTTTTTTTTTCCAGCTTTTCTGATAAGACATTTAACCATCATGACGCCAACTGTCGTAAGATCATTCATGCATTCAGTAATGGTGCCAACATTCATACTCTGGCTTCCATCTTCAAAGTCCATTCAAGAACCATATAGAGAATGTTGAATAAGTTCTAAAAAAAAGGGAACCGTTGAAAGGAAAACTGGATCAGGAGTTCACTACTTGGAGAGGGATCATGATTTCAACTTAGAGCTAAAGAAATCAATTAGAAAAAGATCCAATACTATTCATAAGACGCTTGGCACCTGCGAGAGGAGTTTCAGCCATGACAGTCCAAAGAGCAAGGAAAACTAACTTGAAAATTAAATCGTATGTGAAACCGCAATTTTATTTCAATGCTTCATGAAATTCCGATCTTTAGATGATTAATTAATAATCAAAATATCATTTTCATTTACGATCGATTTCATCGCTATGCTTCTATTAAACTTAAAAAGTAATTATACATTCTTACTGTTCATTGTATAATCTAGTAGTGTTATAAAAACCTCGGAGAATTCCAGTAAGATATTTTTTATCATTTCTACGATACACCGCTTCAAAGCTTAATCTAACAATTGACCAATTTTGATTTTACACTCGGTATATATATATATATATATATATATATATATATATATATATATGAACCCCATCTCTCTCTCACTATATATATATATAATCTATATCTCTCTATATATATTTTATGTATATATCAGTAATCTCTCTCTCTATCGATCTCTCTCTCTCTCTCTCTATATATATATATATATATATATATATATATATATATATATATATAAAAAAACATTTTTATGTTTATACATTCTTTTTATAGATACAAATATTTAAGTAAATGCTCTCTTTATAATAAACAGTATTAAACAACATTTACCAGCCTGAATATCCGAAACATTTTCGCAGAAATGACGTTTTCGTATAGGATACAGGTTCGAATCCTGTGGGAGAACGAATATTTTCTGTGAAAATTTCTCGGACATTAAGGCCGGTAAATGTGGTTTAATACTGTTTATTATAAACAGAGCATTTACTGAAATATTTGTATCTATAAAAAGAATGTATAAACATAAAAATGTCTTAAAATAATTGTCGGACTTTGTCCATTTCATAATGTGTGACGTCATTTGTTTACATTTGATACGCCATGAGCAGATATGACTGTTCGTGAGAGATTCATAGAAGATTGAAGTTTAAATACAGTAAATTCGACCTTGCTAACCGAACGCTCCTCTGTGGCCAAATCGTTTAAAGGCATGTCAAGCTAAATGACGGTTTCGTATAGGATGCAGGTTCGAATACTGCCGGAGGACGAATATTTTCTGTGAAAATTTCTCGGGCATTCAGGCCGGTAAATGTTGTTTAATACTGTTTATTATAAACAGAGCATTTACTTAAATATTTGCATCTATAAAAAGAATGTATAAACATAAAAATGTATTAAAATAATTGTCGGACTTTGTCCAATTCATAATATATATATATATATATATATATATATGATAAAATGAAACAAAAGCAAGCCGGAAACGTATCTTAATATATTATGTTTCACCTTTATTAAGTCTTCATCAGAGATCGATAATAAAAATGAAAAAGCAAAGAGACAGAGTACTGGTATATTATGGTTATTGGTTAATTCTAATTGGTCAGATACGCGTCACGTGTATTAATTTAACAGAAAATATATAAATATTTGTGAGGAAGATTTTGGACGTTACAGTTTGTGATAGTGTAATAGTGTAAGTAAAGAAACGCTTGTGTACCTAGGTGTATGATAGACGGCAACATTAATTCATGCTGGTGTATATGTGTGTGAAGAATGTCTTCAGATGACATCCTCGTATATGTCGTTGTAATGTAGCGTTATGTTGCAATATGTATTCAGATGAATTTTTACATTCTCGTGTATGTCTATGTGTGGGGGGAAATATTTTGGTCGTCAAATCTGTGTGGGTAGATGAAAAGAAATAAGCTATTGTAATAATCTAGTTTTGGTAGGATTTATCTTTAAAGAATTCATCATGAGAATTTTTGAAAAGGATTGCTTAATTTACATTATTTTATGTAATAGGCATAATTTAAATTCATGAATAATGGATCTGAAGAAAGATGGTGATGTGATGTAATTTTTGAAGAGAGTGTTTATAGTTGGTAATAATATTATAAATATATTTTCAAAATATTTTTCACCTTAAAGGGTCATGTTGTTTTTTAATTAGTGAAATCAAAGTTTTGTCTCATGTCGTTTCAATGGTACAAGAGACAGTTAGGCTGTCTGTCTAAACGCAAGTCTCTCTTGTGTTCGCAGATCCGGGTTTTTAGATCAGTGATGTCACCCCCACGTAAATGTTTTTGTTCTGATAAATTCCGGCATTTGAAATGATGCTGGGTTTATTTTTTTTCTGATTATATCACCGATTGTCTTGGAGTTGGTTTTATCGATGCTGGTGTTAGGGATAGCTAATGCATTTGCGAGTTTAGTCGAGATTATGTTGGAGGGCAAGATTATGAATTTTGTGTAATTTTTGGGAGCATCATTTTTTGGCTGTAAGAATTTTGTGAGGTCGTTTTTTAGAGTTCAGGATAAAATGGAAATGAAGAAGTTTGAACGTTTTCTCAATATGTTCTGCTTCTTCATATACAAGGCTCTAAGGTAAAATTCAATGATTAGTCCAGATTATATTCTCTGGATACGCTAGGAATAAGTTTTAGCTGTGGGTTTTTGGTAAACTTTTAAATCTAATTTATCACTATTACGTATTAATAAGATGTCGAGAAAACGCATAGTTGCTTGTTTCAAGTTGGTGTTTAAATTCGATGGTGGGTTCAATTTAATGGAGTTTTGTTCTTATGTTTAATAGGTTTGTATCTTAAGGGATAAAGTAAGAGGTGGTCATCTATGTATCGCAGATAAGGTTAAGTATGATATGTTCAAATGGGGAGGAATCTAAGAATTCTAGAAAGACACAACCAAGAAGGTCACTAATATGTGACCCCATAGTCTAAGCAAATTTTTGTTTGTAGAAAATGTTATTGAAAGTAAAGAAACAGTGTCTAGTAATTAATTTGTATAACTTTATAATTTTGCAGACGGGTTGAGAAAGCTTTCCATTCGATTTTTTGATGTGATATCTTAAAATATTCAGGCATTTTGTGATGGATATAGTGATTTTCAAAGCGTAGCTTAGATATAGCACAATGCCGAAAGTATGGGGCCCTTAGTGCGGATCGAACTCACTACTCAGTCGTAACTGTTCTAGCAAGACAAGCTTGCTAACCATTACACTGCCTTGAGGTGCCCTAAGGTGATTTTCCAAGCGTAGCTTAGATGTGGCACAAGGCCGAAAGTATGGGGCCCCGAGTGAGGATCAAATTCACTAAACCGTCGTAATTGTTCTAGGGAGACAAGCTTCCTAACCCTTACACCATCCCGAGGTTCGCCCCTTGTGATGTGTATATTGGTATATAGTGATTTGATGTCTAAACTTGCCATAGTGATGTTAGTCATATTTATGTGTCATAATCTTTAGAGTATGTCACCCGATTGTTTGATGTGTGTTGTGCTGATGGTGACTAGGAGCGGACGTAGGATTTCTGTGATGATTCTAGCTAACTTGTGGGTTGCGCTATTTATTCCCGACACAATGGGTTTCATGTGTATGTTAGATTTACGTGTCTTGGGTAAGCCATATTGTGTGGGTATAGTAGGAGGTAGTACTCTGATAATCTACTTCAAGATATATTTTTTCATTTATTTTAGTGTAGGCTTTGTCGCTGTTTAGGAGGGATTCTAATTTTTCAATGTAGACGTTGGTGTCCAATATAACTAGACCGCCTCCTTTGTCGGGAGGGCTGAGTATGATGTTTTTGCTCGTGGATAAAAATTAACAACGGCACCTTGCCGGATTCCCATTCTTATCACATTTGATTTTCAACTCATATATATAATCCAAGTTGATCCTAGTAATATAAAATATTAAAACTGATCCACAAAAAGAGTTCAATGTATTTATTATTACAGACCTAATACATAGTATTACACAACAAAATCCTAAATTACCTCGTGGCGGGGATAGATTTATTTGAACCGACGAAAATTACGACAGTTTTATTCAAACCCGGTGTACAGACTGAGTTCGTGTCGGAATTAGACATTTATCTTTGACTGCCGTCGAAAAATTGATACAGAATTTATCCATTTCGATATTTTGGTCAGAAGAAATGCCTGTACACCGTGGTTGAATAAACCTGACGTAGTTTTCCATACCTGGGTAGAAATAGTCAAGTACTCGTCGACAAGGTATCTGAGTGTATTACATCAAGTTTTTTGACTGTGAAATTACGTGTCATTTTTGAGACCTGTTTGGTGTACATTAAATGCATTCGGTGTACATTAAAATACACCATTTTCTGTGTAAGCGAAAAGAACCAAGAGTGTGTGTGTATATTTGTGTGTATATATGCATTATATTTGTGTATATGTGAGTACGTGTATGTGTTTTTATATTTGTATATATTTCAATTTTTTGTATGTTTGGGTGCGTATTTTGTTTGGACATGGTTTGTTTTTTTGCATATGTATGCGTATGTGTGTGTGTATATATATATATATATATATATATATATATATATATATATATATATATATATATGTATTTTTTCTTTACTTTGTGCATAGCCGGATATGCATATTTCAAATAGGTATATGGATGCATCGTACATATACATGTATTTGCCTTCCTTACATTTATTCGAATCTTTTTTTATATATCTCTGTTCGTGTATGTAATATATTGATAAATAGGTTGTGTTGTTTTATTACAGTGTAACCCGGATATAAGAGACCATGATATAAGAGAAACCCGGATATAAGAGCGATTTTATCTGGTCCCAAATTAGAGCCATACTTTACCGAAACAAAATAGACCAAACGCGGATATAAGAGAAACCTGGACATAAGAGACTTCTTCTCCAGTCCCGACAACTCTCTTATATCCGGGTTAAACTGTAGTATGTTTGTGCTAGGATTTTGGTGAGTGTAATTATTTGTATATTTATTTAGTATATAGATACGTGTGTGTATTGCTTTTATACGCTTTAACCTGTTTATACGTGTTTGACATAATTTTCTTTTCAGTGTTTTTCTTTTTATATGCTTGTCTTTATTTTTCTTCCTTTTATTCTTATTTTATTCTTAATTTTCCTTTTTTTAAATTTTTCTTCTTCTATTTCCTGCGTGATATTATATTTGCGTGCTTTTATATTTGATTATATATATATGTGTTTGTGTATTACGATATGAATTTGTTTGTCCTCTTATTTGAAAAATCCCCTCTCTATCTACTTCTTTATTTGAATTCAAACTTCTATGTGTCAAAAGTGTCTAGCAATTGTAGATAATTTTTACATCAGCGGCAACTTTAACTGATAAATTGGCACTTCGCTAAGAATAATAAAAAAAATATATTTTTCTCCTAGTCCCATTATTGTAAAATTTTGTAATAATTTTAAACTTGACGCTCTGTTAAATTTGGAATTTGACATTTAAAATTTTTAATTTTACTGTGAAATTAAAACTTAACTACTTATATTGATTTCTAAATTAATATAATCTTAACATTTAATGCACTAATAGATTGTACCTAGGGTATGTTGTCAGGTCCTTTTAAATTTTTATATACTTTTACTATATTTAGTCATCATAGGTTACGTTACAAAGTTTCCTATATTGAGGGGGTTTGGATGTTTTTCAACTCTTAAAACTCATTATATTGCAATCAATGCCATCACTTGATAAAACACCAGAAGTGTTGAAACAAAATGGCTATTTTTACAGTGATCTATAAATAATATTTATTCAGAATTATATTAGGTTGGTGCAAAAATAATGACGTAATAATGTCGTTTTTTGACGTTAAAAATACGTCAAAAAACGACATTATTACGTCATTATTTTTGCACCAATCTAATAACATATACAGGTTATAATTTTGAATGAATATTATTTGCGCTAACCTGTATTGAAAACTCTTTTAATAATAGGGATTTTGGTTTTCGGAATTTTCTTCCATCTGTATCAGTCCTATACGTAGGTATAATATATATATATATATATATATATATATATATATATATATATATATATATATATATATATATATATGTATTGTAATGGGTCCTTACCTATAACTACAGCATGAACTCTTCCCAAGACTATGTATACTACGCCTCTCAAGAGAGAGGGACGAATCAAGCCGAACTTGTCGGCTTGACGGTCGAACTCTCTGCCTCTGAGCAGAGAGGAATCCGGACGAGGCTCCGCCGAAGGGTAGAATCTCGTTCG
>OZ010581.1:68338466-68415966 GCA_963932145.1 Acanthosepion lycidas | reverse complement strand
ATACATATGTGCTTGGCGGACAGTGGCTAAAAGCGTGTTCGAAGAGGTTTTTCATTTCACATGGTCTGTTTCAAGAACCTCTTGAGGTTATAAAATATCAACAACCAGAACCATTTGAGATAGACAATAACTAAGACATTGTCCTCATTAGCAATTAAAGTTGGTTTTATTGTGTTTAGCTATACTCTGAAAAGATGCTGTATAAGATCCGTTGCAGTCAGTCCGTTGCAAATAATGTAAATAGTTGGTTACTGAATGTAAAATATACAGGGGTGTGTTTTGATGTGGGGTGCATTTTTCAAGCAAAATATTTATCATGGTAATAATTGGGGGAAAAGTACAAGGATATTCTACTTTGTTAATTTCTTGGAAAAGAAAAGTTGCTTTACAGCAGGACAATTTTTTTGTCGCTATTCTGTTAGACCGGAGATTATAAAGTCATTATTTATAACATAGCATAAAAATTATTTACACTCCCATTTCGTCAATACTTACACCTGCCCTAGTGAAAGTATAAAAGGCAAAGTTGATAAATATAATGTTATGTAGGTAAAACTAGAAGGTAAAAAATAAAACAAATGAAAAGTTTAGTTGTAGAAAAACAAATAAATGCTAATACAGAAAAATCAGGAAACTGTGGGAAGAGTTGATGGAGATAATAATAATAATAATCAATACCTATTATAAATATATTAATTATAACATATATAATAAATGAAACAAAATAAGTATATATTGCGAATTATATGAAATTACTATACTCATTTTAAACAATGTTTACGTTATTTCAGTTAACATAAATTTCCTCAATTTTTTTGAATTTAAAAAAAAACAACAACATAGCAACATTTAGAACGCGAATAAAAAAAACTCCATAATTTTCAGCTAATTTAAGCATAAATCATGATTTGTAATTTTCTTTTTTTCTGTTGCATTTTTCCAGATTTGTCAAACAATTTGATATATATATATATATATATATATGTGTGTGTGTGTGTGTGTGTGTGTACACACACACACACACATATATATATGTATATATTCATACAGGTTTCATTAAATAATATAGACAAGTGTTGCCTATTTATTTTATGTAAATTTTTTTCGTAACGTCTGATAAGTCTGATAAAATAAAGAGACAACACTTGTCTATATTATTTAATGAAACGTGTATGAATGAAAAGATGCTGCCTAAATACACACACAATATATATATATATATATATATATATATATATATATATATATATATATATATATATATATATATATATAACTTAGAAAGAAACCTTTTTTTCAAACTTGTTTCGTTGAATATGACAAAGAACATTTAATTCATTTTTCTATTTAATTTTTCTATTTTTCTCGATTCTTATTTTTTCCGAATGGTGACAGAAAGGAAGTCAGAAAATCGTCCGTACTGCTCCTTATCACTAGCGCAGTGCTTTCGCCTATTTCATTGCACATTTTCAAAGTGGTTTGATATATTTTTTGAGCATCTAAAATACGTAAAGTATTATATATATATATATATATATATATATATATATATATATATATTATATATATGTGCGTGTGTCTGTGTATGTGTGTGTGTATATATATATATATATATTAGGTTGGTGCAAAAATAATGACGTAATAATGTCGTTTTTGACGTATTTTTTAATGTCAAAAAACGACATTATTACGTCATTATTTTTGCACCAACCTAATATATATATATATGTTTGTGTGTTTGTGTTTGTTTGTGTGTGTGTTTGTGTGTGTTTGTGTGTCTGTTTATATGTGTACAATATATATGTTCAGTAGGTTTTCATAACCGGGAATATTAGTGAAGTTTCCCATAGTGTGCGTCTTAAATAGCCTAAGACAACCAACCCGATTTAGGGACAGAGGCGGATTACTCATGTCTCATAACCAGTTACTTCGGGTAGATGAAACTCGTGTATCTGGGGATTCAGTCCATCTAATGGGAACGAAAAGCCTAATTTTAAACCTATCTAACCAACGCCTTTATCCACTGTGCAATATGTCCTTGAGGACACATGGCACAATACTGTACATCATACCTCATCTCAGAAATAAAGACAGACTTTAAAAATTATACCAACAAAGATGATAGAAGCGCAGCGCAGAATGTCCATGCAAACAGTCTCTTTCTTTACAAAGAGCAGGTCGCCTGGACCTGATGTACAGCGTCTCCAACACCTTAAGATGGAATAATGAGTGTGCTCTGGCCAAAAGGGAAAACCAGTTCACACTGAACTCCATCGCACAAGTAGGATTCTTTATAAAATGATCTGCAATCGAAGACCCATTCGTGTTACGAATGGTATCGCCCAACGAAAAAAATTTATTAAGTATTATAGCAGGTACGTGCTGTTTAATTCTAACGTCCAAACGCTGTGTCTTTCTACCCATGTAGTTGCATCCACAACTACATTTGAAATGTAGCGACCTGCTCTTTGTAAACAAAGAGACTGTTTGCTTGGACTTGCTGTGCTGCGCTTCTAGCATCTTTATTGGTATAATTTTTATAATTATATATTTTTTTCTTTCCCTGTCCATTCATTCACGTCGTCCATGACAGACTTTCTTTTTTTTCTCTCTCTCTCTTCATAATTTGTGTTCCCCGTTAACAGTTCTGATGAGAGGGGACGAAACCGGTCGACTGGTGTGTGTTTTTGTTTTTATTTTAAATCTATCATGGCCTATAATATAAAATTTCTTGCTTTTTATGCTACAATACGTTCCTGAACTGTTTCAAACACACACACACACACACACACACACACACACACACACACACACACACACATATATATATATATATATATATATATATATATATATATATACATATATGATATACAGGAAGAAAGTGTCACGATCGACACTTATGTTGAACATAGGTCGCCATTGAGCAAACACAGCCGATCCCATTATTGAATTAGAAGTAGACCACATGACCATATAGGATACGCATAGATGGGACGTAGTGTGTGTCTAAGTGATCGTCATTCTAGTCTATCCTTTTTTACTAACGGATCGTTATTTCTATTCTATCCTCTATTTCTATACGGACCGCTATTCTCTAGTGTATTCACTATGCTATTTCTCTATCCTGATAACTATACGGATTTCTTTTCGAATGAATATTATCGAGCAAGTAATATTAGTGACAGTGTTATTGGAAGTCATCTGACACCAGTGTTGTTTCAACGGCGTTACTATTGTTGTATCTGCAATTACAATGTCTCTACTACAACGAGCATTACAAAAGTGACAAAAGTATTCATTGGTATCACAAAAGTGGCAACGAGTGTTCGTTGACATCACACACACATATATATATATATAAATTATAAAGAGATAATCATATAATGAATCATTTAGTAATATTAATATAATTAATAGTAAATTCTCTTCGCTAACATACTTAATACAAGCATTAACTTACTAACAATCTATTGAATGACGCGATCATTATGTATAAAAAAAATTATCAGAAGGATCTGGGGCATATTTAGGCAGCAAGTACCTTCGAAAATTTCATGTTCCCATCATCAGGCTGTAATTTTTTCATTTAAAAATAAAACTTCAAGACAATGACGATGGCAACATGAAGTTTTCGAAAGTACTTGCTGCTCTAAAAATTCATCTGACAACATTTTTTATACATAATGATCGCGTCATTCAATGGATTGCTAGTAAGATAATGCTTATGATAAATCTGTCAGCGAAGAGAATTCTCCATTAATTACATAAATATTACTAATTGATTCATTGAATGATTACCTCTTCATAATATAAAATATACACTAACCGATATATATATATATATATATATATATATATATATATATATATATATATATATAAGACCATGCGATTGTGTTTATAGTAGTACATATAATCATTATATTTATCTAGATATGGTATGAAATTTTTATTTTTCCAAGATTAGTATGATAAATACAGTTTTGTTGGAAAACCAAATTATTATGATCCGGTCATTAAAAATTAATGAATAATGTAGCCTACCTTGGCATTATAGTTTTATTTGTTCCAAATACTAACTTTGTAGTCAACAAAAGTCTTCGTGTGTTCCTCCCACTTTTCAAAACAAAGGCGACATTTGGCCTTATAATCAGGTGCTTCGTCTAAACGTTCTAGCTGGACAAATCTAGTTTTTATGTGGATGGGTTGACAAACGAAGGTGATGCGATATTCAGCAAAAAATACAGTTCGAGACGTGAAAAACTGCCTGTCGCGATTTTCAAAACGATTAAGCACTATTCGGAAAGACATTATATGAAAAACGATGTCATAAACAATACTTTAGTCAGTTTATTACCCGAAAGCTCACATTGCTTTGGCCCTATGCTCATTGGTAAGAACAGAATTCTTCTTAATCACACTTAACAGGGATTAACAGGTATTATCCATAGTTTTTCTTTATAGCTCTAGTTTTTTTTTTTTATTCATAGACATGTACTCCATATCTAACCATATTCAGTTGCCTTGTTTTTGAATACAATATTGCCTACCGTTAGACTGATTACCAATCACATCACGAAAGCAATGACTGTTCTGCTATTTAATCCATAGCTTGGAGGGGATAAAATAGATTCCTGCGTTTCCATATAATATTTTTGTGAAATGACAGTAATGACTGGAATTCGAAATCGGCTCTTCAATTTCTGTTTATGAGACGCTTACCACTACACACCCAACGCAAAATGACGTGAGGAAAAAAACTGAAAAATTGATAGAAAATGAAATTCCTTTATTTCCTGGTGGAATAATCCCGTCAGATGTGCGAAATATCTGGTGAGACATGGGAAATTCTGCGTAATTTAATTGAACAATCTGCCTCAATTTCCCGGAAGGTTTAAGTAGCACCTTTTATAATGGGTTCTAGGTGATGAATGCGGTCTACCGGGGAACTGAAAGTTATTTATTTTTCACTGAGAATCTTCTAAAGAATTTTTCGTAAAATCCTCAACTAAAGGTGAAATATCTCTTAAATACAGCGATGGAGTGAAAGCTTCCCATCCAATCAGCAACGGTTTTTCACGAAAGAAAAGTCTGCCTAAGTTGGAATATTACTCACTTTTACTTAACACGTGATTTCCTTTCATAAATGTCTTCCAATTAACGTACTATGGGCAACAGTTGTTAAGAACTAATTTTCGGTTCTCTTGAAGGTATGCAGAGTAAAAGACTCCCAACCACACTCCATATACTGTTTAACTTACCTGTTTCTTAATACGTAGTTTTTCATTTTTAAAATAAATTTTCAGGAAAATACGTTTCTCAAGTCTAGTAGCTGTTATCGTTCTCTTTCTAGTATTGCTGGAGATTTTCTTCCTGACTTCTTTTTTCATGTGAAATACAATATCAACGTCTTCATAATATTATTATTTTCTCTTAGCGTTACATGTGTATAGTGAAACACACCTATTCTATAATTAATAGACTCTCCCACCTATAATAAGTAGGAGTAGTAAGAGTAACGAGGGAGTCGCTCAGTGGGTCGGTCAGTCAGCCGATGCCGGACGACCGTTAGTCGGATACTAAAGTATCAGCGACCACAATTAGATTACTCTGCGTCATTACCTATTATATCAAGTTCCTAACGTTTTGTACGTCGAAGCTGTTTTAGGACCGACTTTAGTACAAATACAAGCCTCCACTGTGAAACCACTCCATAACAATGTGATACTCATTTTAGCTGTTGCTGTTGTAGAAAATCCTCAAAGGATATGGTTTCTTTTATTTGATACAGTACCTTGATTCTGATTTTGTAGCGTCAGCCAACAAACTTCGAAGTAGTGTGATGCTTACTTCGCTCAAAGCCATTTTAACCATTGAACTCAGAAAGTGGTTGTATACAATTTATATATTTCTGAACGTATTTTTCGCCATACGTGACATCCATACGAAATTCCCGATCTGACGAGGCTATTTAAGAACAGAGACACGAGTTTTCAGGTTAATATTGTGGTTTTGTAGCAACTAGCGGTGTTGGGCAAAACTTTCTTTTAGCGAAGCCTACTCCATGTTCAAATTCTGTACCTTTTGTATAATAACCGAGCTTATAGGACTTTAAACAAAGACATTAGAAAGAAATGCGAGCAGAAGACAAACGAGGAGAACACAGTGATAACAAGATGCATAAAATCTAAAAGTGAATATTAATAATAAAAAAAGACGCGATAAAGATGGAGCGAATACACAGGAGATCTCCTCTTTTACAAAGAACAGCGTAATCTACATTAAAAATAAATGAAATATATGACACCGGTGAAATACCAGAATGTTTCGGAAAATACATAGTCATAGTAACACACACACACACACACACACACACACACACACACACACACACACACACACACACAAACAAAAACAAAAGACAATGCGAAGACTATCGGAAAATGAGATTAATGAACCAAATAACTAAAATTTAAAGTGAATGAAGTAGAATTAGACCAGAATAATGTGTAAAAATGATGGATTGAAAGATTTGATTTTTTTATGGTTTATCATCCTTTTGCAGGGTATTGAATGCCAGAAAATAATTGGGAGATTTACGGATACAAATCCCAGTACTTAACTCTTATAGTAATTTACCCACGCACGCACGGAATCACCCAGCCATAAATAGGAGCAGGTACTGCATTTTGAAGAGGGAAGTATCTAGCAGTCAGCTATTACAGTCGGGCTGAACATTCTTGTTGTAACATTCTCGTTTGTATATGTTTGTATTACTCTTTCTGTTAATATATTTGTTTAACTCAATTTCTATCTTTGTGTCTTTATTTCTGGTCCTAACAAGTTGACGAAATTAACTATAGCTGGAAGGGAGAAAAGGTGAACTCATACCTTTCCCATTGGCATTTATGGGTAAGTGAATATAATGAAGCAACTGGAATTGGAACTCGGCTCTCCGGCTTCCAATTACGAAAGGATACCATTACAACACCCACACTCCCAATTTTACAACACTTGGTATTACCAAGAGTTTACCCATACTGACGAGGTTCGACGTTGATGATCGTACGAGACACGGTAATTCAACACGATAGAACAAAAATGAGGGATCAAAGTATGCTACCGCTATAATAAAAACGATGTTCCGTTTTTGTTTTAAATGCAGCAACGAACACAATATAGAGGCAGATTTGAAATAAAACATATGTTCTTAGTAGTTTGCATACACATTCAACCGACAAAATCCCCATGACTAACCCTAGCCAGTTTATAAGAACTGGAGTTGTCCCTCCAGGTCATTCATTTACCGACCTTTTTATTCGCCCACGATCCTGCAAGTAGATCCTCATTCTTTTAACCCTATTGTGTTTTATATTTCTGTTTACATAGGGTGAAATATAAGGTCTAATCATTGAAAAGTACAGCTTTGACAGTTTCCTTTAACCCCGACCAATTGCCATATTCACTAAAAATGCTGAGTGTTTAAAATGTGGTCATGGCTGACAGGGCGTGACTCATACAATCAAGCAGAACGAGACCACACACTCTCAATTGAGCCATTCGTTTCCGGCCATAGCTTCAAGAGATGATCGATCTTTTTCATTGATATATTTCCTCTTTTACTCTGTCTTTTATCTTGATTACGAAGCGTAGCCAAAAGCCTTTCCTACAGTGGTATTCCAATTACCAAAAGCAAAACTAACGTTGTCACAATTAGGAGAACGTGAAGGAATTAATAATAGGATTTTAAACACCAGGAGGGTTTTCTTTTTCGCTAAAGAATTACCATGATTCAGACGGGCATAAAATCTGATATGAAATGAAAGAGTTTAAAAGAAAAAAAAGGTAAAAACACATTTTAAAACAGACCAAGATTATTCTAGCCAAAATATGCGTAAACTAATGTTATTATAAAGGATGCGTTTTTATGTAGAAAGTTATAATTAAATCATTCAAAATTGGTGTTTGATGAGCGGGACTTGAAGTGACACATATTCTAATTTTTTGGCATTTTCGACCCAATAATCTTTTTTACATTTCTTTCGTCTTCAGCCTTTCACTTTATCACTCTCTCTTTCACTCTTTCTCTTTATATATATATATATATATATATATATATATATATAGTTTATTTAGAAAATTAACGTTTTGATACAAAACGGAGCTGATATGATAATTTCGAATAATCTATGACGAGAAGGATCTCGATTAAAGTGACTGTTCCGATCTTCTTTGATCGGCAAAACTTCTTTGATGTCCGAGTCGGTTAAATGATCTTCGTCAAGGAATGCCCAGTGGTTTCCTCATAAAGAAACAGCTAATATTATCATTACCATTATCAGGGAGCTTTATTGAAATTGACCGAGTATTTCTTTATGCTTAATCTTTTATAAAACTTTTCCAGTTCTTTCATATTTACTTTCCTTTTTCAATTGTTGCGCAAGCCGATTGCATTTTTGTTGGAACTATCTATCGTTCAAATATTTCAGTTGGTTCTAGTTACTGTCGTCATTATTGGGAGTGTTCATATCTATCTATCTATCTATCTATCTATCTATCTATCTATCTATGTGTATATATATATATATGTATGTGTATATATGTATATATGTATGTGTATATATATATATATATATATATATATATATATATATATATATATATTGTGTGTATTTAGGCAGCATCTTTTCATTGATACACGTTTCATTAAATATTATAGACAAGTGTTGTCTATTTATTTTATGTAAAATTTTTTCGTAACATCTGATAAGTTTAATGACATTATCGTTGAACGAAGAAAGAAATTCACAATATTGATCAATATTTTTTAATACAATCTAAGCTTTCGGCTTACATAAGCCATTACTAAAGATGTCAATTACAACATATTAAACAATATACGGACAAGACAGTGATGATAGTCTATCAATGTTTACATAGATGATTTCTAAGCAACGATAAACACGCGCATATAAGACGCTAGAAGCGAAAATCGCACCGCATCTCATGACGACACACATGACCACACGAGAGTTAATTGAGAAGCATAAGGTATGGTAAGCCGTTGGTATATACCAATGGCTTCTGTTACCAATTATAGACATTTAAGAATATTTATAGAGATGCCATAATATATTTTGTTTAGGTTGGGTTTCAACTGTTTGATGTATAATGCTTCAAGAATTTTTAGTTTTTGTCTATTGTTTTTATGTCGAAGTATAATTGTGTTTTCGACAAGTATTTTACGGAATTGTGTGTGCGGGCAAGCATGTTGTTTTAAATAACGATAATGTTATTAAACTTATCAGATGTTACAAAAAAATTTTGCATAAAATAAATAGACAACACTTGTCTATAATATTTAATGAAACGTGTATCAATATATATATATATATATATATATATATATATATATATATATATATATATATATATATATACAAGCTGTAATAGCAAAATTGTCTCAGAGAGTGAAGCAGCATAATTCTCCATCCCACAAAAACATGCTAAACTAATTGAATTTTTCCACGTTTTCAGATAAGATGTTTAAAAATATTGACACCATTTTTCGTAAGAATCACTCAAAAACACTTTGAGTTATGCAGCTAGAAATATTTAATTGCACATGATGGTGAGTGGGAAAACATCATTAAGTAATGGTAACAACATTCATACCCTGGCTTGCATCTTCAAAGTCCATTCAAAATCCATCAGAACAACGGTGAATAAGTTTTAAAAGAAGGAAACAGGAAAGAGGAAAACTGGCTCAGGAGGTCACAACAGGAAGAGCGATCTTCATTTCATCTTAGAACTAAAAAAATAATTTCGAAAAGACTTATCTCAATCCATAAGACTTTTGACACATGAGAGAGCAGTTTCAGTCCAAAGAGCAGTAAAAAAATACTTGAAAATGAAATTGTACTTGAAAAATGTGAGACAACTTGTTACCCCAGGACAAAAATTTAGAAGGTTAAAGAGGGCGAAGAGGGCTAACAAAATCTTGAATGAGTTGTAATACTACCAATAATAAGCATAATAATAACAATAATAATTATAATAAAAATAATAATAATAATAATAATATATATATATATATATATATATATATATATATATATATATATATATATATGTGTGTGTGTGAATTTCATTTCCCTCCTTCATGAGCTTCCGATTCTTAGCTATGGTTAATTAATGATGAATATGTCATTTTTGGTTTATGATCTATTTCATCACGATTCTTGTGTTAAGCTTGGAGAGTAATTATCCATTCTTATTGATCAAAGTAGAGTCTAATAGTGTTATAAAGACCAAGGAGAATTCCAGTAAGTTATCTTTAATCATTTCTAAGATACAACGATTCAGAGCTTAATCTAACAAATAGAAAATTTCACCTAAATTCCCTGTTTTTATGAGGCCAATGAATAAAAATAAGGTACATATAAACATTTACATATATGTACAATTTACATGAAATATAAAAATTTAAAACATTTTTTTTACACTCTTTTTATATATTAAAATTTAAAATAAATATGTTATATATGCAAATTATATATATATATATATATATATATATATATATATATATATATATATATATATATATATATATGTATATTGTATTTATAGCCCCATAAAAAGTGGGGAGTTACGAGGATGAAAAATGAGTGCACTCGTCCATAAGATTCAGGGGGTGCTGCTGTTTCCAATCCTTGATAGAATGACTGCAAAACACTTTCCCTTTCGCATTTTATAGGCAGAAGTACACAAGTTCATCTTGTTATTTCTTCCTCATCGATAAAATATGCCGGTTCTCGGCTTCATTTGACTAGGTCCCGGTCTATCTTATCTTGAAGTCAGAAAGCTACATTCGCTTATCCGAACTTGATTTTGTGTGTCGACGCCAATTCTTAGTTTGTGAACGTTTTGCCTTATTACTGTTTGTTTGCCTTATAACTGTTAATTTGCCTGGCATATATTGTTCATTTGTTAAAATTTTTTTTGAACAGTTCTTTTTTTTGTTATTGCTTATTGTAAACTTTGTCAATTCTGTTTATGGGAGTGTTCAATTATAACCTCAGTTGTTAGGTAGGCGGTAAAAGTAGGAATAATTGTAGATACGAATGCGGTTCAATATAGCTATTGTATAGTGATGTTTTTTTTAAATTTCTACTCGTATTTGACATATATATATATATATATATATATATATATATATATATATATATATATAGCTATTGTATAGTGTTATTTTTTTTAAATTTCTACTCGTATTTGACATATATATATATATATATATAGCTATTGTATAGTGATGTTTTTTTAAAATTTCTACTCGTATTTGACATATATATATATATATACACACACACACACACACACACACACACACACACACACACACACACACACACACACACACACACACACACACACACACACGGTGGAGTAATGGATATCGGCTTGGATTGAGGAATCGGAGAGCCGAGTTCGAATTCCAGTCGAATCCATTGCATTCACTTACGTGCTAATACCCTTGGTAAAGGTAAGAATCCTCTTCTTCTCCCTCCAGCTATGGGTAAAATAGCAGGAAAGACTGGCTTCTATAGCCTTGGATGGCAACTGGTCTAGGAGAAGGACAAATCTGAATTCAAAACCTGCGGTGGGTCGTTTGGGAACCTTGTGGCATTCGGTGCACCAGGTCTCTGTATTCGTCCCTCCAAAAAGTGTGGATGGTCCTGCACGAGGCCTTCGCCACTATAATCAAATCTCATGTGCCGGTGTCGGGCTGTCGGGCTGTCGATTTCCTGGAAACTGATCTGCTTGACCCTCATACGTCGAATCTCGAAGGGAAAGTCGATCATATATATATATATGGAAATATTTTGAAATTTTCACATCTATATAGATAATATCATCTCATTTCTGATGCTGAATAATATATGCAAGATTTGTTTACTGAAACCATAGAAACTATTGAATATTCAAGTTTTAAACACTACAAGTAAAAGATTATTAAAATTTATTGGAAGCATAAATCATCTGGGAGCTATATATTATTTGACATAAATCAATTACGGCGTTTCATTTGTTAAGTTTAAAATAGAAACTTGTAATTCAATTAAAATATCAAAAGATACATCCTGATAACAAACATCTATGTCGTGAACACTTCTTGTGAAGTAGAACAGTATATATATATAGTCTCAAGGTACTTTTATTTTGCTTTTATTCTATTTCTCTTGCATGTTATAAGTGTTCTCATTTCTAGTTGTTGTGAGAGTAAAAAGTTTAAAAGAATATACAAATATATTGTGGTGCCGTCTTGCTTGTTAGATGCGGGGTCATGTAAAACAATAATACCGTATAGGTCTTGCTTAACAAAACATGTATTAAATAACATATGCACACACACACAAGTATATATATATATATATATATATATATATATATATATGTGTAAAAGGGTCAAATACTAATACCCAGTTCATCAGACCTACAAATTCAAAAGGAAATCGGAAAATATTTCCGAATTTTTCCGATTTCTTTTTGAATTTGTAGGTCTGATTAAATCGTGACTATGATTTCAATATAATAAATTATAACCATGGAATATTAGTGTTTGAGACTTTTATATTATATTCTTGCTCTGTCCTGGAAATATACTGTCTCCTAACATTATCAGTATATATATATATATATATATATATATATATATATATATATATATATATATATATATATATATATATATGTGTGTGTGTGTGTGTTGGTGTGTGTGTGTGTTGGTGCATATGTAGGGAGTTTCAAAAATACTTCTGAAAATGTGTTCTTCGTGGTCAGACATACGAACCAACGCGTTTTGTTCTGTGATAGAAATATGACCAAACAAATGCTAAAAATTATATTAAAAGATACAAGACCACAAAATTACTAACAATTAAATGAAAACTCTTACATCCATAACCTCATGCTGTTTAAAATATATAATACATAAATCAATCTCATTCCCAAATAATTTAATTACTAATTTGTATACATATGTGTGTGTGTGTATATATATATATATATATATATATATATATATATATATATATATATATATATATATATATATATATATATATATATATATAAACTATTGAATATTCAAGTTTTAAACACTACAAGTAAAACATTATTACAATTCATTGGGACCATAAATCATATTATTTGACATAAATCAATTACGGCATTTCATTTTTTCATAAATAATTTCGGCATATCAAGTGTTTAAAATAAACTTCTATGTCGTGAACACCTCTGGTGAGGTAGAACAGTTTTGTACACATTGTATATATATATATATATATATATATATATATATATATATATATATATATATAATGTCATTCGCAGACAATACTGGTTCACAGCTCCCCAGTGCGACTAGACATCCAAATTCTTTAAGCCAGGACTGTAACCCGACCGATTTGATGTCAGTCAGAGTTTCTACCACTGTATGTATGTGTATGTGTGTGTGTATATATGTGTGTGTGTGTGTGTGTAAAACAAAACATCCCCTATTCATTTTCATTTATTAGATATTGAATTGTATCACCTCATATCCTCCCCAAACTTGGCTAACTTTGCGTATAGTTTAATGTATAATGGTTGAGAAATTGTTAATTGGAGAGCCGAGTTCCAATTTCCAATTGTTTCGTTAAATTTACTTACGCGCAAATACGCTAATATCAGTCTACCTCTTCTCCCCAACATAGATATTTTGTAATTAGTAAATGTTGTATCGCTAAAATCATCTCCAAAAAACTTTCTGGTGTTAAATAATTTGCAAAGGCTTTATAAGCCGTAGAAAACGAATCAATCAAACCGAGTGCCAAGCGTTCTCTATCCACCATGTCCTATTAATATGGAACTCTTGATTTCCCTTAGAGCATATTCATTCTTTAACTATCTATCTTGAGTGGCACAGTAGTAAAATAAAATTGATTACTTTCGTAATCTTTAGCTGAGGACGTGACTTTAGGTGTGATTTTAACTATTTAGTTTGGTTTATTTTATTTTGCAGCACAATAACACCACAATAGGCCATTTAAAGATTTTTAGGACATGCTCCTATGAATAGAATATGTATTCTTTATATAAAAAAACAACCTTCGTAGATCAGGTTCCATTGACGTATTTTTGTAAAGATGGTTTTTGTATTGGTGGTAATATTTTTTCCTAAAAGATGTACTGCAGGTATTTTTACTATAAAAATCTATTTTTATACTTTCATATTGTTTTGGTCCCAGTTTGGGGTGGGTTAATTATTTACCATAGCTGGGACCCTAACAGGTCCTACCATCCCTGGCCAGGATGGATTTGCGAACGACAGCAATTAAGAAGTGGTTCCACGCTCCTCAAAACCTCCCGATTAGAGGCCTTGCTGCCGGTTGTAGTTTATCGTCATACCCAGGACGAGAATTTAACTGTAAGTGAAGGGACTAATTTTAACTTTCTCTTATTTGACTGCGGGTATGATACGACAAAATTCCACTGGCTGGCTGCTATTCAATTCAATCATCTAACACTGAAAGCGTTAGACGGTTTTACACCCTTTACGAACCTATCTTGAAGTTGAAAATAAATGTTTGAAAGACAGATTATATGTGTAGCAGATAAAACGTTTATGACTTGCGAACATTTTTATATTGTTCTTTACTCAGGTTTTACAGCGTTTGCTAAAAATCTTGTTCCTGAAATTTATTCTATATACAACTAAAACGGGGAAAAAAGATCCGTTACAGAATTGATTGTTTTTGCTACCTTGTTATATGAAAATGTCCTTAATGTAAGTTTTTATGAGTGTGCCCATGAGAAAAATTGGAGGGAAGTAGAAAGATCTAAAAGGCAAAAAGAATCAATATTGATTCGTTCTAACCTTTATAATTAAAAATAAACCATTACATCATCAGCAAGGCGATAACGCTACTAAGAGTCTAATGTTTATTTAGAGTGAAAGAGTCCTAGTATACACGGAAAGGACGTTGGCAATCATGGCTCTCCCCAATCTTCTATCCTTTATAGCTCGATAAATTTCGTCTTTTTGTTACCTGTACTAAATTCTGTTCTTCTCTCCATTTACTAAAGCTCTGTCGGTAGGTTATGCTTTGTTTTCCTCTGTCCTTTTTGCCTTCAATCTGTCCCTGTGAGTATCAAATTCCCCAAGCCCTCTTTTCCTCATTATGTGCCAGAGAAATTTCAACTGTTTCATTCCGATGTTAAGTATGAAGAGTTCTTTTTGTTTTCCTTTTTTCTAAAACTACGTCGGTGCTAACATGCCCGCTTCTTGGTATTCTGAACATCCGCGTGTAGACCACATTTCTGTTGTTTCAAGTCTCTTTTTGATTTGTGTGGAGATTGCCCAGCATGCATTGCCATATTGGAGGACTTGTATGATTAACAGTTCAGTACTCTTTACTTTGTAACGAAACAAATTTTTCTATGTTAAACGAAAGAACAGGTATAATGAAAAACACAAGGACCCACTCTACAAAACGAACCGAAGAAAAATATGATCGTAAGAAAAAAGGTTCTTTTCCGTTTTTCATACTCGCCAAACATTGATTTTGCTCAGTATATTATTTCATAAGTGGAAGAGCATTTCGAAACGAAGAATTCAAAAGAATTTTTCGAACATTTTTCGCTCAAAACCCATATTGCTTTTAACTCGGAATCTAAAATTTGCCTTCATGTTGGGCTGAAGTCTTTGAAAATAAATCTTTGTTTGTTTATCGGCATATCAAGTTTTTATGGGTCATTTACTGCCTAAATTTAATTTTCTTGAGAGATTTGAAGTAATAAAAATATGATATACGTTATTCTGCTTTCACAATTGAATACATGGTAGATGATACTCAGTTTTTGTGCATATACATGTTTGTGTAGACACAATTACGAGATGCGGTCGTAGGTGCGTTTTATGCTGTCGTTTTGTTGAATTTATGCATTTTGGAATAAGTTAGATTTCTTTAAGAAATTGTCGTATATTATGTGGGTTAATACTATATAAGTGTTCTTTTAAGTGGTCGTTTAATTTTGTTTAATGAACTATCAACTTCTATGGGTTATTTAATGTTGAAATCTAAATATTTTCTATGTAATTTTATGCTTTCAACTACAAATATTTTTTAGATAATTTTGTGCTTTGAGAGTAAAGGTATGTTTATATATATATATATATATATATATATATATATATATATATATATATATATATATATATTGTAGTTCATGAAATGTATTATTGGTAATTTTACAATGAAAATGTATTTTTATATATTTTTAGTTCTGCATTGTCATTTGATATTAAAATTGTATTGTTTGCCCCTTTTATTTTAAAAATGCATTGTTGATTTTTCTTTGGGGTTTCACTATTTTGTTTTTTACCTGGAACCCTAACAGGTACTACCACCCTGGGTTAGAGTGGATAGGAGAACAACAAGCATTAGGAGTTGTATCCACCCACCTGAAAACTTCCAATATCCAGATCAGAAGTGTTGCTACCAGATGATGTCTATCGTCATACCCAGGACGCTGAAAATAAAAGGTGATTACATTTTTGATAAATGATATTTAAGTAAAGCATTAACTTTTATATCCTTTCTGCTCAGACATAATTACTTTCGGAACACGTTAATATGTTTCCGCTTACATATAATAACATCAAGAATCTTATACAATGTGTCTTCGAATGTATCCAGCCATTTAATGATAGTATGGAATATCGCCTACCGAAGTCAATGGCGCCTCATTCCCATTCAGAAATCTCCTCTAGAGATTTTGTTATAATATGAACGAGGAATCCAGCCAATTTAAGGTAATGGGTCTCAGTAACATTCAACTGTATCACCTTGGGATTTTGATTTAATATTAACTAATAATAGATTTTTGCCTCAGACGATGGCACCTCAGTCACAATCAAATGCTACCCTTTTGTTTTCGCAGACCCATCCGAGCGTCAGTTTCATTTTTCCATGTCGCCTAAAAATTTTATTTCAGGATTGCCATCGCCAGCTTCGTTCTCTTCTATTTAATATTGCCCAGGACGTTTCACCAGAATTTTTTTTATCCCTGGGAAAAGTCACGTGTATTGTGAATTTTCACCTGTATCGAGGTTGTTTATTTATTTCTTACATGACGACGAAAAAGATAAAATATGGATAACTCTGGACTAGATTAGCAAATTAAAAACAAAAGGAAACATAGACAAATAAATGATAGTGCCAGGATCATTAGATCAACTAGAACTTTCCTAATGAGCGGAATGCAATGAAGAATTAGATAACTTTAACAAGCAATGATGCTACAGTCATTTTCCAACTGTATAAGGCCAAAGATCCACTCGAAGTAGAGGGTTTTAGTTTAAGAGGAATCAGCCAAAGCAAGATAATAACGCAATTAAGCTGCAAGAGGTCAGTGGAAGTGAAAGAGACGTAAAAGACATTAGAAGGAACTGAAACCCCAGTCTTTAACAAGGGTTAATTTTTTACCCCCCTCCAGAGAGGATGTGGTATTATGGTGTATGGATGATTGATTGGCGACGGATGAGTTGTTATGGTGAATGAGGAAATTCGAACTAGTGAATGGGTTGTGAATCCGATTAGCTAGGTATAAGCTAGTGAAGACAAGCCTCAACCCATTCCCCCTTTTCGGCCTTGTGACATAATTGTATTAATTTACATTAAATCTCATCAAAGAATAATCACTGCACTTGTTCAAAAGACCGGAAGGTGCATGAACAGGACGATAGATAGGTTTTATCTACCTTTTGAAACAAGTAAATAAAATTTAATTTAAATGCTTGACTCTCAGCAAGAAAAACCAAATAAATAGTAGGATAATTAATCTGGAGATGATATGATACCTCTAAGCGTACCAAAGTATTTTGACCTTCAGTAATATTTTGTTAGTGAACGCATATGAAACTGATGACAATGATAAAAATAAATATTCACAAGATTAACAAATAAAATGCTTATAATATAGGATATACATGTTTGCAAAAAGGACTCTTAAAATCAAAACGGTATTAATATTGCCCAGGACGAACTTCTTTTTACTTAGAAGATGTCCATTATGACAAATAACATCAAGTATAAAATCGCAAATATTAACTGAGGAAACTGTGAATTAGGTTTTCCCAACCCTGGCGATATTGCCCACCGGTGGGCGACTTCAACTGTTGGGTGGGTGATGAGCAAATGGCGGTTAATTGAAAATTTTGTTGTGGGGGTATAGGATTTTGAATATTAAAAAGTTATTTCAACGTATGCTTCTCGAAAAAAAAAAAAATTCAAAGGATATATGCAAATAACCTTTATAAAATACAATCCCCTCCCGAAAAAAAAAAGGCATAAAAAAACAGGAGGCTAAATCCGAATAACTGGGTCACATGAAAACAAATATTTTGATATTTTCTATAATTTTTGAGAAGGTTCGTTCGCATTCAAATAGTTCTTCAGGGGAAATAACATTTTTCCGGATATAAATTAGATAAGGGAAGACTAAGAACAACAAAATATTTACTGAATAGAAGCGAAAAGAGTATTTTAATTTTAATTTTTTATTGCTAATAGTGCATTTTATTTTTAATTTCATTATGAATAAAAATCATTTAATTTTTTTTTGTCAACACTTGTAACACTAACTCTGTCAAAATAACCTTTACCATAAAACTAAATAATATATATAGTTTCAATAGTCAAATATGCTTTCGTTCATTCTTCAGTATGGTAGTATTAGCAGCAGCCGTCACATAAGTCAGTGTTGTTTTTTACTTCCTTTTTGTATTTTTTACTATATCATAAAGTCAGTTTATGAACCAGTAACAAAATTTAACCAAAAATGTTGGTATTTTTTTAATATTTAGTATAAAGGTGGCTAGTGGAAAAATGTTTCCATGTGAAAATGGGCGATGACGCAAAACAATTTGGGAACTTTGTTGTAAAGTATAATCTAGTACAGCAAAACAGATGAACATTTATTGAGAATAAGCAGGAATGAAAAGTCGACCGCGCATAATCAAGTAGATCTATTTAGCACGTCTGAGGCGCACTTGAATTTAATATCTGTGGCTACAATGCGTTGTTTCGGTAACAGAAAAGTAGCATACAAATTAAAAGTTTTACTATTATAAACAATGGGTAAATGATTTGATTTGCAGAAAATATCATGTGTTTCTTTGCGGGACTTAGAAATTCTTTCGGATCATATTGTCAAGCTGAGAAAACAAAAGATAGTCATCATAAACAAAGCGAACGATAAAAAGTCAGATTTCGCCGAAGAGGGGAAAAGAGACCGAAGAACTAACCAGGAAATAGGTTGGCAATAGTAGGCTTCATTAAAGGAACATTGGAAAAAGTAATGATGATAGCTACATGAAATCTGGATGAACTGAAATGTTTTAGGGAAAAAAAAGATACTGAAATAGACCAAAACATTTTTTAATAATAATAGAAATTTGATGATTCTTGCTTCATTTGAAGAGCCACAGTTTTCTTTCGGTGTGAAAATTCATATATTGAAGATGGTAAGGAAGGAATGCTGGAATTATGGTTAGCGGCTGGGATTGGGTAATCGGTGAGCCAAATTCGACTACCAGCAAAGTTCATTACATTTACTTACGTGTTAGTAGGAATTCATCTAATCTCCCTCCAGCTATGGCTAAAATAGCAGTTCCAATAGTCTTGGCTGTCAACAAGATGAAGGGAAGAAAATCTTTGAATTCAAACCAGCCTGCTGCCTTGTAAGTCCTGCCTCTTATGATAGACAAAGGTAACTTCAAAAACAAATCCATCTCGCATGTCGTATCGAAGAAAGAAATCTCCCCTACTTTCTAGCTGCGAGAGGAAATAATGGTCACTTCGGACTTAGTACAATGGCTCGTGAAACCAAGACTGGAAGACGGCACAGCGCCGTTGACATTTCTGATTTCGGACCATTTGCCTATGGGTGTATCACCCAGCTCATTTTATACGACGATGACGACGAAAAGTGGTAAACTACAATATACACTGCATCAACGATGGACAATTTTCTTTTTATCACCCTTTATTTTGTGTAGGGGAGTATTGTAGTATTGTTTCTTCGTCGAAGCAAGACGAATATATATATATATATATATATATATATATATATATATATATATATAGGTTGGTGCAAAAATAATGACGTAATAATGTCGTTTTTTGACGTTACGTCAAAAAACGACATTATTACGTCATTATTTTTGCACCAACCTATATATATATATACACACACACACACAGAGAGAGAGAGAGAGAGAGAGAGAGAGGGAGAGAGAGAGGGAGAGGGAGAGGGAGGTCGCTTGTGAACCACGTGTTGGTTTGTCCTGGCAAAGAATCTGGGTACAGCGCAGCATACTGACCGATGTGATTCTTGCGGCTTCCTTCGTGCCTAGGCGCCTATTTGTTTTTTATTTTTTGTTTTTTTTTATCTAAGGTTAAACAAAGGTAAGCCATCATTCTCTGAAGTTCAATTTAGATTATCAGAGTTTTGAACATTATTTTTCCAGACAAGACACCGTATGAATAAGGATTCTGAAAAACAACAAAACATATGATAAACCAGGTAACATCAGCTAAAATTAGAGGCTGGCCGAGAAAATATGAAAAAAATAAGATACCTTCAGATTTTTATTAACAATTACCGTTTCAAGCGAGATGGTGATCGTAATGAAAGAGAAGCGAGCTGCCAGAGATTGCAAGATCTTAAAGATCGATGTGATTGTGAACAATAGGATGAAGCCAAACGGAAACAAATATTAAAAACAAAAATGGCCAGGTATTCTGTCTGAGAACTGTAGACTAATATTCTTGCCATGACATATGTATCCCATATTAAAAATGATTAAATAAATGGAAATTGGTATTGGCTTAATTTAGTTTTCTATGTAAAATTGAACAAATCCATATTACATCGCTGAAGACTTATAATACTGAGGAAGGTGCTGAAAATTTGTAAAACTTTCGATACATAAGCCCTTTTTCTGAAGTCGGATAAACAGTAACCTCAGATAAATCAATATTTCACAAAATTAATGAACATATAATAGGCTTTATATCCTTGAGATAATACCAACTGAATATATGTAAAAATATGTGTTAATATTTCTAACAATATATGTAACTAAATATATACTATATATATATATATATATATATATATCTGTGTGTGTGTGTGTATGTAAAAAGAACATCCCACGACAATATATGTAAAAAGAAAGAATATTGTTAAAATTGTCAACTTCGAATTTTTAAAAACACACATAACAGTGCGCTTAAAACAAACAAAAATCCAAAAGTGTTGAACAAGAAGAAAAATGACAAACACTTGAGATGAGGAACAAAAAATAAAGTTATATGGATATGCCTACGAAATAATCAAGGCAGAAAACAGTAATTATTACCTTTATAAATTAAAAGACGTAACTACAGAATAAGTAACAAGCTCACCCCAAAAGGCATACAGAAAAAAACGTTACCAGACGAGGAGCAGTGTATTGAACTATTTAAAACCACTTTACTTTCGCAATGAAAAATATGATTATACTTAAGTGTTCTTTGCTTTTTTACAACAGATTTGATTTGCGTGATTGATTTGAATTTAAAAATTCCTTTGTTAAGCATTTCCTAGCATTATTATTATTGTACGAGTTGTCTTTTTGTTCTGGCCTTGTTAGGGCCAGAAAAAAGACTCAAAGAGATGAATTTAGTTAAACAAATATATTAACAGAAATAGTGATCCAAACATATACAAACCAGAGTGTTACAGCAAGAATGTTAGGTCCAACTGCCATTGTAATTGTATTTCCAACTGATGTCTAAACATACTTTTCATATAATTAACTGTACACAGATGCATAATAACTAAATATGCATAGAAAGCAGAAAAATGATTTAATTGAAATAAATCCTATTTATCCATTTTAATGGGTGAAAAAGTATTCGTTCAAGGCTAATTTCAGATTTTAAAACTTTTAGATTCCGTTGACACACTAGATTATTCAAGTGGAATGATCTAGAATGTTCCAATAATGACATCAATCGTAACTTTTTGCCTAAAACATAAGAACAGAACATTCTATAATTGAAATTGGTGCAAGAAATTTATCCTCATGTCAAGAGGTAAAGAATATGCAAAAATTCCCAAAACGAACTGATTTTTAAGTTCTGGAAAGAAGGTAAAAGTTAGAGGAAAATCTCAAAGTGAATATTCCACTTACTGCCATTGGTTCATTCATTGCAAGAGATAAAATACAGAAAACTGTTTAAAACCAAAGAACAACTGGTACACCAATGAAGACTTCTTCAAGATCTTCGGGGAAATTAATGCGTCAAATGAAACAAAGTCCATCAGTTACTCGTTGCAGGATGATTTGCTGTCATTAGAAATCTGTGTCACTAAATAGACAATAAGCAATGGAATTCATAGTAAAAATCGAAAGTCATGCTCTCCTCGGAAAACTCCCCTATTATTGAAAAACTTTATGAGATATCACTAGACATATTCAGCGTAAAGAGAATATATTACACACGTCGACAAAAGAAGTGTTCAATTCGAATTCTCAATAAAGTTACCCGGATTAGGAAGCACCTGATGAAGGCCGAAGATCACAACGCTTGAAACGTTATGATAATATGATCAAAGATGAGGACAATAGTCCGCGTGTAAACGATGTAAATAACGATGTAAATAACGATGATTCTTCATAATAGAAATTCAGTGGGAAATCGGAGATTTGAAGCCACCCATTCTCCAGATAGAACCATCAGACGTTTGGCGTCAACATGTAAGTTCATGGAATCTAAAAACACAAATAAATCAATGCAATATAATCATATATAACACAGTTATCGACGCAGACGAGACTGCAGTAGCTAAGCGACCAAACATTGCGGATAGTAATAAAATGACAGAGATCAGTTTTCTTTGATGTTGCGATCTTAGATAATAATAATCTCATAAAATAAGAGACAGCAAAGGTTATGAAGTATTGGGACCTAGAGATCGGAATGCAACGTATATGGAACACGAAGACGTGGAGAGAACTCGTTATTATTGGAGACAGTCTCCATCAGAGTGTCGAGATTTAATAACCACGTTAAACAGGAACCGGACAAACAACTATCACAAGAACTACAAAAGAATACGCTTCCGGGAACTGCAGATGCAATGAACGGATTCATCGTAGAAAGTAACACTTTAGACTTTTGTTAAGATTTCGCCACCTTGTAATAGGCAACATCAAAGAGATGATATGTACATGAAAATAAATAATAGCAATCAATTTAAAGTTGTCGCAAAACTCTGATGTAATAACGTGTGTCAAGAAATATACATGAAAATATCAGTAGCTATTATTATTATTAGTATTAGTATTTTATCGCTATAATCTGTAGTAATTGCTACTAAATATGCATAAGAGCAACATCAAGAAATTTAAATAAAGGATTATGTGTTGCTTATTTGAATCAACCCACAACAAAGAAAAAGTCGAGAACGGCTTTTACATATAAAAATATAAAATATTTTTACTTTCGTATTTTTACAACTAATTTTTTTCAACGCGTATGTGTGTTAAAGTTTCTTGCTTGAACATGTTTGTTGAGATAAAAACAAGGAATTTAAAGAATCAAAATAAAAAATCATGTGTTGCGGATTTGAATCAACCGACAATAAAATCGAGAACGGTTTTTAGTATAAAAATATATATCTTTACTTTCGTCTTTTTACAATTAAATTTTTCTCATCGTGTATAAGTGTTAAAGTTATTGTGTGAAAGTTCCTTGTTTGTAGTCTTTTGTTAAGACGAAAAGAGATATTATTTCTTCTCGTGTATATATAAGGAATAGAGGCAAGTTGAACGTGAGGAGGGAAGTGCAAGTGGTACATAGCTTGGTGAGGAAGACGGATGAATGAGTAAGGAAATTTCTTTGAAGCTGCCGTCTTGCTTATGTCGCCTGTATGCGTCTCTATCTCCTTACTGGTTTTCCCCGTCTAGAGAATTTTCTTAAATACTCTTCAAAGGAATCACAAAGCATGTTTTTGTTATTCTCGGCGGGGACATGGCCCGTTGGTTTAAAATGTTAAATATTTATTTTCAAAGAATTTATTTATTAACTGAAAGGATATGCTAATCCTCCGAAACAGAAACTATTTTTTATCATTTGATTTTTGACCGTCTTGATGTTTATTTCCGTCTTCGCTTTAAAAAAGAACAACAACAAAAAAAAAAAAAACAACACACTAAGTGTGTTCAGAAGTCCCCAACCTTTTTGCGAAATCACCCACAAATATTCAAAAGCTTATAAAATTTTTTATTAAAGGTTTGTAACTGTTTTGGATATTTACTTTATGATGTACAACAAAAGAAAAACGATGGGTAGCTCATCTGTTGCTTCTACCATATTAGAAAACAAATGGAAGGCATCTTGACCATTGAATATATATATATATATATATATATATATATATATATATATATATATATATATATATATAATTTGTTTTATGATCAAGGTTAGTTTTATGTTTAGAGCTAGTGTTGACAAAGAATTAAACGATTTTTTTCATAAGTATAAAATTAAAAAAATATAAATAACTAGCAACTACTAAACATTCAGTGAATATTTTTCATTGTTCTTGGTCTTCACTTATCTGATTTATATTTGAAAAAATGACGTACCATTTGAATGTAAATTGTATTTTCTGAAAACTATAGAAAACGACAAAATATTCGTTATTTGTGGGGATATTTAGATCATATCTAGTCCCATGACACAATTAATCCGAGTTACCTTCTTTTATTTATACGGGTTCTTTGCATATTTTTTTTCGGGTAGTATATGTTGAAATACCTTTTTGATACTAAAAGTCCTATATCACTCACCAATGTTTCCAATCCCTCTCTATGTTGTGTTCAGTTGCTCATCGTCCACACAACAGTTGTAATTGCCCACTGGTGAGGAATATCCTTTAAGTTGGGAAACCCTGCATTATTTGCTTACCGTAGTGATTTTTTAAAATGTTTCTTTAATTAAACGAGAAGGCAATTTAAGAAGTCGAAAATATACAGAAAGTAGCTTTAATTACTAGATAAGCCACAGAAAAATGTACGTCCAATTTCTTAATGGACTATATACCGAAAATAAATATTTAAAAAAAAAATTGAATTTGTTATTCTCAGAATTAATTCTTCTTCGTGCGCATGTGCAGTCGCGTCACCGTAAGCGTCACACTTTAGACCGATGAAGTCCTAAAGGATGAAAGGTTTTCCACTTTTTCATAAGTTCCCTAAAAATTTTCTTGATACATAAACATTTATACATTGTTTTCCCATTTCCTTCTTCTTCTTCTTCTTCTTCTTCTTCTTCTTCTTCTTCTTCTTCTTCTTATTATTATTATTATTATTATTATTATTATTTCCTTTGATTTCTGGTGTGTACTCTGTTAAATACCGTACCTCTGAACATTAATGGCTATGTCCCAATCTTCATAAATACACTATTGGACTACTGTAAGTGGGTATAATATGGTGTCTATGTAGTCCATCACTAGAAGTGGTTTACCTACTTCACACTGCTGGCGAGTATTGCATTTTGTTGATGTTATAAAGATTATCATTTCATTTCCAACCTCCGTTTTGGTTATTACTCATTCAGTAACCTTTTCTAGGTTATAACACTATCTCAGTAAATTTCAGATCTATCTATCTATCTATCTATCTATCTATCTATCTATCTATCTATCTATCTATCATATACAGTACCTATGAACACTAATAGACATCTCCTAATCTTCATATACTATCGACACTATTGTAATATACTGTCTAAGTAGCCATGCACTAGCAGTGGTTTTCCTACTTCATGCCGTTGGCGAGTATTGTATTTTGTTGACCTTATAAAGATTACCATTTCATTTCCAACCTCCGTTTTGGTTATTCCTCATTCAGTAACCTTTTCTAAGTTATAACATACTCATTTCTTTCTGGGTCAAGATCAGAGACCTATGATCAGAAATGGCATCATGATATTTTCCACTGATCAATTTAAAAAAAAATATCACACATATTTTACATAGAAAAATCCCTTTAATGTGTCTATTAGAATCTTTTCTAATTAATCCGAGGGCTCCAACTACAACTCGAATTGTTGATGCTCGCATGTGTCACATTTTTAAGATTCCGATTTCAAGGACCTTGTATTCTGATTGCTTTTTGAAGATCTTCAAAGATACATTGCAGTCTGAAGGGAAGGCCATAACAACAAGGAGGTACTTTTTTGTTTGCGGTCTCTAATAACGATGTCTAGGAAATTAGCTTTGATTTTTCTGTCTGTGTGTAATTATTATTATTATTATTATTATTCTTTTGATTTCTGGTGTATACGCATTTCTTTCCGGGTCGCCACAAGAGACCTAGGTTCAGAAATGGTATCATGGAATTTCTCAATGATCAATTTTTGAAAAAAAGAAAAGAAAGATCACACACGTTTTATATAGAAAAAGCTCATCGTAATGTGTGAGCTGTATTTATGGGTACATGTTTTTTTGTATTTCTTTAAGGCTTGGGCAACCAGGAATCTATTCAATGCGTCTATCGTAACATTTCCCTATCAATCGGAGCGCTATAACTTCAACTGGAATTATTGATGTCCTCATGTGCAACGTTTTTAAGATTTCCACTTGAAGATACTTGTTTTTTGATAGTTTTTTGAAGTTCTTCAAAAACATTATTGTCTGGAGGAACTGCCATGTCAGCAAGAAATCATATCTACTTTTGTGGTCTTTGATCAAAATGTCAGCTTTGATTGTTCTGTCTGTATGTATTGCAATGTTCCATAATATTATTACAAGTCCTATCTCTGTAACCGGGTTTTGAGGATATTCATATCAATTTCTTAATTTCCTTCATCTAAAAGTTGCCTATTTTCCAGTTCAGATATTGGCCCTCTATATAATGCTGAATTTTATATTCAGTCGGTGTTAACACAATGCAACCTGCTATAAGATGGTCAATTGTTTTTGGATATTTATCACAATATCTGCATTTCAGGTTAACACAATTTTTCAGTATGTGTGTTTGGTAATTTTAGCAAGCATTGGTCCTGTGAAGCAAGAATAAACCCTTCAGTTTCAGCTTTTAATCCTGTACTACGTAACCACTGATAGGTACGGGATTTGACTACTTTCCCAAGTAATCTTGCATCAAAATTGTTCCCAGAAACTTCAGCACATATATTTCTATTTTCAAGTATAAGTGTCCTTCCTGTGCGTATTTAAATTTTCTATTTTGCTCATATGTTGCGTTTATTGCATTTTCATAATCTTTCTATAGAATCGTCGCTTCAACACTCTCCTGTAAGGAAATACGAAACATCTACTGCTATAGATGTGAAGTGTTACGTTTCAGTCGTTCATGCTTTTTTCTTTATTTCGAACAAGATTTTTCCATATCTTAATACTTTACTTAGTTTCTGGGATGAATCTTTCGCTATTGTACACTTTTGTATTTCTGTATTAGATTCTCCGTCGTCTGTTACATCCTCTTTTATAATTGTTGGTTGATTTTGTTTCGCGGCATATCAACTTCTATAGGTTATTTGTTGTAGAAACCAAATATTTTGAACGCAAATATGTATTGTTAGCCATTTTGCTATAAATATATATTGTTGGGTATTTGTTGTAACCTAGGGAAAGTTACTGAATAGAATTATCACACGAATAATAAACTATAATTCTTAGGACGCGGACAAAACATATAAGATTCGCCAGCGTGCGCAGAAGCGATAGTCAACTGCTAGAAGTGAGACAAGTGAATTCCTCAATGAATCTCCAACTGCAGGATATCTAACAACCAACTCACTCGGTTAGATGTGACACAAGGCCGAATTTAATGTGGAGTATCCGAACATGTACGCTCGGCCAAAAATTAACAGTAGACTTAGTATAAAACGGGGTCGGGTGGCTGTTTCCCGAAACGAGACCCTGTCCTTCGCCATAGCCTCGTCTGGGGATCTTCTCTCCACGAATCAGATAGTTTAACTAGAACAGCCGGAGATGAATCTCCAACTATAAACCAACATAGAGTATTTACTATTGTATTTATGTGAATTGGGACATAGCCGTTATCGTTCGTAGGTACGCTAGAACAGCATTTTACTATAAAATGTACTGATGGTCATTTTGCTTTAAAAATGTATTGTTTGTATTTTTTTAATATAAAAATGTATTTCTGGCGTTTTTACTATTAAAATGCATTTTTATACTCCCATAGTGTTTAACTTTTGTTTGGGTGGTCACTATTTGGCCATAGCTTGAAACATAAGAGCTACTAGCACACCGGGATAGGACGGGCATGGCAACAACAGCAATTAAGTGGTGGTTAGCATACATCTCCAAAAACTCTAACAAAGGTCTTGCTGCCGGATGTTTTTAATCATCATGTACAGGATTAGCAGCATGGCCCGGCGTTGCCCGTGCTTGATTCAAAAATCGTATGACTCATACAGCAATCGCTATCACTTGATTTAAAATATTTTTGCCCTTCCTTGCCTTTAAATGAGTGCCCTTGCCGTGCTGATGTTGCTACATGCCTTACTTCTTTCCTATCTCACACTGCAAATTTTTTCTAAGGTCTATACTAAACATTAAATCTGTTACGCAAAAAGAACTAAACAAAATGAACACAAAATGATCAACTTTAAAAAAAGGACTCGTAACTGGAAAAACCGAATGAAAAAAGAATGTTAACAACAAATACTTTTTCACACCCAACCCAGTTGTGCGGAATCAGAATCAACGTTGAGTTTAAGGAAGCGAATGAGCTAATTGGAGTAAAGTGCCAGGCAAATTAAAATTTTTCCGACTTGTGACGAATGCAGCTATCGATTTTTATTGCATGCTAGCATTTTAGTTAACATTCGTGTCAGTCAGCTGTTGGCTCTCACGCTGGTCAATAGAATCTTCCTGCCTATTCGTGACAGCCAGCTATTGGCTCTTACTCTGGCCAGTAGAAAATGGCCCAAACTACATGAAAACTGCCGTAGAAGCATAAAAAAATCGATTATTTCCGCTATCGATGGGAGTTGGGAAATGCAAAGTTGGTCTTGGCCTTCCCACTAACTTGGAGCATGTGCATGTAAATTTTAGTGCAAATCAGTCGAAAATTGCGGCCGTGCATTCGTTACACACACACACACACACACACACACACACACACACACACACACACACATCCTGCCTTTTATAGATAGAGATTATATATTCACTGTGTGTAGTCAGCTGAAATGAGGATACTCATTATCAGAGAGATTTTGTGTAAATATATGCAAGTTTATTAAAAGAGCATTCAATTGCGTATTCTCCACGCTGCCAACGAGAGAAGTTGATAGGTTATGTAGTTTGCGCTTGGGTAACGGGGAACTTCAAAAAATATTATCCATTATTTAAATAGAAAAAAAGATATCGCACTCCGTATTTTACTCGAAAGAGAACTGATCAATACGATCAATGACTCACGTCACGAGCTAATCGCGAATTGTATTCGTGTTGAACTCACCCGAGACGAGCAAAGTGTTATTTCTGTTTAAATTGAGTCTCGTTACTGAATACATCAAATCAATTAAATTTCGTTTTCCAGAACGCCTGTCATTTCGACACAAATATAATTGTAGTAGTGTTTCATGTATTACTCATAGTTAACGTATTTTCATCTTTTTCTTGTTTTTTTTTTTATCCCAGTGTTCCTCGATGGAACCAATTTTCGATTGCAGTTACAGAAGGAAGAAAAAAAAAAAATGAAGAATTTCAAGCAATTAGACAGATATCTAAAATGAAAATATTTATTCACAGAATTTTAAAGACTGTTCACTTCGTGTTATTCTACTATTAATTCATCGTATAGGTTTAGCGATTGATTTTTTTTATGTACAAACAGAGTCTAAGGATACATGTTGATTCCTAAAATTTTGTTTAATTATTTTTAGTTGAAGAGAATATATTGGGTTGTCTCAAAAATATTAATCAACTCTATTTTAAAGCGTATGTAGAAACTGCAAGGGAACTTATACTTACAATCAGAGCGGGACAATTGGGATTTGTGAGCCATAATGCGGAAAGCGGGTTTGGAGAATCTGATACTCACGGGGCACAGCGAAAACAGCAAGTAGCCTTTTCAATGAATTTGTGTGAATACAGGGTAACATAAGGTGTGACAGTAATGGATCAGCGAATAACGTAACGGTGTTGCGCAATGTTCTACACTGCTTCCTAATTAGTTTCTGATCTTTATTAACCATTTTTCCTGATGTCATCAGTTCCCTAGTAGGCATCTACGCAGGCAACACCACTATTTATTCCTGCCTCAATAGCAAATCTGGTATCGCTGACAAAACTAACCTAGCCATAGGTCTCGAAGATGACCTTCAATATCCGGTTGGCTGGGACAAGAAATGGCTGGTAAACTTTAATGCCTGAAAAACAAAACGGCTCTTATTTACCACAGAGAATCCTCCCTGCCTCCCATTAGAATATCTGATGCTCAACTCCATTTGAGCGCCTCTAGGTCTCACGCTGTCCGCTGACCTAAGATGGAACAAATACATTGAATCAATAGCTTCATCTACCACAAGGAAAGTTGGTTCTCTGTGTCGCGTCAGAAAGTTTTCCTCGCCTGAGTCCATCCTTCAAATCTATGAATCAAATATACGCCCTTGCATGGAATACTGCTGCCATATATGGTCTGGAGCCTCCGCTGTTCGTGTCAAGGTCCTCGAAAAAATCCAGAGATGTATAGGCAATGTGGTTGGTCCTCACAGGCTTCCGTCACTTCCCTTTGTCTTGTGGAATAACACAGTATTTCCACCTACATTTTACGTGCGCGCGCGCGCGGATTGCCCCCCCCCCCATTTCTTCCAGGATCGGTTAGTTATAGCAGTAAACACTTCAACCGTCGGTAGGAAGGTTGCTAGCTGCTACTGCCGATTCCAGCTAGAATCAGAATTTGAATTTTTCCCGCGCGTTTTTCTGACGTCACGGACGAACAGCGTTTCCAATTCAGTTGCTTCCCGAATTTTCAAGCTAGAAGGACAACTCATTTATTCCGTGCTCCTAACCCATAAACAAGCCGGAATATCTTAAATAACTAATCTTCAACATGTCGTGTGACCATAACTTTTCTTCGAACAGCCTGTTCGAACTAGCCTCCGTTCTTCCACTAGAAGACGTCGAGTTTAGCAACACCGTTGCTACCACACTTTTTACATTGGACTTTTCTCGTCTTGAAGCGAACAACTTATTCGTACCTTCTTCCAGAGACTACAACACGGTCGTCAACACATTTTTCCAAGACTAATTTCTCGTCCTAATGTGAACATGTTGAACCTTCCTCCGTTTTCCGCTGGAAAATGTCGAGACAGCTACGCTGTCGTCATCATACTTTTCCAAGACCTATTTTTCGTCTTGAAGCCAACAACCTTTTCGAACTTTCCTCCGTTGCTGCTAGCGAACGTAGAGTTTATCAACACGGCCGATTGATGAACTTTTTCTAACCTTTTCGAACCAGTACCTTAAAAATTATTACATTACACTCACACTATCAAACTTCGTAGTGAGTATTTATTCCTTGTTGTATTCGCATACATTTTTGCTTAAGTTGACTGTTCTGGAACCTTCTTCCTGAAGAAACCTTTTCCCGCCTTAGCCATCTTGAATTTCGTTTTGGCGCGGAACTTTAACTTTCTATTAGTTTCAACATTACAATCTGCTTACTGCTCAAGAACAGTTCTTGCCTTTTCTGATAGTCTCCACGGTTGAGACAAGCTTACTTCTTGTTTAAAAAAATAATAATAATAAAATTTTATATTTGTGCTTTTATCAGACTTACTTTAGTCGTTCTTCCTGTCTACTTATTTTTCCCCTTTTATGCATGTATTGATTAAAGTCGAATTAAACGACCCTTTCCTTTTTCTCACTGAGGAAACTGTGATAATTTACAGTGAAAGTACACGCTTTATTTATTTTCTTTTTTTACTTTGTTAGCGGATTCGGTAGTCGTGTGTAGTGTCCTGCACAAGGCCACCTTTTCGTAGGCCGGCACTGCATTGCTATCGGGCCCGCAACAGTCTTTTCTACAAGTACCTTCACGGTAACTGCTCCGATGAGATAATTTTGCTGGTTCCCAAACTGCATAAATTTAAGTGTGTTACTATGTTGGAATCTCAGTCTCACCCTTTCACCGTCGAAACGGTTAAATGTAGCCGTCTCTAACACTGCAATAGATTCATGTTTCGCACTTCCCGTCTCCGGAACTCCCTTCCTCTTAATTGATTCCCTGACGGTTATAGTCTTCAAATATTCAAATGTGAGGTAAATCGACATCTTTTGATACCTTAATCTAATTCCCCATCCTCCTCTTTATCATTTCCTCAGTCACGTCTCTTTACTCTTGTTCCAACTCCATGCAACCCCTTGTGTGCTAAAGGCACTCTTACCTTGCTTAGGGTGAAATGCTTCCTTTGATTTCTGGTGTATACGCATTTCTTTCCGGGTCGCAACAAGAGACCTAGGTTCAGAAATGGTATCATGGAATTTCTAAATGATCAATTTTTGAAAAAAAGAAAAGAAAGATCACACACGTTTTACATAGAAAAAGCTCATCGTAATGTGTGAGCTGTATTTATGGGTACATATTTTTTGTATTTCTTTAAGGCTTGGGCTACCAGGAATCTATTCAATGCGTCTATCGTAACATTTCCCTATCAATCTGAGCGCTCTAACTTCAACTGGAATTATTGATGCCCTCATGTGCAACGTTTTTAAGATTTCCATTTGAAGATACTTGTATTTTGATAGTTTTTTGAAGTTCTTCCAAAACATTATTGTCTGGAGGAACTGCCATGTCAGCAAGAAATCATATCTACTTTTGTGGTCTTTGATCAAAATGTCAGCTTTGATTGTTCTGTCTGTATGTATTGCAATGTTCCATAATATTATTACAGGTCCTATCTCTGTAACCGAGTTTTGAGGATATTCATATCAATTTCTTAATTTCCTTCATCTAAAAGTTGCCTATTTTCCAGTTCAGATATTGGCCCTCTATATCATGCTGAATTTTATATTCAGTCGGTGTTAACACAATGCAACCTGCTATAAGATGGTCAATTGTTTTTGGATATTTATCACAATATCTGCATTTCAGGTTAACACAATTTTTCAGTATGTGTGTTTGGTAATTTTAGCAAGCATTGGTCCTGTGAAGCAAGAATAAACCCTTCAGTTTCAGCTTTTAATCCTGTACTACGTAACCACTGATAGGTACGGGGTTTGACTACTTTCCCAAGTAATCTTGCATCATAATTGGTCACAAAAAGTTCAACATAACTCTTTCTACTTTCAAGTATAAGTGTCCTTCCTGTGCGTATTTAAATCTTCCATTAATGCTTAAAAAAGATAAAAAAATTTGTCGAGGCCTCCAATTCCACACATTTTGAAAGAACACGACGAATAAAAAAAGAATACGTTTTTCATTGCAGTCGTACGAGTTCTAATGTGCGTTGCATTTTTACACGGTCATCGATTACTTATCGGCATACACTTCTGAGTTTTATTTAAACAGAGAAGAAAACCAGTGGCAAAACTTTTCAACTAGTTGTCGGTGGGGTGAGGAGTGGGGTGTTTCATATTTTTTCTCTCCCAAATTCCGCGAGTAGCAACTGCGGTCGTCAGACTGAAAAAAAATCTTAAAAAAAAACTAGAAAAAAAAAACACTATTATTATATCCATTATAATAGTGGATAACTTTAACATTATTTGGAGTCTTAAGACCGCATATATATGCTAATAGACTGACATTTAGGTTTCTCCCGTTCACTGTTGAAATAGCTAAATGCAATTGCAGATTCTACTCCAAATGTTTAGTGTCTTGCACTTCCAGACTGTGGATCTCTATTTCGTTTACTTACTTTTCTGATAATTACAATCTTCAAAAATTTAAATTAACGTCATTCGCCATCTTCTGTCTTCCTCAATCCCGTTTATCTTTTGTCCTTTCCTCAACCTTCTCTATACTCAAGTCTTTTCTCTCATTTTTACTCTATTAACTCTTGCATTTCCACCTTGCTTTCAGGGCTGGAATAATTAAGAAAAAAGTGTGACCGAGATAGTCTTCAGTTTTGTACATGAAATAGGCTTGGTAAAAAGGTTGCAAAAGCGAAAATACTTTTGATACACAATAATCATAATAATATTTATTATTATTATTATTATTATTATTATTATTATTATTATTATTATTATTACATAATGGAGTGACAGTCTCCAGATGTGTACATGAAATATGCTTTGAAGTAAAGATCTTTAAAAACGAAACTACTTATGATACACCCTAATAATAATAATAATAATAATAATAATAATAATAATAATAATAATAATTATTATTATTATTATTACTACATAATGGTGTGATAGTCTTCAGATGTGTACATGAAATATGCTTTGAAGTAAAGGTTTGTAAAAACGAAACTACTTCTGATACACTCTAATAATAATAATAATAATGATAATAATAATAATAATAATAATAATATTAATAATAATAATTATTATTATTATTATTACATAATGATGTGATATTCTTCAGATCTGTACGTGAAATATGCTTTGAAGTAAAGGTCTGTAAAAACGAAATTACTTTCGATACACCCTAGCAATAATAATAATACCAATAACAATGATGATGATGATGATGATATAGTAATGTATAATCTTTAGATGTCTACATGAAATAAGCATTGAAATAAAAGCCTGTCAGAAATTAAAAAAAAGTATACTTTTGATAGATCCTAATATATAATATAAATAAGTGACCTAAGTTGCGTATTGGAAACATCCGAATGTAAATCAAGTTTACATTTCGGCTAACAAAAGATGGTGCAAAACTTAACACAGGAATTCAATGTCGCCCAGGGAGCGCAAAAGATGAAGAACCAAAGCAAATTCTGAACAGAGAGTGAGAGAGAGAGAGGGAGAGTAAGTGAGAGAGAGAGAGAGGGGGAGAGAGAGAGAGAATTCTGAGAAACAAAGTAAAGATTTGCTGATCTTCTATGTAATATCTGATCGCCTACGTTTCAGTGAATGAATAGAACCATTTCCTCAGAGATGAAGAAGAAACTTGAACCGACAGAGATTTAGTTCTACTGACGAATGCTGAAACTCTCACGCAAAGAATGGGTAAGCAGGCACGGAGGTGTAAGGAAAATAAAAACTAAATACACAGTTGAAATATCTAGAACGGATAATGAAGAAATGCGGTCTGTAGAATTTAACGCTAGCAGGACGTGTTGAAAACAAAATGAAGCAGCTCGCAGACTCCTTAACCTCTTTGCGTAAATGAATGAAGGGACAGATGGATGGTAAAGGACGAACCATTATTTAGGACGACAAAAACAAGGAAGTTGTGGAGAACCATGATTGCCCATGTGCTGAAAGAAAAAGAAGGCAGTAGTACAGTAGATAAGAATTACCTGTTACCTACGACAATTCTCATATTCGTTTCCATTGCTAGAAACTCGTGTATAATGAGGAAACATTATATATGAGCAGATTTTCCAGTTCTCTTTGGCTGAGTGGATGTGCGAGTGGTGTAAGAGATAACGCTTCGGAATAAGAAATTTGAGAGCCATGTTCAAACTCTGTTCACGTTCATTTCATTCTTTTATGCGCAAATAATCTTAGGAAAGATAGGAATACATATCTTCCATCCCTCTAGCTATGGGTTAAATAGTATGATCTATATCTATAAAAAATCATTATTGTTCTCAAAAATTTTTGAATGTGGCATACACCCACAAAAAGAATTATTCTTATAATCCAAAATATGTTTCGGATTTAAATATCCCACAAAGGGTTGAAAAAGCAATCACCCAACCAACAAGCTTAGGGCTGAGGAAAGCAAACCTCACTGTGAAGAAATACTTAGCCGCTTAACTCAAGGATAAAGTAATTCTTCGTCTTCCAACTTCCTAGCCACTTATGCGAATTCTAGAGATTATTTTACGTTGTAACTTGCATAGAATTTCTGTTTCAGTAGCTCTTAGTTTTCCATGGAATTTGCCGACATCATGAGCGTAATTCAGCTTCTCATTCTTCAAAATTAAAGATATTTCCCATTTATATATTTTTTAGGCAACTTCTGTTAGGGCAGAACTATAAGCGTTCTTCCTAATCGTTCGTCAACATTACCAAAGTTCGTTTTCTATTTCCGTAAAATTAAAGGTCACATTTATTTTGCGTTGTATACTTGCAGAAGTCTTCAGTTAAAATAGATCTCCCAGCTTACCAACTAAACGGTTGTCATTATTACCAAAATTCGTTTTCTCTTTTCTCAAAAGTAAAGATATATTGTATTTATCCTGTACTATAAATGTGCAAAGACTTCGATTAAAAAAGATTCCTGGACCTTCGAATTAAACGGTTCCCGTATTTTACAAATAACGTATATCTTCTGTCACGAAGAGTGTCTCTTTATAGAAGTATGTCAATATTTTCTTACCGTAATCGATCTTTTTTTTATTTACATCATTTTTCCGGTCTATCTGATTACATTCTTTTTGCTTTAATATGAAAGTCATATCACATTTTCTATTGCTTTTTTTCTTTCCTCTATCAGCTCGTTATACGAGGAATAAAGTTGACGCCATATCTTCTAAACGTATCGGTCAGTGACAAAACTCAAGCAATCACCCATCGCTGTCCGCTATTAATGATATCCTTTTCTCAATGTCAAAGTCTCAACTATTTTGTTTTGCTTAAAGACTGCATGAACTATAAATGGAAAAGTCAACAAATTAATCTACATTTTTAAAATTCTGACTATAAATAAGACGATTTCTACGTCGAATTGGCGCCACCAATATTTGGGAGAAAACTTTAATGAAATTCAGAGAAAGCAGAGTTTTATCTTAAAAGAACGAAGTCTTATTTCTGAAGCTGTTGTAACCTAGGGAATGTTCAATTGAGTTGAATCTTTTCTACTTGGTCTCTTTAGCTTTAAGTTGAAGTGATGATCCCTCTCCCTGTTGTAGCCTTATTCAGTTTTCCTTTCTACTGTTCCTTCTTTTTTTTTTTAAACGTATTCACCGTTCTCTTTTAATGGTTGTTCGACGGACTTTGTAGATGGAAGTCAGAGTATAAAAGTTGGTACCATTATTCAATGCATAAATGATTTTTTTTCCTACCATTGCTCATTTAGAAAGACAGTGGAGCTGGCACAAAACGATTTTTACCTGTTCTCTTTTAATTGAATAACACAAAAGGTTTTTTTTAGAGATTCTTACGACAAATGGTGTCAAGATGTCTTATCGGAAAACCTGGAAAAAAGACACTCAATTTGTTTAGTTGTTTTTTTTTATATTAAACATTATACTGTTACACGATGTGGACAATTTTACTCTTGAAACTGCTATATTTCTATATTAAAATCTTTTTCAAAATTCCTGGCTACAACTGAAAATTTTCTGGTTGAAATACACTCCGTACAGAACAGATAGGTTTCTGCAAAATTTTAAAACAAATTATCAAATAATGTTTTTGAAAATTAACAATATATTCTAAGAAGTTAGGGTTAAGGAAAAATATTTAGTGTTTTGAATTTTATTATGACATCGCTGTGCCGAAAGTTGATGCGATAGGTGTGTATTGCAGTGTAAAATCTCTTGTGCATCGAAATTAATCAAATCGAACTAACCTCGATTCTTCAAATTATCAGAAGACGTCTAGATAGAACTCGTCACCATGTTTGGTATAACCACAGCGAAAGTGATGGCGTGTGAGTTCACTTCAGTCTTAAGAGTGAGTTTAACTGTTATGACCCGAAACATAGTCTGTGATATGGTGTCGTCAAAAGTAGCCAACTTACTTGGCAAAAGATACGATAAAATAAAAGTTTTAGGAACAAGTGCCAACAAACAAGTTGTTGAAGCCTAACGATCGCAGACTATTATTATAGTCATAGTTTGGATTGGGGACGGATCCTGGTTGACATTTACCTTTTTACTTTAAAAAAAAGATAAATTCTACAATATAAACAGGCAGAGGGTTGGTAGGAGATAACGATCTGGCTGATTGAGGGGTAAAAGGCTTATCTATTAGTCAGATATGTCTGAAATGAGAAGATACCCTCAAGTCGCACCTACCTACTTACCTGAACCGTGCAAGAAAACCTTCGAGACAAAAAAAATATTAGGTTGGTGCAAAAATAATATCGTTTTTGACGTTAAAAAATACGTCAAAAAACGATATTATTTTTGCACCAACCTAATATTATAAACAGGGTCGATTACTTGTTAGCTTGCAACAGGCTTTCCCAGTTTATGGTACATACCGAGAACGGGGATTTATTTTGTCCGCTAGATGAAAACCTAAGGGAAGGGGCAGTTCTATGTTTGCAAATTTGAATTATATCAGATATTGACTGCAGTAAAATAATCCGGCACTAATTATACAAGTAAATGTAAAAATCCTGTATTAGTTTTTAAAAGAAATCACTTATTAATAATAGGTTTAAAAAATACAAAGATTCCAACGGTGGAACAGGTGGATGCTGATTTCAACCAGCGGATGGCGAGGGCTACGTATGAAGGATATGCTACAGTAGGCGCCACTAGAAATTATAACAGAGACAGTGGTAGTCCGATGCAATTTCATAACTGGATTCTGCATGTTTCATTCCATATGTGCTGTAGAGGAATGTCAGGAAATCAAATGTGTTGGTCACTTTCTGGCAAGTTGTGGTTCAGATTAAACAAATTCACGCCATCGGCACTTTTTTTCTACTCTGATGTTCTTTCACCTTCAATCAACTCTTGCAAAACCAAGCGTTGACAGGAAATGGATGATGGAAGCAGGATTTGATAAAACTGGATACTTCTAAACCTGAACCTGCAAGTGAATGCAGTCATCATTACCATCATCAAAAATGTAATGAACAGCAAATTAAATTCTTGAATATGAGATAAAAAATTAAAAAAATCGGTATTATAGATTTCTAAACATCCGGTATTAATTACTTGTTTCTGCATATAAGCTAAGTGAGATCTCTCCACGAAAGCTACTGGTAATATTTAACAGAATATTTATTATCTGCCCTTTAATGGAGCTATCGCCGACTAAACTGGCTCCTCCACCAGTATTTTCTTGTAACTCAGAAGATATTTCCAAATGTAAACGAATTGGCAGAAAGGCGTCATCATTTCACAGTTGAAATGGCTGGATGTAACCGAAAGTTCTATGCGAATCTTATTCTCTCTCTCTTTAACATGTTACTCGTCACACTAAAATTCTATTACTGTCCCTATCCATCCATGACATTTACCGTTTTCCATTTGATATTCATTGTTTCCAGACACCTGAAGAGATTTCAACGAGGGAGCAAAGAGACTATATATATATATATATATATATATATATATATATATATATATATATATATATATATATGGTGGCCTCTGCTGTCGTATTCGACGTATAACGGTCAAACAGCTCAGTTTCTAGGAACCGACAGCCCAGACACCAGCACATATCATTTCTTTACAGTGCTGAAGGTTTGTACAGAACCAACAGTACTTTTTGAAGGGCCGAATATATATATATATATATATATATATATATATATATATATATATATATATATATATAATTTTTTCATAGCAACTGCTCTGACGACCTTTTTCCCCTTGTGCCTCGACTACATGAATCTAAACGTGCTAATAGTCTTATATTTAGCTTCCTCCCGTTTACTGTTGAAATAGCTAAATGCAATTGCCAATTCTACAATAATTTAATTTCTCGCACTTCCTGACTGTGGATCTCCATTTCGATAGATGCCGTTTACATTTATGAAGAAGATAGATGCAAACGTCAGTTCTATTTAATAATTTCTTTTCTCGCACCTTTCACCTGTAGAAATACCTTCCGCTTTCTTGCTTCCATGCCGCTTAGAATCTTCAAACAATTCAAAGGCAACGTCAATGGCCATCTTTCGTCTGCCTGAATCGTGTTCCATTCTGTCTTTTACCGTACTTCTCACTAAAATCTTCTCGTTCGTTTTCACTCCCTGAAACCCCCTGTGTCCTATCACCATTACCGCCTTACTTTTGATAGGGTTTTGCATGCCGGCCTTCTTCGCAAGCTCCAGGGTTATGGTATTACAGGTCGATTGTTTGACCTAATACAATCATTCCTATCAAACCGTGTATTGAAGGTCGTTCTCAACGGATTTTCCTCCAGTTCCTATCCCACGAACGCAGGTGTTCCTCAAGGCTCTATCCTTGGCCCTACTTCTATTCCTTATCTTCATCAACGAACTTCCTGACGCCATAGATTCCCAAGTTGGCATCTACGCAGATGACACCACAATTTATTCCTGCCTCAAAAACCAATCTAGTGTCGCTGACAAAACTAACCTGGCCGTGCGTCTCGAAAAGGACCTCCAATCGGTTGTGAACTGGGGCAAGAATTGGCTGGTCAACTTTAATATCACAAAAACAAAACTGCTCTCTATTAATCACCACAGAGATCCTTCCCTGCCGTCCATTAGAATGTCTGACGCTCAATTTCTCGAGAGCAACTCTCTGCAGCTTCTCGGTCTCACGTTGACTGCTGGCCTGAGATGGAACAAATACATTGAGTCAATTGCTTCGTCCACCGTAAGGAAAGTTGGTTCCCTGTGTCGCGCCAGGAAAAATTTCTCCCCGGAATCGATCCTTCAGATCTACAAATCAACAATTCGCCCTTGCATCGAGTATTGCTGCCATATATGGTCTGGAGCCCCTTCTGTTTGCCTGATAAGATCCAGAGGCGGATATGCAATATAATTGGCCATGATCTGGTCGCTCTATCACAGACGCGCCGTCGCCTCTCTCTGTCTGTTTTACAAATACTTTCATGGCAATTGCTCCGAGGAGCTGCATTCGCTGGTTCCCAGACTTCATGAATTCAAGCGCCCTACGAGGCTGGCATCCCGCTCTCACCCTTTCACTGCTGAAACTATTAAATGTAGCCGTCTCTTGTACTCCAATAGCTTTATATCTTGCACCTCTCGCCAGTGGAACTCCCCTATTCCTGTTTCCCTGAGAGCTATAATCTCTAACTATAAAAGATTAAGATAGATATGAATAGAATTCGGATAGATAGATGTAGATGGACATCTATAAAGACTTTAGAATAGCGTAGCAATGATTGGAAAAGAAAATAGAAAGAGAATGGTGAAGGAAAGTATAAACGAGGTAAAATAGGATTATATATGATAGGGACATACAAGAATAAGAAGAAGGGGGAGGAGGAGAAGGAGAAAAAGAAGAGGAAGAAGAGTAGTAGGAGGAGGATGCAGACGACAGAGGAGTAGTAAGGTTTAAAAAGAATATCGAGAACAAGTAATAAAACAAAAGTGATAAGAAAAGAGAAGATACCAATGCAAAGCGAAAAGAAAAAGTTTGGAGGAAACGCAAAGGGAAACAGAGAGAAGGCATAAGCACAAAGAAAGAAAGGAACAAAGACAGAAAGAAAGAAAGAAACAAAGACACACAGAAAGAAAGAAAAAAGCAAAGACGGACAGAAAGAAAGAAGAAAAGAAAGAAAAAAGAACTATGATGAAAAGAGGTTGTGAAAAATCATTACAACTGAAAAGAAATATCAAAGAGACGCAGTGTAAAAATAGGAAATTCTAAATAAAAAATATACGAGTTTTTTATTCGTGTTTCACCGTTACTCACTCAGATAACAAATATTATTTAATATGGTGCTGGCTAGACCGACAGGATGGCACCAGATAGAAACTTAGCTGTACTGAAAAAAAGTATCCTCCGCACCTTGATAATGGACAGACGTTGGGTACATTTTCCCTTTGTGATCTAAGTAATACTCTTTTATTAAAAGTTTTCTAACTGTAGCTGTTGTCTCGTAGTTCGAAAATAATCTCGAACGTTGAGCATTCGTCTCGAGTGTCTTCCTGTTAGTATAACATTATATATATATATATATATATATATATATATATATATATATATTTTTTTTTTTTCTTTCTTCTGTTAATGATAATTTTATTAAGCTTCTCAGAGGATATCAAAATAATTTACATAAAATAGACAAAACTTGTCTATATATATATAAAAACTTGTCTATATTATTTAATGAAACATGCATCAATGAAAAATGATGCCTAAACACACGCACACACACACATACGCGCGTACACACACACTCACACACATATATATATATATATATTTTATATATATATATATTTTTTATATATATATATATATATTGTAAATAACTAGTGTGTCTTAAATGCCACTTAAGATTAGCGCATAAACTTTCATGAATGAATCAATAAGCAGGCAGATCTTCATACGTCGAAACCGACGGTAGAGTCCATTATATAAATATTAGTTAACGCACAGATTTCTGTCAAAAAAAAAAAAATATTAAAATCAAATCTTCTCTATCGCCGTAGAGAAACAGGTTTATATTTATATTTTATTACAATAAAAGGAAGACAAATTTTTCAACGTAGAGTATTATTAATAATGGACATAGGAATCAAGATGGTGTGGCGAGTGTCAGATTCACCCTTCTATCGACTTTCAACCATCCGTCACTGCCTATTTCGCAGGCTCTATTCAAAATGCTATTGCAGGATTAAAGAAAGTAGGGGTGGATGAAACAGTCTCATGTCAATTTTTTTCTTCGTTTAGGACTGATGTTTTTATGTTATTTATAGTCATTCAGTTTCTTCTTAATTTCTTTGTCTTACGGCCACATCACGTCGAAACAACGGTTCCCGTACGTTCACCGAAATTAAGCAACGTCGACACTGATCAGTGCCTGGATGGGTGCCCGCTTGTAAGTTTGAGTGTGCGGGTTGTGCAATGGATAATGGCCTGGAATTGTTAATCGGAGAGCCGGAATTCAATTCCTTGAGAAAGGTATGAAATCATCTATTCTTTCCCATCTATGAGTTAATTGCTAAAACTTCTGTCACTAAACCATTATTATCTCAAAACATTTCTGGCTTTAAATAAATTGCAAAGAATTGATAAGCCGTAGAAAATGATTGAATAAATCAATTTATTTCTATATGTTATTTAGTTATATGCTATTCAAAAATTAATTTATTCATATATTTAATTTGTTTTGTATATCTTTATTATTATTTTTTTGATCTGTATCACCCCATGCACGACAATAAAGCCACTAAAATACAAGGGATAACAAAGCGTGGAGGAATTAGAAGCAGAAACATTAATAATGAGTCGAAAGCGGAAACAGTAATCAAGAGAACAGTTGATAACAGTAGGATAGAATGACATTGCATTTAAATTATTGCATATTAAAGTTGGCTGGAAAGAAAGGAGTCAGAAGGGAGTTCCACAAGCGAGAAATGCCAGAGAAAGAACTGTTAGCATAGATCTTACAGTTATATCTAACCAGCTCAACTATCAAATGATGAGATTTCGACGCCGGTCTAAAATTCATGAAGACTAGCTACCATAGCGAAGAGCTAATCGAAACAATGAAAATAACTATAAAAGAGACACAGAGATGCATTATTTCCGCAGTGGGTAAGTGTTTGAAGCTGAGCCGTCAGATCATGACCAATAATATTACTGATTCTTCCTTGGATCTTATTTAGGAGCTCCAGGTATGCACCGGACCATATGTGATAAAAACATTCTAAGCATGGACGAATAAAAGACTTATAGATATGTAAGATAGATTCTGGAGAGAAGAATTATCTCGCTCGACACAGTGAACTGATTTTCTTGGCAGCTAACCTAGCAATGGATTCAATTTAGTCACTTCATGTCAGATGAGAACGTTAGCACGAAAAGACGAAACGAGTCACTTTCCTGGAGATAAGCATCAGTCATACTGCTGGAAGGCAGAGAGGAGTCTCAGATGATTAATGGAGAGAAACTTATTTTTAGAGACGTCACGATTTGACCCGGTTAACGACGGACTGATATGTCGTTTTGATCATCGGTTGCCATTTTGAACTTGTCAGATTAATCAGCCTTACTATGGAGTATATGGTTGTCTCTTTAACACAGATGCCAAGTTAAGAGCCGAGATCGTCAGGAAGGTCATTAGCAAAAATTAAAAACAGAGTAGGACCAAGGATGAACCTCGAGGGGCGACCCACCTTAGTACGAAAGGATCTAGATGAGTGGCCATTCCGGATAACATTCATTACGCAGTTTGATAGGAAAGACTGGGAAAATGCTTACGGAGACCCCGTAACTTCTCAAATTGTGGAGAAGACTTGTATGCAAAATCCAGTCAAACACTTTAGAGATACCAGAGGTTCACTTCTTTTTTTATCTAGATCATGGTAGAAACTTTCCGCAATTATAACCCGTACATCAGCAGGGGACCTGGAGAAACGAAAGTAATATTACTTGTCTGAGAAAAGGTCATGCGATGAGATCTGCTTAACAAATTCGGCATTGGTTAGGGCCTCTAAGAGTTGCCCAAAAAGAGGTAGAAGACTAGAAAATTGAAAATAGTTCTCCATGATTTGGTTGTAGATAGTATAGTAGGAGTTTATTTTCGTGTCTACATTTAAAGGATGCGCATGTGTAATGAATCTCGGTTAAGAACAAAAAATCGGAGTTGATTTGGAATTCAAGTTGGGTTCATTACTTTCCCTTATCATTGGGGAAGCTGGGTAGAATGGGAACATGGAGTATAATTCCACACTACGTAACATTTAATTTAAAAGAGGGCTCAATACAGAGTAGAGCTAAATATTATTTATTTTAGAATATTAAAGAATGTTAAAAATCGCTACATAACGGCAATTACGATTCAACACAACAAATATGTCTCTTTGTTTAATTAAATACGTTGAAACATAATCACCATAATATAGCAATTTTTAACATATTTTAATATCCTAAATTCAATAACACCATGGCCAAAACGTTCCTTTAAAACAATTCACTAGTGACGAGTGAAAGATTAATTTAATTTCAACAGCAGAATGCTTTAAAAATACGTTGAAACATAATCACCATAATGTAGCAATTTTTAACATATTTTAATATCCTAAATTCAATAACACCATGGCCAAAAAGTTCCTTTAAAATTCTATAATCCCAAAAGTACTTAACGTTACTTGCAAAATAGACTTGGTGCTTTGGCTGCGTTAATTTAAGCGTGTAAATAAAAAGCTCGGTCTAACTTTATTATTGTCGATCTAGCTAGATACATTATTTAAACTATTTATACTCGGACTACTGTCCTAATCTTTGCTGCTGTAATCCCAACTTTTCGGTCGTTGTGTGCTCCGACTTTCCTCAGGTCTATAACCATCTGGATAACATACAGAAAATTCTCAACTGATCTCTTTATTTAATCTAGGCGGTTAGAATGTTCTCGTTCCTCTGAAGAAGCCAAAGCATTTTTTGTTGTTCCCGTTCCTCTGCAGAAGCCAAAGCAAATTTTGTTGTTCTCTTCCCTCTGCAGAAGCCAAAGCATATTTTGTTGTTCCCGTTCCTCTGCAGAAGCCAAAGCATATTTTGTTGTTTTCGTTCCACCGCAGAAGCCAAAGCATATTTTGTTGTTCTCGTTCCTCTGCAGAAGTCAAAGCATATATTGTTGTTCTCGTTCCTATGCAGAAGCCAAAGCATATTTTATTGTTCTCGATCCTCTGCAGAAACCAATGCATATTTTGTTGTTCTCGTTGCCCTGCAGAAGCGAAAGCATATTTTTATTTTTCTCGTTCCTCTGCAGAATTCAAAGCATATTTTGTTGTTCTCGTCCCTCTGCAGAATTCAAAGCATATTTTGAGGTTCTCGTTCCTCTGCAGAAGCCAAAGCGTATTTTGTTGTTCTCGCTCCTCAGCAGAAGCCAAAGCATATTTTGTTGTTCCCATTCCTCTGCAGAACCAAAACATATTTTGTTGTTCTCGTTCCCCTGCAGAAGCCAAAGCATATTTTGTTGTTCCCGTTCCTCTGCAGAAGCCAAAGCATATTTTGTTGTTTTCGTTCTACCGCAGAAGCCAAAGCATATTTTGTAGTTCTCGTTCCTCTGCAGAAGTCAAAGCATATATTGTTGTTCTCGTTTCTATGCAGAAGCCAAAGCATATTTTGTTGTTCTCGATCCTCTGCAGAAAACAATGCATATTTTGTTGTTCTCGTTCACCTGCAGAAGCCAAAGCATATTTTTATTTTTCTCGTTCCTCTGCAGAATTCAAAGCATATTTTGTTGTTATCGTTCCCCTGCAGAAGCCAAAGCATATTTTGTTGTTCTCGTCCCTCTGCAGAATTCAAAGCATATTTTGAGGTTCTCGTTCCTCTGCATAAGCCAAAGCGTATTTTGTTGTTCTCGTTCCTCTGCAGAAGCCAAACACTATTTTGTTGTTCTTGTTTCTTCTGCAGAAGCCAAAGCATATTTTGTTGTTCCCATTCCTCTGCAGAACCAAAGCATATTTTGTTGTTCTCGTTCCCCTGCAGAAGCCAAAGCTTATTTTGTTGTTCCCGTTCCTCTGCAGAAGCCAAAGACTATTTTGTTGTTTTCGTTCCACCGCAGAAGCCAAAGCATATTTTGTTGTTCTCGTTCCTCTGCAGAAGTCAAAGCATATATTGTTGTTCTCGTTCCTATGCAGAAGCCAAAGCATATTTTGTTGTTCTCGATCCTCTGCAGAAACCAATGCATATATTGTTGTTCTCGTTCCCCTGTAGAAGCCAAAGCATATTTTTATTTTTCTCGTTCCTCTGCAGAATTCAAAGCATATTTTGTTGTTCTCGTCCCTCTGCAGAATTCAAAGCATATTTTGAGGTTCTCGTTCCTCTGCAGAAGCCAAAGCGTATTTTATTTCTTCTCGCTCCTCTGCAGAAGCCAAAGCATATTTTGTTGTTCTCGCTCATCTGCAGAAGCCAAAGCATATTTTGTTGTTATCGTTCCTCTGCAGAATTCAAAGCATATTTTGTTGTTCTCGTCCCTCTGCAGAATTCAAAGCATATTTTGAGGTTCTCGTTCCTCTGCAGAAGCCAAAGCGTATTTTGTTGTTCTCGCTCCTCTGCAGAAGCCAAAGCATATTTTGTTGTTCTCGCTCCGCTGCAGAAGCCAAAGCATATTTTGTTGTTATCGTTCCCCTGCAGAAGCCAAAGCATATTTTGTTGTTCTCGTCTCTCTACAGAATTCAAAGCATATTTTGAGGTTCTCGTTCCTCTGCAGAAGCCAAAGCGTATTTTGTTGTTCTCGTTCCTCTGCAGAAGCCAAACACTATTTTGTTGTTCTTGTTTCTTCTGCAGAAGCCAAAGCATATTTTGTTGTTGCCATTCCTCTGCAGAACCAAAGCATATTTTGTTGTTCTCGTTCCCCTGCAGAAGCCAAAGCATATTTTGTTGTTCCCGTTCCTCTGCAGAAGCCAAAGACTATTTTGTTGTTTTCGTTCCACCGCAGAAGCCAAAGCATATTTTGTTGTTCTCGTTCCTCTGCAGAAGTCAAAGCATATATTGTTGTTCTCGTTCCTATGCAGAAGCCTAAGCATATTTTGTTGTTCTCGATCCTCTGCAGAAACCAATGCATATTTTGTTGTTCTCGTTCCCCTGCAGAAGCCAAAGCATATTTTTATTTTTCTCGTTCCTCTGCAGAATTCAAAGCATATTTTGTTGTTCTCGTCCCTCTGCAGAATTCAAAGCATATTTTGAGGTTCTCGTTCCTCTGCAGAAGCCAAAGCGTATTTTGTTGTTCTCGTTCCTCTGCAGAAGCCAAACACTATTTTGTTGTTCTTGTTTCTTCTGCAGAAGCCAAAGCATATTTTGTTGTTCCCATTCCTCTGCAGAACCAAAGCATATTTTGTTGTTCTCGTTCCCCTGCAGAAGCCAAAGCATATTTTGTTGTTCCCGTTCCTCTGCAGAAGCCAAAGCATATTTTGTTGTTTTCGTTCCACTGCAGAAGCCAAAGCATATTTTGTAGTTCTCGTTCCTCTGCAAAAGTCAAAGCATATATTGTTGTTCTCGTTTCTATGCAGAAGCCAAAGCATATTTTGTTGTTCTCGATCCTCTGCAGAAAACAATGCATATTTTGTTGTTCTCGTTCCCCTGCAGAAGCCAAAGCATATTTTTATTTTTCTCGTTCCTCTGCAGAATTCAAAGCATATTTTGTTGTTATCGTTCCCCTGCAGAAGCCAAAGCATATTTTGTTGTTCTCGTCCCTCTGCAGAATTCAAAGCATATTTTGAGGTTCTCGTTCCTCTGCATAAGCCAAAGCGTATTTTGTTGTTCTCGTTCCTCTGCAGAAGCCAAACACTATTTTGTTGTTCTTGTTTCTTCTGCAGAAGCCAAAGCATATTTTGTTGTTCCCATTCCTCTGCAGAACCAAAGCATATTTTGTTGTTCTCGTTCCCCTGCAGAAGCCAAAGCATATTTTGTTGTTCCCGTTCCTCTGCAGAAGCCAAAGACTATTTTGTTGTTTTCGTTCCACCGCAGAAGCCAAAGCATATTTTGTTGTTCTCGTTCCTCTGCAGAAGTCAAAGCATATATTGTTGTTCTCGTTCCTATGCAGAAGCCAAAGCATATTTTGTTGTTCTCGATCCTCTGCAGAAACCAATGCACATTTTGTTGTTCTCGTTCCCCTGCAGAAGACAAAACATATTTTTATTTTTCTCGTTCCTCTGCAGAATTCAAAGCATATTTTGTTGTTCTCGTCCCTCTGCAGAATTCAAAGCATATTTTGAGGTTCTCGTTCCTCTGCAGAAGCCAAAGCGTATTTTATTTCTTCTCGCTCCTCTGCAGAAGCCAAAGCATATTTTGTTGTTCTCGCTCATCTGCAGAAGCCAAAGCATATTTTGTTGTTATCGTTCCTCTGCAGAATTCAAAGCATATTTTGTTGTTCTCGTCCCTCTGCAGAATTCAAAGCATATTTTGAGGTTCTCGTTCCTCTGCAGAAGCCAAAGCGTATTTTGTTGTTCTCGCTCCTCTGCAGAAGCCAAAGCATATTTTGTTGTTCTCGCTCCTCTGCAGAAGCCAAAGCATATTTTGTTGTTATCGTTCCCCTGCAGAAGCCAAAGCATATTTTGTTGTTCTCGTCCCTCTGCAGAATTCAAAGCATATTTTGAGGTTCTCGTTCCTCTGCAGAAGCCAAAGCGTATTTTGTTGTTCTCGTTCCTCTGCAGAAGCCAAACACTATTTTGTTGTTCTTGTTTCTTCTGCAGAAGCCAAAGCATATTTTGTTGTTCCCATTCCTCTGCAGAACCAAAGCATATTTTGTTGTTCTCGTTCCCCTGCAGAAGCCAAAGCATATTTTGTTGTTCCCGTTCCTCTGCAGAAACCAAAGCATATTTTGTTGTTTTCGTTCCACCGCAGAAGCCAAAGCATATTTTGTAGTTCTCGTTCTTCTGCAGAAGTCAAAGCATATATTGTTGTGCTCGTTCCTATGTAGAAGCCAAAGCATATTTTGTTGTTCTCGATCCTCTGCAGAAAACAATGCATATTTTGTTGTTCTCGTTCCCCTGCAGAAGCCAAAGCATATTTTTATTTTTCTCGTTCCTCTGCAGAATTCAAAGCATATTTTGTTGTTATCGTTCCCCTGCAGAAGCCAAAGCATATTTTGTTGTTCTCGTCCCTCTGCAGAATTCAAAGCATATTTTGAGGTTCTCGTTCCTCTGCAGAAGCCAAAGCGTATTTTGTTGTTCTCGTTCCTCTGCAGAAGCCAAAGCATATTTTGTTGTTATCGTTCCCCTGCAGAAGCAAAAGCATATTTTGTGTTCTCGTCCCTCTGAAGAATTCAAAGCATATTTTGAGGTTCTCGTTCCTCTGCAAAAGCCAAAGCGTATTTTGTTGTTCTCGTTCCTCTGCAGAAGCCAAACACTATTTTGTTGTTCTTGTTTCTTCTGCAGAAGCCAAAGCATATTTTGTTGTACCCATTACTCTGCAGAACCAAAGCATATTTTGTTGTTCTCGTTCCTCTGCAGAAGCCAAAGCATATTTTGTTGTTCTCGATCCTCTGCAGAAGCCAAAGCATATTTTGATGTTCTCGTTTCTTTGCAGAATCCAAAGCATATTTTGTTGCTCTCGTTCCCCTGTAGAAGCCAAAGCATATTTTGTTGTTCCCGTTCCTCTGCAGAAGCCAAAGCATATTTTGTTGTACTCGTTCCTCTGCAGAAGCCAAAGCATATTTTGCTGTTGTCGTCCCGCTGCAGAATTCAAAGAATATGTTGTTGTTCTCGTTCCTCTCCAGAAGCAAAAGAAGATTTTGTTGTTCTCGTTCCTCTGCAGCAGCCAAAGACTATTTTGTTGTTTTCGTTTCTCTGCAGAAGCCAAATACTATTTTGTTGTTCTCGTTCCTCTGCAGAAACCAAAGCATAATTTGTTGGTATCGTTCCTCTGCAGATGACAAAGCATATTTTGTTGTTCTCGTTCCTCTGCAGAAGCCAAAGCGTATTTTGTTGTTCTCGTTTCTTTGCAGAAGCAAAAGCATATTTTGTTGTTCTCGTTCCCCTGCAGAAACCGTAGCATATATTTTGTTGTTCCCGTTCCTCTGTAGAAGCCAAAGCATATTTTGTTGTTCTCGTTCATCTGCAAAAGCCAATGCATATGTTGTTGTTCTCGTTCCTCTGCAGAAGCCAAAGAATATTTTTTTGTTCTCGTTCCTCTGCAGAAGCCAAAGCATATTTCGTTGTTCTCCTTAGTCTGTAGAATCCAAAGACTATTTTGTTGTTATCATTTCTCTGCAGAAGCCAAAGCATATTTTGTTGTTCTCGTTCCTCTGCAGAAGCCAAAGCATATTTTATTGTTCCCGTTCATCTGCAGAATACAAAGACCATTTTGTTGTTCTCATTCCTCTGCAGAAGCCAAAGCATATTGAGTTGTTCTCGTTCCTCTGCTGAAGCCAATGCATATTTTATTGTACCGTTCCTCTGCAGAAGCCAAAGCATATTTAGATGTTCTCGTTCCTCTGCAGAAGCCAAAGTATATTTTGTTGTTATCGATCCTCTTCCGAAGCCACATCATATTTTGTTGTTCTCGTTTCTGTTCAGAAGCCAAAGCATAATTATTGTTCTCCTTCCTCTGCAGAAGCCAAAGCATATTTTGTTGTTCTAGTTCCCCTGCAGAAGCGAAAGCATATTTTGTTGTTCTCGATCCTCTGCAGAAGCCAAAGACTATTTTGTTGTTCTCGGTTATTCTGCAGAAGCCAAAGCATATTTTGTTGTTCTCGTTCCTCTGAAAAACCAAAGCAAATTTTGTTTTTCTCGTTCCTCTGCAGGGACCAAAGCATATTTTGTTGTTCTCGTTCCTCTGCAGAAGCCAAAGCATATTTTGATGTTCGCGATCCTCTGCAGAAGCCAAAGCATATTTTGTTCTTCTCGTTTCTTTGCAGAAGCCAAAGCATATTTTGTTGTTCTCGTTCCCCTGCAGAAGCCAAAGCATATTTTGTTGTTCCCGTTCATCTGCAGAAGCCAAATCATATTTTGTTGTTCTCGTCCCTCTGCAGAATTCAAAGCATATTTTGCTGTTCTCGTTCCTCTGCAGAAGCCAAAGCATATTTTGTTGTTCTCGGTCCTCTGCAGAAACCAATGCATATTTTGTTGTTCTCGTTCCTCTGCAGATGCCAAAGCATATTTTTATTTTTCTCGTTCCTCTGCAGAAGCCAAAGCACATTTTGTTGTTCTCGATCCTCCGCAGAAGCCAAAGCATATTTTGTTGTTCTCGTTCATCTGCAGAAGCCAAAGTATATTTTGTTGTTCTCGTTCCCCTGCAGAAGCCAAAGATTATTTTGTTGTTCTCGTCCCTCTGCAGAATTCAAAGCATATTTTGAGGTTCTCGTTCCTCTACAGAAGCCAAAGCGTATTTTGTTGTTCTCGTTCTTCTGCAGTAGCCAAACACTATTTTGTTGTTCTTGTTTCTTCTTCAGAAGCCAAAGCATATTTTGTTGTTCCCATTACTCTGCAGAACCAAAGCATATTTTGTTTTTCTCGTTCCTCTGCAGAAGCCAAAGCATATTTTGTTGTTCTCGTTCCTCTGCAGAAGCCAAAGCATATTTTGTTGTACTCGATCCTCTTCCGAAGCCAAAGCATATTTTGTTGTTCTCGTTTCTCTTCAGAAGCCAAAGCATATTTTATTGTTCTCGTTCCTCTGCAGAAGCCAAAGCATATTTTGGTGTTCTCGTTCCCCTGCAGAAGCCAAAGTATATTTTGTTGTTCTCGTTCCACTGCAGAACCAAAGCATATTTTGTTGTTCTCGTTCCTCTGCAGGGACCAAAGCATATTTTGTTGTTCTCGTTCCTCTGAAGAAGCCAAAGCATATTTTGTTGTTCGCGATCCTCTGCAGAAGCCAAAGCATATTTTGTTGTTCTCGTTTCTTTGCAGAAGCCAAAGCATATTTTGTTGTTCTCGTTCCCCTGCAGAAGCCAAAGCATATTTTGTTGTTCCCGTTCATCTGCAGAAGCCAAATCATAAACTGTTGTTCTCGTTCCTCTGCAGAAGCCAAAGCATATTTTGTTGTTCTCGTTCCTCTGCAGAAGCCAAATCATATTTTGTTGTTCTCGTTCATCTGCTAAAGCCAAAGCATATTTTGTTGTTCTCGTTCCTCTGCTGAAGCCAAAGCATATTTTCTTGTTCTCGTTCCTCTGCAGAAGCCAAAGCATATTTTGTTGTTCTCGTTCCTCTGCAGAAGCCAAAGCATATTTTGTTGTTCTCGATCCTCTGCAGGAGCTAAAGCATATTTCGTTGTTCTCGTTTCTTTGCAGAAGCCAAAGCATATTTTGTTGCTCTCGTTCCCCTGCAGAAGCCAAAGCATATTTTGATGTTCTCGTTCCTCTGCAGAAGCCAAAGCATATTTTGTTGTTCTCGTTCCTCTGCAGAATCCAAAGCATATTTTGTTTTTCTCGATCCTCTGCAGAAGCCAAAGCATATTTTGTTGTTCTCGTTTCTCTTCAGAAGCCAAAGTATATTTTATTGTTCTCCTTCCTCTGTAGAATCCAAAGACTATTTTATTGTTCTCGTTCCTCTGCAGAAGCCGAAGCATATTTTGTTGTTCTCGTTCATCTGCAGGAGCCAAAGCATATGTTGTTGTTCTCATTCCTCTGCAGAAGCCAAAGCATATTTTGTTGTTCTCGTTTCTCTGCAGTATCCAATGCATATTTTATTGTCCCGTTCCTCTGCAGAAGCGAAAGCATAATTTGATGTTCTCGTTCCTCTGCAGATGCCAAACTATATTTTTGTGTTCTCGTTCCTCTGCAGAAGCCAAAGCATATTTTGTTGTTCTCGTTCCCCTGCAGAAGCGAAAGCATATTTTGTTGTTCTCGATCCTCTGCAGAAGCCAAAGACTATTTTGTTGTTCTCGGTTATTCTACAGAAGCCAAAGCATATTTTGTTGTTCTCGTTCCTCTGAAGAACAAAAGCATATTTTGTTTTTCTCGTTCCTCTGCAGGGACCAAAGCATATTTTGTTGTTCTCGTTCCTCTGCAGAAGCCAAAGCATATTTTGTTGTTCGCGATCCTCTGCAGAAGCCAAAGCATATTTTGTTGTTCTCGTTTCTTTGCAGAAGCCAAAGCATATTTTGTTGTTCTCGTTCCTTTGCAGAAGCCAAAGCATATTTTGTTGTTCCCGTTCATCTGCAGAAGCCAAATCATATTTTGTTGTTCCCGTTCCTCTGCAGAATCCAAAGACTATTATGTTGTTCGCTTTCCTCTGCAGAAGCCAAAGCATATTTTGTTGTTCTCGTTCATCTGCAAAAGCCAAAGCATATATTGTTGTTCTCGTTCCTCCGCTGAAGCCAAAGGTTATTTTGTTGTTCTCATTCCTCTGCAGAAGCCAAAGCATATTTTGTTGTTCTCGTTCCTCTGCAGAAGCCAAAGCATATTTTGTTGTTCTCGATCCTCTGCAGGAGCTAAAGCATATTTCGTTGTTCTCGTTTCTTTGCAGAAGCCAAAGCATATTTTGTTGCTCTCGTTCCCCTGCAGAAGCCAAAGCATATTTTGTTGTTCCCGTTCCTCTGCAGAAGCCAAAGCATATTTTGTTGTTCTCGTTCCTCTGCAGAAGCCAAAGCATATTTTGTTGTTCTCGTACCTCTGCAGAATTCAAAGCATATTTTGTTGTTCACGTTCCTCTGCAGAAGCCAAAGCATAATTTGTTGTTCCCGGTCCTCTGCAGAAGCCAAAGCATATTTTTATTTTTCTCGTTCCTCTGCAGAAGCCAAAGCACATTTTGTTGTTCTTGATCCTCCGCAGAAGCCAAAGCATATTTTGTTGTTCTCGTTCATCTGCAGAAGCCAAAGTATATTTTGTTGTTCTCGTTCCCCTGCAGAAGCCAAAGCATATTTTGTTGTTCTCGTCCCTCTGCAGAATTCAAAGCATATTTTGAGGTTCACGTTCCTCTGCAGAAGCCAAAGCGTATTTTGTTGTTCTCGTTCCTCTGCAGAAGCCAAACACTATTTTGTTGTTCTTGTTTCTTCTGCAGAAGCCAAAGCATATTTTGTTGTTCCCATTACTCTGCAGAACCGAAGCATATTTTGTTGTTCGCGATCCTCTGCAGAAGCCAAAGCATATTTTGTTGTTCTCGTTTCTTTGCAGAAGCCAAAGCATATTTTGTTGTTCTCGTTCCCCTGCAGAAGCCAAAGCATATTTTGTTGTTCCCGTTCATCTGCAGAAGCCAAATCATAAACTGTTGTTCTCGTTCCTCTGCAGAAGCCAAAGCATATTTTGTTGTTCTCGTTCCTCTGCAGAAGCCAAATCATATTTTGTTGTTCTCGTTCATCTGCTAAAGCCAAAGCATATTTTGTTGTTCTCGTTCCTCTGCTGAAGCCAAAGCATATTTTCTTGTTCTCGTTCCTCTGCAGAAGCCAAAGCATATTTTGTTGTTCTCGTTCCTCTGCAGAAGCCAAAGCATATTTTGTTGTTCTCGATCCTCTGCAGGAGCTAAAGCATATTTCGTTGTTCTCGTTTCTTTGCAGAAGCCAAAGCATATTTTGTTGCTCTCGTTCCCCTGCAGAAGCCAAAGCATATTTTGATGTTCTCGTTCCTCTGCAGAAGCCAAAGCATATTTTGTTGTTCTCGTTTCTCTTCAGAAGCCAAAGTATATTTTATTGTTCTCCTTCCTCTGTAGAATCCAAAGACTATTTTATTGTTCTCGTTCCTCTGCAGAAGCCGAAGTATATTTTGTTGTTCTCGTTCATCTGCAGGAGCCAAAGCATATTTTGTTGTTCTCATTCCTCTGCAGAAGCCAAAGCATATTTTGTTGTTCTCGTTTCTCTGCAGTATCCAATGCATATTTTATTGTCCCGTTCCTCTGCAGAAGCGAAAGCATAATTTGATGTTCTCGTTCCTCTGCAGATGCCAAACTATATTTTTGTGTTCTCGTTCCTCTGCAGAAGCCAAAGCATATTTTGTTGTTCTCGTTCCCCTGCAGAAGCGAAAGCATATTTTGTTGTTCTCGATCCTCTGCAGAAGCCAAAGACTATTTTGTTGTTCTCGGTTATTCTGCAGAAGCCAAAGCATATTTTGTTGTTCTCGTTCCTCTGAAGAACCAAAGCATATTTTGTTTTTCTCGTTCCTCTGCAGGGACCAAAGCATATTTTGTTGTTCTCGTTCCTCTGCAGAAGCCAAAGCATATTTTGTTGTTCGCGATCCTCTGCAGAAGCCAAAGCATATTTTGTTGTTCTCGTTTCTTTGCAGAAGCCAAAGCATATTTTGTTGTTCTCGTTCCTTTGCAGAAGCCAAAGCATATTTTGTTGTTCCCGTTCATCTGCAGAAGCCAAATCATATTTTGTTGTTCCCGTTCCTCTGCAGAATCCAAAGACTATTATGTTGTTCGCTTTCCTCTGCAGAAGCCAAAGCATATTTTGTTGTTCTCGTTCATCTGCAAAAGCCAAAGCATATATTGTTGTTCTCGTTCCTACGCTGAAGCCAAAGGTTATTTTGTTGTTCTCATTCCTCTGCAGAAGCCAAAGCATATTTTGTTGTTCTCGTTCCTCTGCAGAAGCCAAAGCATATTTTGTTGTTCTCGATCCTCTGCAGGAGCTAAAGCATATTTCGTTGTTCTCGTTTCTTTGCAGAAGCCAAAGCATATTTTGTTGCTCTCGTTCCCCTGCAGAAGCCAAAGCATATTTTGTTGTTCCCGTTCCTCTGCAGAAGCCAAAGCATATTTTGTTGTTCTCGTTCCTCTGCAGAAGCCAAAGCATATTTTGTTGTTCTCGTCCCTCTGCAGAATTCAAAGCATATTTTGTTGTTCACGTTCCTCTGCAGAAGCCAAAGCATATTTTGTTATTCCCGGTCCTCTGCAGAAGCCAAAGCATATTTTTATTTTTCTCGTTCCTCTGCAGAAGCCAAAGCACATTTTGTTGTTCTCGATGCTCCGCAGAAGCCAAAGCATATTTTGTTGTTCTCGTTCATCTGCAGAAGCCAAAGTATATTTTGTTGTTCTCGTTCCCCTGCAGAAGCCAAAGCATATTTTGTTGTTCTCGTCCCTCTGCAGAATTCAAAGCATATTTTGAGGTTCACGTTCCTCTGCAGAAGCCAAAGCGTATTTTGTTGTTCTCGTTCCCCTGCAGAAGCCAAACACTATTTTGTTGTTCTTGTTTCTTCTGCAGAAGCCAAAGCATATTTTGTTGTTCCCATTACTCTGCAGAACCGAAGCATATTTTGTTGTTCTCGTTCCTCTGCAGAAGCCGAAGCATATTTTGTTGATCTCGATCCTCTGCAGAAGCCAAAGCATATTTTGTTGTTCTCGTTTCTTTGCAGAAGCCAAAGCATATTTTGTTGCTCTCGTTCCCCTGCAGAAGCCAAAGCATATTTTGTTGTTCCCGTTCCTCTGCAGAAACCAAACCATATTTTGTTGTACTCGTTCCTCTGCAGAAGCCAAAGAATATTTTGTTGTTGTCCTCCCTCTGCAGAAGCCAAAGCATATGTTGTTGTTCTCGTTCCTCTGCAGAAGCCAAAGCATATTTTGTTGTTCTCGATCGTCTACCGAAACCAAAGCATATTTTGTTGTTCTCGTTTCTCTTCAGAAGCCAAAGCTTATTTTATTGTTCTCCTTCCTCTGCAGAAGTTAATGCATATTTTTTTGTTCTCGTCCATCTGCAGAAGCCAAAGTATATTTCGTTGTTCTCGTTCTTCTGCAGAAGCCAAAGCATATTTTGTTTTTCTCGCTCCTCTGCAGAAGCCAAAGCAAACTTTGTTGTCTCTCTCCTCTGCAGAAGCCAAAGCATATTTTGTTGTTCTCGTTCCCCTGCAGAAGCCAAAGCATATTTTGTTGTTCTCGTTCCACTGCAGAACCAAAGCATATTTTGTTGTTCTCGTTCCTCTGCAGGGACCAAAGCATATTTTGTTGTTCTCGTTCCTCTGAAGAAGCCAAAGCATATTTTGTTGTTCGCGATCCTCTGCAGAAGCCAAAGCATATTTTGTTGTTCTCGTTTCTTTGCAGAAGCCAAAGCATATTTTGTTGTTCTCGTTCATCTGCAAAAGCCAAAGCATATTTTGTTGTTCTCGTTCCTCTGCAGAAGCCAAAGCATATTTTCTTGTTCTCCTTACTCTGTAGAATCCAAAGACTATTTTGTTGTTCTCATTTCTCTGCAGAAGCCAAAGCATATTTTGTTGTTCTCGTTCCTCTGCAGAAGCCAAAGTATATTTTGTTGTTCTCGTTCCCCTGCAGAAGCCAAAGCATATTTTGTTGTTCTCGTCCCTCTGCAGAATTCAAAGCATATTTTGAGGTTCACGTTCCTCTGCAGAAGCCAAAGCGTATTTTGTTGTTCTCGTTCCTCTGCAGAAACCAAACACTATTTTGTTGTTCTTGTTTCTTCTGCAGAAGCCAAAGCATATTTTGTTGTTCCCATTACTCTGCAGAACCGAAGCATATTTTGTTGTTCTCGTTCCTCTGCAGAAGCCGAAGCATATTTTGTTGTTCTCGATCCTCTGCAGAAGCCAAAGCATATTTTGTTGTTCTCGTTTGTTTGCAGAAGCCAAAGCATATTTTTTTGCTCTCGTTCCCCTGCAGAAGCCAAAGCATATTTTGTTGTTCCCGTTCCTCTGCAGAAACCAAACCATATTTTGTTGTACTCGTTCCTCTGCAGAAGCCAAAGAATATTTTGTTGTTGTCCTCCCTCTGCAGAAGCCAAAGCATATGTTGTTGTTCTCGTTCCTCTGCAGAAGCCAAAGCATATTTTGTTGTTCTCGATCGTCTACCGAAACCAAAGCATATTTTGTTGTTCTCGTTTCTCTTCAGAAGCCAAAGCTTATTTTATTGTTCTCCTTCCTCTGCAGAAGTTAATGCTTATTTTGTTGTTCTCGTCCATCTGCAGAAGCCAAAGTATATTTCGTTGTTCTCGTTCTTCTGCAGAAGCCAAAGCATATTTTGTTTTTCTCGCTCCTCTGCAGAAGCCAAAGCAAACTTTGTTGTCTCGCTCCTCTGCAGAAGCCAAAGCATATTTTGTTGTTATCGTTCCCCTGCAGAAGCCAAAGCATATTTTGTTGTTCTCGTCCCTCTTCAGAAGCCAAAGCATATTTTATTGTTCTCGTTCCTCTGCAGAAGCCAAAGCATATTTTGTTGTTCTCGTTCCCCTGCAGAAGCCAAAGCATATTTTGTTGTTCTCGTTCCACTGCAGAACCAAAGCATATTTTGTTGTTCTCGTTCCTCTGCAGGGACCAAAGCATATTTTGTTGTTCTCGTTCCTCTGAAGAAGCCAAAGCATATTTTGTTGTTCGCGATCATCTGCAGAAGCCAAAGCATATTTTGTTGTTCTCGTTCCTCTGCAGAAGCCAAATCATATTTTGTTGTTCTCGTTCATCTGCAAAAGCCAAAGCATATTTTGTTGTTCTCGTTCCTCTGCAGAAGCCAAAGCATATTTTCTTGTTCTCCTTACTCTGTAGAATCCAAAGACTATTTTGTTGTTCTCATTTCTCTGCAGAAGCCAAAGCATATTTTTTTGTTCTCGTTCCTCTGCAGAAGCCAATGCATATTTTATTGCCCCGTTCCTCTGCAGAAGCCAAAGCATATTTTGTTGTTCTCGTTCCTCTGCAGAAGCCAAAGCATATTTTGTTGTTCGCGATCCTCTGCAGAAGCCAAAGCATATTTTGTTGTTCTCGTTTCTTTGCAGAAGCCAAAGCATATTTTGTTGTTCTCGTTCCTTTGCAGAATCCAAAGCATATTTTGTTTTTCTCGATCCTCTGCAGAAGCCAAAGCATATTTTGTTGTTCTCGTTTCTCTTCAGAAGCCAAAGTATATTTTATTGTTCTCCTTCCTCTGTAGAATCCAAAGACTATTTTATTGTTCTCGTTCCTCTGCAGAAGCCAAAGCATATTTTGTTGTTCTCGTTCATCTGCAGGAGCCAAAGCATATTTTGTTGTTCTCATTCCTCTGCAGAAGCCAAAGCATATTTTGTTGTTCTCGTTCCTCTGCAGTATCCAATGCATATTTTATTGTCCCGTTCCTCTGCAGAAGCCAAAGCATATTTTGAAGTTCTCGTTCCTCTGCAGATGCCGAAGCATATTTTTGTGTTCTCGTTCCTCTGCAGAAGCCAAAGCATATTTTGTTGTTCTCGATCCTCTACCGAAGCCAAAGCATATTTTTTGTTCTCCTTTCTCTTCAGAAGCCAAAGCATATTTTATTGTTCTCCTTCCTCTGCAGAAGCCAAAGCATATTTTGTTGTTTTCGTTCCTCTGCAGAAGCCAAAGCATATTTTGTTGTTCCCGTTCCCCTGCAGAATCCAAAGACTATTTTGTTGTTCTCATTCCTCTGCAGAAGCCAAAGCATATTTTGTTGTTCTCCTTTCTCTTCAGAAGCCAAAGCATATTTTGTTGTTCTCGTTCCTCTGCAGAAGCCAAAGCATATTTTGTTGTTCTCGTTCCTCTGCAGAAGCCAAAGCATATTTTGTTGTTCCCGTTCCTCTTCAGAAGCCAAAGACTATTTTGTTTTTCCCGTTCCTCTGCAGAAGTCAAAGCATATTTTGTTGTTCTCGTTCCTCTGCTGAAGTCAATGACTATTTTGTTGTTCTAGTTCCTCTGCAGAACCAATGCATATGTTATTGTCCCGTTCCTCTGCAGAAGCCAAAGCATATTTTGATGTTCTCGTTCCTCTGCAGAAGCCAAAGCATTTTTTGTTTTACCCGTTCCTCTGCAGAAGCCAAAGCATATTTTGTTGTTCTCGTTCCTCTGCAGAAGCCAAAGCATATTTTGTTGTTCTCGTTCCTCTGCAGAAGCCAAAGCGTATTTTGTTGTTCTCGCTCCTCTGCAGAAGCCAAAACATATTTTGTTGTTCTCGTTCCTTTGCAGAAGCCAAAGCATATTTTGTTGTTCTCGTTCCTTTGCAGAAGCCAAAGCATATTTTGTTGTTCTCGTTCCTCTGCAGAAGCCAAAGTATATTTTGTTGTTCTCGTTCCTCTGCAGAAGCCAAAGCATATTTTATTGTTGTCGTTCCTCTGCTGAAGCCAAAGACTATTTTGTTATTTAGTACTGATTCCTCATCCGTTTTCCTCGAGTGCATGTACAGACTGCTAGACCAGAGATTGAAGTCACGATCACTGTGTCACCAAATTCACAAGCCAACCTCTTACGAGATAATAGCCTAGTGTATAAAAGCGTTTCGATTTCTTAATTCCCTAATGCAAACGCAAATCGCCATTTTCTGTTTTCCTGAAATCTGTTCTTTATCGTCTTTTCTCTTCGTGAAAGTTTTCTTCTTCTCTTCCACCTTCTGTAAACCTATTGCGTCCTGGTGGCATTATTGCCATATTTGGCTACGGGAGGTCATGATTAAGAAAACTTAAATTAACCAAATTAAAGGCCAAATCTCTGCATAAAATAATGCATTAGTTTTAAACAAAAGATATAGAAATATCTGTTTTATTTCTTATGGCACTTGTCTTAATGTACCTGTGGCTTACATATCGAGCTAAAACATGGCCTAAAAATCGCTCGAAGCTTGAAACTGTTCGCATGTAGTGACGATTCTTATGTGTTACAAGACGGAAATCTGTTCTGTGATACATTTCGATTTAGTGATTGTCTTCAGACAAATTATTGGTTTATAATCAAACCTGTATACAAAATGAGAGAAATACGCTAATCTCTGGCTAGATAAAGGTCTGTGCATATTCAACATTTTAATTCAAACGAACGTTTTTTTCTCTTTTTTTTTATCGTTTTTAATTTCATCAAGTTGACAGCCAAAGAGCCTAAAAGATTGAGAGATGAACTATATTTCCAGAACTCATGATTCTGTTTATTCTTTATCTGCATTTTCTGTCTATTTTGGGCTTTTTACCTGTAAGAATCCGTTGGTTATTCCTTACTGCTGCGCCTATCTAAGTTAAACATAACAGGAATTCCATTATCGATTTTACAAGTAAGAACGCTTCGTCTAATTACTAGATTGAAGCATTACACTTTATTCTAATCACTGTTTCTTGTTATGTAGTTTTCTGTTAGAGTAAACTTCATAGACATATGAGAGGATTTAGTAATGTGGGCGTGCGTTTGTTAATGAACACGCGTGGAGCGAAGACTGTGCTTCCAATGCGATATTGCCTATAGTGCGGAAGTGAAAGGCATTGTAAAGGTACACTTTTAATGATTGATTCAGCTTCAGGAGACTAGAATAAATAATGTGAACGTCTTCCAAAATCGATGAATTACTCCGATTCAAGCAATATAAGTGCGTTTATTTTTTTCTTCGTTTTATTATCGTTCTTCTTGCACCCCTTCTAGAGAAATGTGATTAATTTTTCTTTCATGTGCACGATTTTATTTTATTTTATTTTCTTTACTTACATCACGTCTTTCTTACTTCCCACGAGCTCATCTGTCTCATATTGACTACTTGCGTTTTAATGTTGTTCATCTGTCTATTGACTTTTATTCATGTTCTTGGTCTAGCGTCTCCAGACGCTATGAAAACTGACGCAACAGCATCTTCTCATGCACCTAATGTCAACATAGATTAGTTTTTATTAGTTTATGCTCTTATAAGATATTTTGTGCGATATGAAAACAATTTTATAATTATCCTGTGAATGTTCTACTTTAAAGAAAAAAAAACAGGATTAGATCAGTTAATCTGTCTTTCGTGCATTGAAAATTATGATAAGCTTGACAAAATAAAGCTATTTCATGCATGAAATAATGCTTATGGTATGGATTTATTAAAGCAATATGTTAATACAATTCTGTTTGTTCTTCTCTTAGTTTGCACGTCTCCGTTTTGACCGCGTAGAATCATTGGGTATCATTGAGAAAAAGAAAGAAAGAAAGAAAGAAAGAAAGAAAGAAAGAAGGGAGGGAGGATAGAATTCGTTAATATGTCCTGCCAATATATTTGGGTGCACTTCTAAAACTCTTGACTATCACAGATTGGCAGATGATCACTTTTCGGATCTAGCACTAAAAAATGGCTGATTACATCCAATACCTTGAAAATTAAACTAGTTACATTCCATAACCGCTGATCGGACTGCGAACTACCGACACTCATGATGGACAGTTGTCCTCTCAGATAGGCACCGTAGATTGGGCCTCAAACTCAACAATGACCTCAAGTAAAACTCCAACATACATCAATAAAGATGCCGATAAAATGGTCGGCTCCCTGTCCCGCTTTAGTAAGTATTCGACTCCTTATGCCATACTCTACCTGTAAAAGAGGCGGATCAAGCTTAAAATGAAGTACTGAGTTCATATTTAGGCCTAAGGAAGCCCTTTCCTTACTTTGTAGTGTCGATAGTGTTTAAAAGCGTCTCCAAATCCTTATAGGTGACGACGAATTATTTTCCACCCCCCAACCTCTCTAACACAGGAGGGACGTAGCGAACCTCTCACTGCACTATGGTTACTTTCACGGAAAGTGCTAGGACGAACTATATTACTTGGTTCCGCCAGGTATAACCTTTTCTGGTAGGACACACCATACCACTTACATAGTAGGACACACCATACCACTTGCATAGTAGCAAACAACCCTCATTCCCTCCGTATACCATTGGTGAGACGCAGGTTCCACACGAAGAGATTGTTGCTGTGAACCACTTTTCTGTGGAACCGACTCCCAAGAGGATCTTTCCCGATCACTACAATCTTAACCTGTTCAAATATAGAGTCAACCGTTATTTTCTCCTCCTATCCATATAAACTAACTCTTAACGTAACTCACTCCCTCGAGTAACTCCCGGGCCTTGTAAAACTTACTGTAATAACATTTCAAGGAGGAAAATAACAATTCCTATATGTGATCCATCTTTAAAGATATAGGAAAAATGATCGGCTCTCTGTACTGCTCCAGTAAGTACCTGGCTTCTCATGCTATCCTCTACTTTTGTAAAAGCAGGATCGGACCTAAAATGGTGTACTGTTGCCATATTGTAGCGGGAGCTGCCCAGTTCCCACTTTCCAGTCTTGATAGAGTTCAAAAGCTTTTCAGAGTCCTTATTGGAGAATAATTATTTTCCAGCCTCCAACCGTCTTCCCTCTCACCAGAAGGATGCGGCAACCTTCTAACTGCTCCATCGCTAATACCATTGAAAGTGCTCGGACGAACTACATTCTTTGGTTCCGCGAGGTCTAATCTTCACGGCAAGACCCGCCATGCCACTTAAATAGGAAAAAAATCCCTTCTTATTCCATCGGTGAGAAGTAAGTTCCACTCGAACAGATTCTTTTCCTGAGCCACTGCTTTGTGGAAGAGACTCCCAAGAGGATGTTTCCCCGATCACTAGAATCTTGACCTGTTCAAGTTTAGATTTAACCGTTATCTTCCTTTCCTATCTGTATAAACTGCCCCTTACTTTGCAGTTAGTGCCCACCTGGCTTTGTACAAGGGAAATTCTACTGTAACCCCCTGTAAGAGACCCTCCTAATTAATTAATTATTTACTTTGGAGTGCGTGGAAAGACGGAAAAGATATATCAGAGATACTATTCGTTTCATTGAGAAAATGAACGAATAAAAGAAAGAAAGAAAGAAGGGAAGATAGAATTGTTTATCATAGCTTGCTAATACCTCATAAATAGTGACTATGCCGTTTTGATCGCCTGGAATGACGGAAAAGATATACAGAGACGCTACTTGGTTTCAGTGAGAAAAGGAAAAAAGATAGAGAAGACTATAACATTCTCATATATTTAATGTCTGTTTCAATGAAGTAGAAATGTTGTCAGTTTAAAATCTTTTCATTTGTACCTCAGTCGTTTAAATAACAACCAGCATTCATATTTATTGTTATTTCAATATCTTGTTAAAGTTATTAAGCTCAAATATTTTAACGATATGATAGGGGAAATTCTGTGGATACTTTATTTTCGTAAAACAAGCTATCAGTTTATTCCGAAGAAATAAGATTCATCCGAAAATTGAAATAGGAAAACCGTAAAATTTACTCTGTTCTTTAATCCTTCCATAAAAAAATTATACTGTAAATGCTGAAAATATATTAGGTTGGTGCAAAAATAATGATGTAATAATGTCGTTTTTTGACGTATTTTTAACGTCAAAAAACGACATTATTACGTCATTATTTCTGCACCGACCTAATACCTAAATTTTTCTTGTAAAATATAAAAGGACATCTTTAAGATAAAAAAAATTTTCGCGCATAATGCGCAGTTACAGTTTCTGTTTTGTTTTTTTTTGTTTGTTTGTTTCTTGTAGTTTAATTTAATATATGTTGAAAATCTTCAAGAGGCAACGCGAAGGCCCAAAACTGACCAATAAGACATCTCTGACACATAGCTAATATAGACCCCGACATTTGGGAAAGCGCTGCTGTAAATCGGCCTTCCTGGTATAGGACAATTCGGGAGAAGACCAAGATTTTCGAGTCCAACTGTTGACATGAAGAAGATATCGGCGACGTGCATTAGCCACACTTCAGCGTGACTCTTGCTCATGACCCTTCAGGAGTAGACTGGCCCTTCACTCCTACCACCACCAGGTGGGGAGGGAAGTAACACAGAGAGAGAGAGAGAGAGAGAGAGAGCGAGACTATGACGATCCCAATGCTCGAATGCGAGTGGGTGTCGACGCTCACTTCAGATTTAAATATTTCTCAACAAAGTCTGTGTATGTTTAGCGACCACGATTTTTGGAAAGGCGGTGCTAGAGTCTTGTGTTATGCGGCATGAGCCACTCTAATCCTGTTCTCAAGGTCTAGGGTGGGCTGCAGGAATCCTTGATCAGCCAGCCGTGTCAAGAGTCCAGCTGCCGCCTCATAGCGTCATTTTCTAGGGTTTTTTTTTGCATCACCTCAAGTTAACATTTTATCAAGCTCCTATCGAATAAAACAATTGAAATTTATACAGTTTATTTTGTCTTTTTAAACGCAAAATTTATCCAGTATTTAAAGCAAATGCACGGACATGTTCACCGTATAATGATATGAAACAGCAACTGTAATCAATACAAAACAAACTGGTCATCATTCTAGTTGGTATCACCAGTGTTCTCCACTTACTGGACATCAACATCAATACAACATTCCAGTGGAAAGTCGATCAATTTTTAATAGAGCTGCACAAATCACCCACACATACAAGCCCCATTCAATCAGGCAAATTCCGTTGCATGTATATTGATATTGTAAGCCTGCGGCAGAGCATTATTGAAAACATTGTTTCTAATCCAGAGTTCCATGAAAGAAAGCTAAGGTTGCGCGTCTGTTGGGGTTGTTTTTTTATTATTCTTTTGAAATCCTTAAAATGTAATAAAATACTAAATGCACATGTGTGTATAAAAGATTGCTCGTAAAGAGCCCCACGCTGATCAACAGGGAATTCTTCTATTCCTCATACGGTGCACATGTCCAAGCCAGCGGAGCGGGCGCTGCCCGAGAAGGGCGTATAGGCTGGGTAACTGACTATGGGTGAGAACTACGGAATTGGTGACCCGGTATTTAATATTCATGTCAAAATATAAATAATCAACATATCATTTAGATTAAAATACAAATAAACATAACATTTAGGTTAAAATATAAATAAACATAGTGTTTACGTTAAAATACAAATATACATAGCATCAAGGTTAAAAATAAATAAGCATAGCATTTAGGCTAAAATACAAATAAGCATACCATTTAGATTAAAATACAAATAAACAACATTTAGCTTAAAATACAGATGAACATAGTATTTACGTTAGAATACAAATAAACATAGCATTTTGGTTAAAATACAATTAAACATAGCATTTAGCTTACAATACACATAAACAAAGCATTTAAGTCGAAATACTAATAAAGATAGTATTTAGGTTAAAATACAAATAAATATATAATTTAACTTAGAATACAAATAAACATAGCATTTTGGTTAAAATACAATTAAACATAGCATTTAGCTTACAATACACATAAACAAAGCATTTAAGTCGAAATACTAATAAAGATAGTATTTCGGTTAAAATACAAATAAATATATCATTTAACTTATAATACAAATAGACATAGCGTTTAGGCTAAAATACAAATTAACATACAATTTACCGTACAATGCACATGAACATAGCGTCTAGCTTACAATACACATAAAAATAGCATTTAGGTTGAAATACTAATAAAGATAGTATTTAGGTCAAAAAATGTTTCTTTTAATATAAAACTAGAATTACGTTTTTATCAGTGACGTTAAACAACTTCCCATTTTCTTGTTTAATCATTTTTAATTAGCACAAAATATTTTTATTAGGTTTTTTCGCATCGAAAACAGATGCTCACTTTTATTTAATTAAGACAAAATTATTATTTCAGTTTTAATCTTTGATATTATCTTTAATTGCTAATTCGGCTCTTAATTATTATCGCCGTTGGAAATTAACTGCACTGTCAGCATCGTTGTCTGCCCAATCATCATTCTTATCATTGGCAAAAGTACCTGGAACCTCATCTTCTACAAGTACAGCATTGGAGACGCAAGAAAAGAAAGAGAGAAGATAGAATCAAATCATGAAATATATTGAAAACCTGGAAGCAGGTAGCGATATTTATCTTTTACTAAAGCATTAGCAAAATGAAAAATAGTGATAGACTGACAGAGAAAATGACAAAGAAGACTCGTTCATTTTAGACTTTGTCTTCATTATGACGCCTAAATTTCAAAACGGGAAAGTGTGCTGTGGTGAAATTCAGTTGGAATACATTTATACACTAGATTACTTTGATCAAGTGAAAGAACAAAGAGACTTGGGTATTGTAATTCCTCACGATTTATCTCCAAAATATACAACATGGTGTACTACTTAGTCTCTTCTAAAATTGTAAAAAGGCTAATCAGTCTACCGTCCCTTCAGTCAAAACGCAAGTTAATTCGATCTGTGTGAGGTATACAAAAAGTTGAATTAAAAAAAAAAGAAGTAAAGTTGATATCCACATTCTACAAGAGAAGGACGTATCGTCACTCACACAAATTCATTTAACAATACTCAAAAATGGTATACAGGATACAATTTCTTGGTCCTGAGTCTGATAGACAACCTGAACTTTTTGACCAGTGATGTTGTGAAAACCCGATAATATCTATAAACTTAACATCATTATCATTGTTCATGAGAAATGTACTCGAGCTGTCTCCAGTTGTTTTTGAATTTATATTTTATTTTCTACACTCGTTGGCGATAATGGATCTCCATAGCCTTCTTTTTTTTTTAGATATCTATAAAGTACATTATTATTATGTTGCTTTTGGGAAATGTGGTTGACATCTTTCCTCTTTGCGTTTAAACATGGTCACGTTGTCGTCACGTGGGCGACGCTGTAAAATTTGAGTATTTTGAATAAAAAAACGGAACGCTGATCATATAAAACTTTCAGTTATCTGTTTGGATAAGTCTTGTTCTTATGTCCATCGTCTTTGTCATGTTGAATTGATAATGTTAATTATATTTTATGAATATGTCCTGAAGATGGTTTATTAGATCGAAACGTCCGATGTTGACATTATATTAACATTAAAACAGCATAATTGCATATAAGGATTTTTTTTGTTTTTTCCGTATATTTTTCTTCATATATATATATATATATATATATATATATATATATATATATATATATATATATATATATAAATATTTATATATATGCGTGTGTGTGATAAATATATATTAAGCTATATTATTATATTTATGAGTGCGCAATACAAGGGATAGAACGTATGTAAAAATAAAATATAAAAGAAAGTGGTCATGTGGTCATTAAAGTCAATAGCCAGAGGCGACATTTTGTTTCATGCTCAACGAAATTGTCAGACCATGTTCACGTGGCCTGGCTATTGCATTTAGCATGAAACAGATATTGCAATATGAGCACTGGTAAAAAAAAAATGAATACTGAGACATTAGGTTTATAAGTCCCCAAAATACATACACTGTTGTCGTCAATGACACATAGGCCAGTGAGTAAAGACGTTGGTTAAATCCAATACCTAGAAAAGAGTTGTGGGTTTAATACCAAGCCACAGCAGTTGTGAACCAAACTTGGAGATTTGAGTTAAAGGAAAATCCGCATGGAACTAGAACAATCTACCCCAGTGGACGAAATAAAGGGTTCAGATCAAGATTCCAGTCTTTTGAAACGTTGTGAATATGGCAATGAAGATGAGGATAGCAGTCCGAATGATGTAAATAGTATAAGTAACATAGATATAGGCAGATAGAAAATATTCTTTAACTTTCCAAAAATAGTTAAAGATTAGTGATTTTACTCTCATTTATCAAGAATGATGGGTTTCAAATGGTGCCAAACGGTACCAAACAGATCCCACTTATTTTTAGCATTGATTCCTCCAACTATTTTGACATCTACATTCCTTTTTCTTTCCCTACGTTAATTGCCCCTATCGAACAATACCCGCCAGCAAAAGCCTCTATTGTCATCTCCTGCGAGCTCACAATCGCTCTCACGCTTATGAATCATCATAACATCGCCTGCGATGGTCCTCGAATCCAATACCTCTCAAAGTTGTGCACACTCACCAAGTTGATTTACAATGAATGCAAAAGGACGATGGATTCCTGTAAACATGCTAGATATGAGTCTTAGATAAATTATCATGCTTACCAGAAAATTGTAGTAACGGATGTTTTCCGTTAAACAATATTTTTCTAACACATAAGATAAAGGCTTCCTCTTAATTCCAGTTCCATTATTCTTGTACATAAAATGAAGTTTCTTGTTCCGGTTCCCCTAATCTCATTTTTATCATTCTTTTCTTTGAAATAATTTACATATACGGTACATATATACCGTGAGTTTTCTTCTTTCCGACTGGATTGTTTCATTTTCACTTCAAGCCGTGTGTCACCGACGGTGAGCTGACATTGTGAAAATGTCTTTGGATAGAAAACCAAAGTAAAAACATAAAGATATATGGAACTGATTGATTTCAAAATATTATCATCAATTACTTGTAATTGTAGTATAACTATTTATAAATAATTATTTACCAATTTTACCATTCTGGTCTTTTTGAATTATATCAAGTTTTAAGAATATAGTAACTAGAATCTGCGAACTGAAGGAGAGAGTTATCAATATGAATTTTCTGATTTCGAATCTGCGGTTATCTCCATTTAGCCTTCTCTCTGGAGCTTTTTTTGCCGTAGGGCTGCATGTACATTTTTACCGGGACTTCGCGTTGGTGAGGCCCGAGCAAATTCTCCTTCCGAAAAAGCCGCCCAGAGAGAAAAAAAAAAAAGAACGTTTGGGAACTATTGCTTTAAGTAACCGAGAAAAGAGATGCGAATATCTCAACTTTTATGACAGCGAAAAGCGTTAATTTTGCGTCGGCAACAAAAAGGCAACAGCAACAGAAATAAATTAACTGAAGCAATCGAACCTGTCTACAGTCTGACAGACGCCACTTTAAACGTGCTTCAATATGTGCATATGTGTACTTACCTATATATTCAAAAAGCGACACGCATATGAAGCAGTTAAGCGGCGACATTCTATTACATATAAAAAAAAGTCATATCTCCAGACTGCACCAAACACACTAGTGGCCAACTTACTTATTCATATATTCCTTAACAGAGCTTAATAGATATTCGTACTACTCTCATTATCTGTATTAAGTAAACCACTTCTAGCAGCACCGCCACCAGCACCAGGTTTTGCAACCTCAGAACCTTCAACCACTAAAACAAACACGGCTGATATAGATCTGATCTCACGTTGGGTTTGCGACTAAAACGTCTGCATACAAAGCCAGGCGATAGTGTTTTATGGGCAGGCCAACTTTTAATCTCACATAAAATGATGTCTGCGCTGCACAATAAAAGCGTAACCTCTAAGAGAAATCCACTTTTGCTTCTCTTTTACTAGAGACATTTATGAAATGAACAACAGACGAATATTACTGAGTTCGTCGTTCAATCAGTCGCCATCGGATTTGTAGTTCAGTTTCCGATCAGAGATAAAGTTCTAACGCTCGGACCAAGTCAATTTTAGATTTTTAAGCTAGAGAAAATGTAATGGTGAGATCGGCCGTTCTTTTATAAGGAAACACGCGAATCTCAATGGCCGAACAGCCAGTGGCATTGTTGATAGAATTTTATAGTATATCTCTATTAAGACAATATTTTCATGGAAATACCTTTCTCAGCTTTACTAACTAATCGCTCTTTATATTATTGATGGGGGCTTCCTTCCTAACATTTTTTTTCTGAAGTAGAGAAAAGAAAGTAGAAATGGAAGATCTCATTGGATAATGGGGGAATTCCACTGGGAAACACTAGAGTATCTAGTAACTGCCCCACGCAGTCACATGTGGCACAAGGCCAAATTTAACGTGGGATTCCTGAGCCCGTAAGCTCGACCAAAAAATCTCCGTAGACACCCGAATAAACGGGATAGGGTCTGTATACCTCCTCGAACGAGACTCTGACCTTCAGCATAGCTGCATCTGGGTTCCTCTCCGCTCGAAGGGAGAGATTTCAACTAGCACTAGCATATTTCAGCTGAACTCACTGGGAGACACTAGAAGACACAAGTTGACTTCTCCGGTGTTAACTATATATATATATATATATATATATATATATATATATATATATATATATATATATATATAACAGTTGGCAGGGACGGAGTGTATTTTTGTATTTGTAACGCGTTGGCACGAGAAAAAAGTAATTCTGAAAAATCACTAGAGTGTGTACAGTAAAACGTGACAAATTTATTGTCATTGTTTTTATCTTATAGCAATAATTTACCTTGAATATTTTTTGAGTATTATCTTGAATAATGATACAACCATCGTGTAATAACTTAAATCTGATCGGTTCTTTTATGATTGATTAATTGCTGCTCGATTTTGTGAATAGCCATTTAAATGTTATTTGCATAAAACTTTCGGCTTTCGTTCTGCTCGTCTCGTATAGCTAAACAACTTATTGATTTTGCACGTCAAGTTATTTTTTTAAAGAAGAACATCCGACGTGTAGATTGACGAAATGTGCAGAAATTCTTACGGAATTTTTCAGTCACATCTGCCGTCACCAGTTTTCAACGGTTGTCTCATGTCTTTCTGAATTTGCGGCATTTTTACTAGGCAAACAGCACCATTGTCAATACGGTTATTTTACAGAGAAGGACGTCAAAATCTTTATTATGTCATTTTTTTCTCCTCGAGTTAAAGGCGATATTCATTTTGTTTTAAACTGATGTGGTATTTCTTTTTTTTTTTTGATAATGGATTTTACTTTCGATTCTGTATCGTCAGTTGCGAGATCCGACTAAATGTCCTCTTTCTAGGTTTATACTCTTGAATCTATTTTTAATAATAGACTTGCAAAAGCGGTTGTAAACAGCCAACAGTTTACACACTTCTAAATTATTTGAACTCAATTCATGAAATCCTTATGAGGGTCTAGATTTGACAAGGCTATTTTAAAACATTAAATGAATTCATAAATTTCGGTTTTGAACCATCTTGTGGTATTGGGTGAAACTAACCCTAGCGTAGTTCATTCTATATTCAAGTTCTTTATTTCCTGTACTTCATTTATTATGAACTAGCTTTAAAGCGGTATTTAAGCTAACTCCTGCAGAGGGATCTTGATTTGGCCTTCATCACAATAGGTACGGAAGGAGTGGCAACAATAAACTACAGAAGAACTCAAAATTGATCGTTGCATTTAAGTATAGTATTGATATATAAGCTTACCTTTTAAAAGTACAACGATAATACTCGTTCTGTCGCCACGTAATTTATAAACAATTTGATGTACTTAGATTTTACTTTCCGTACAAATAATTATTTTTATTTCATGGGTGACTTTCACTGGATTTCGTAATTAATTTCGATTAATCCCAAATTTATACCCAAGTTAGAGAAATTGTTAGCGGACAAAAAAAATTCGTCGCAAAAAATCACGTAAAAAAAACAACACGTAAAAAATCGCTGTAATGAAAACTTGGAAATCCAAAATTTCACCCCGAAATGTTTTTAATTTTTTTTATTCCAAAATGGTAATGCTATGTTGGTCGTCGGCCTTGAGGAGTAAAGTTGAAAAGTCTGACACAGTGACACACTGACATTCGCGTTTATTATGTAAATAATCCCTATTTGAAGTGTTATATAGAAATGGAGAGTCGTTGCCGACACTTGAGTTTGAACATAGATCGCCAGTGAGCAAACACAGGTGATCCCATTATTGAATTAAGTAGATCACGTGACCATAGAGGTAACGCATAAGAAAGTAGTAGCATGGCGTCTAATTGATCACTCTTTCCAGTCTATACTCTATTACTATTCGGATCGCTATTTTTATCCTATCCTCTGTTAGTATTCGATCTCTTTTTCTAGTCTATCCTCTATTAATAAGCACTATTTTCTACTCTATTCACTATACTATTTCTCTATTCGGATCACTATACAGATTACTATTCGGGAGAGTATCATCGAGCAAGTACTATTAGTGCGAGTGATATTCGAAGCCGTCTGACATTAGTATTGTTCAACGGCTTACTGTAGTTGTATCTGCGGTTACAAAGTTTCTACTATAACGAGCTTTACAAAAGCTTTTTTTTCCAATTCCAAATCATAGTTTCTGTTTTGGAAAGGTTTATGTTAAGCGCTAACTTTTAGAACACTTGGTAAGTATGTTACAAAATATATCACCGCTAAAAATGTCGATATATTCTTCGAAAGTACTGACCTATTATTATCATTTTTTTAAACAGCAAATATTTTGAAGTGTGACCTGAAACTAAAATCCTGTACCGTTCTGCAGGAATTATATATTGCAGCTCATTGTTTTTCTTTATTTTTATATTTGAATAATATCACAATAAATGATACTGAAAAATTCTCTAGCAGACTTGCAAGATATTTACTTATTGCTCAGATTTTCGGAAGAGGAGCGAGATGATAACTTTTCAACACCCTTTCGATAGACTGTTTGGTAAAATTAAAAATAAAAGTGTAACTCATTGAAAAGCAAGTTATATTTGGAAAACAATCTATTAGAATAATTATAAAAACTGATACTGAGAGCAAACTGTCTGCATACGAAAAGAAAATGAATTGAATAGCTACACAAAAATAGAATAGGGCGTAAGACAATGATGTGTCTTCTCCACAGATCATATCGATCTCTACAGGGATGCTGTCTTAGGAGAACTGGAGACCTTACAGGATTTATTATCAGTGGGCGTAATCTTATAACAATATAAGATACGGAGATGATACTGTGTTGATAGCTGAGATGCGGAAAGAAATCTACAGGCCTCCTAGACAAGGTAAGTAGAAGAAAGCGAGAAATAAAAAGGATTAACAACCTGCTGCAAAAAAGAGAACAAGTATTGTCATCAGTAAAAGAAAAGGGCTAAATTGGAGAGTTCAATATTAAACAGATGCAGAAGTTTAAATATCTGTGATTTTTTTTTTTAACAGAGACGGGAAAATATACCATCGATATCCGAACAGCAATGGACTAGCGAAAGAAGCATTTCAAATGTAAATCGAAGTGCTGCGAAATGGATAAATTTCGTTCAAAACAAAAAAGAAAAATGCTTCATTTTTATGTGATATCCATCCTCTTATATGGCAGCGAAAGTTGGATGCGGAGAAAACTGGAGGCAGGAGAAATGTGGTTATACAGAAGGATACCGAGAATTGCGTGGATGGGGCGGGTAAGTAACTAGGATACTTTAAAAAAAAATGGCAACAGAAAGAAAAATTATACTCGGAATCAGGAAAAAAAAAATCCATGTACTCTTAATGAGGAATGAGGGCTTAGAAAACATAACCCTCTCATGGCATATTGAGCGGAAGAGAGATACGAGAAAGCAGCGAGCTTCTACAAATGAATTGCTTAACGTGGGGCCGGCACATTATCAAAGAGAGAAAACTCCCACAATGGATAGGAAGTTGTGGAGAACCATGGTCATTTATGTCCTGAAAAGATGCGGCACATAGACGAAGATTCGAAGAAATCGTTCATTGAAAAAGGCCACCTTACTTAAATACATAGCTCTGCGCAGATTCTTGTTTTTTATTATTATCTACTAATTGACATAAGATTTTGTTAGGGGAAATGGAGTACTTTCTCGTTTTTTTTCCTCGGTTTAGAAAATAACAATTGTCTTACGGCCACAACACGTTAAATCGCCGATTCACTTAAGATCCTCGAAGTTAAGAAACACTGAGCCTGTTTGATATTTAGATTGGTGACTGTTTGGGAATACCGGGTGCTATAACCTTAGATGTGCCGATGGTGTAATGGATAACGTTTCGGAATTGATAATCGGAGGACCGAGTTCCAATTACAGTGCGGTTCATTATTAACGAATATTTTGTTGAAGGTATAAATCAATCGCTTCTCCTCGAGATATGGGTTCATTAGTCAAACTTACATCACTAAACTATTAGTATCTAAAAAGATTCTTACAATATAGAAATATGTTCAGACTTTAAGTAACATACAAAGTGTTGTAAGCCGTAGAAAACGAAACAAATCAGTAATTGAAATCATCGTAGTTGGAGGTGTAAGAAGATACAGCTGATCACAAAAAGATGAGAAATAAAACCTCCTCCTTTTGCTCTTTCTCTGACCAATCCTAAGTACAGAAGAGTACTTTCAACACAAATCCAAGAGAAAAATTTGGGTTACTTTTATACACAAAAGACAATGCTTAAACATCGGAAAACATAAGGAAACTTAACTCCTTTAATAATATGTGGAAATGACAACTCTTCGCCTGTTGAATGTCGCGATACGGGAAATACGTGTAGCAAAAATATGGAAAATAAAGTATATTATATATTTTTAAAAAATCCATATTATAATCAAAAACGTTTGCGGTTTCTCTCTTCCCTTTAATATATTTAAGTTGGTGCAAAAATAATGACGTAATAATGTCGTTTTTTGACGTTAAAAATACGTCAAAAAACGACATTATTACGTCATTATTACGTCATTATTTTTGCACCAACCTAATATATATATATATATATATATATATATATATATATATATATATATATATATATATATATATATATATATATATATATATATGTATTTTTATGTATATATATGGTGGACTCACACGTCGTATTCAACGTAAGAGGGTCAGGCAGCTCAGTTCCTAGGAACCGACAGCCCAGACACCAGTACATATGATTTAATTATAGTGGTGAAGGCTTTGTGCAGAACCAATCACACTTTTTGAAGATCTGGTTCCCTACGTGGCACCGCAGGTTTTGAATTCAGAGTTGTTCTTCTCCTAGACCAGTTGCCTTCTAAGGCTATAGAACCCAGTCTAGCCTGCTATTTAGCCATAGCTGGAGGGAGAATAGGAGGATTAATACCTTTCTAAAGGCTATTATCACGTAAGTGAATGTAATGGATTCGACTGGAATTCGAACTCGGCTCTCCGATTCCTCAATTCGAGCCGCTATCCATTATTTCATTGTACCTCCACTCATATATATATATAATAATAATCTAGAAGTACAGTGAGAAATATTACAATACGTAATTATTTAAAGGACCGTAGAAGAGTCAGACACATGGGAAATGGAAAAAAAGCGTTTAGTTCATATGGAAACAAAAAGGACACGTACTTAACATCAGAAAGCGAGAGTTGGAATTTCTAGGGTACACAATGAGAAAAACAGGCTTGGAAAATTTAATACTCACATGAAATATTGAAGGCAAAATGGGATAAAAGGAAAACGACACATAAACTATTTAGCGAAATTAGTGTAAATAGGGGCAGAACAGGGTTTAGGAGAGATAACATGAAGAGAAGATTTATTAAAAGCCACAAATACAGGTAACTGTAGAGAGCCAACGTCCTGAAGTGGCACGCCATGAAGAAGAAGAATGTTGCGGTTTCTCTCTTCCCTTTAATATATTAAGTTGGTGCAAAAATAATGACGTAATAATGTCGTTTTTTGACGTTAAAAATACGTTGCATTCGAATCCATTACATTCACTTACGTGATAATAGCCTTTAGAAAGGTATTAATCCTCCTATTAGACGTATAACCATTGGAAAAAAAAAGCTTGACCAATTGACCACATCTAACTGCGTTTTAATAACGTTATTGAAGTCAACTGTTGAAGCATTTTTTTTTTTGTTGAAACGGTTAAGTTTGAAATAAAACAGGAAAAATAATCAGTGCTCATCAGAAGCAAAAAAAGATGTGCCATAGTAACTTCACATTTAAACGCCAGTGACGGCAAATATTGACTAAGACAATGGTACCTTTGAAAACACTGTAACAGAATGGGGAGAATATATAACTAGTTAAAATCGAAGCTGTTGAAAAATGAAAACAGATATTTTACATGAATAAATATTAGGTTGGTGCAAAAATAATGACGTAATAATGTCCTTTTTTGACGTATTTTTCAACGTCAAAAAACGACATTATTACGTCCTTATTTTTGCACCAACCTAATAATAACAAAACCATATGTAAATTTACATGCAATTTATTTCAATAATTTAATTCTCATATCCAAAATATTGTCGCCATTTCATACAATGTAGTCATCCTCATCAAAAATATATTTTAAACACTTAATTGTAAATAAAACATTATTCTAAATTTAAGATGGTGTCTTTCTCTCTTGTATATGTAAGTTGTGTGGAGTGTTTACCTCTACAGAATACAGTTTAAAGATACAGAATGAAAAATCGTGTTCTTGATAAATACATTAATGAGTTAAACTATCCCAGTCAATGGAGGCGGGGTTGTTGTCGGCTCGGATTGAGGAATCAGAGAGTCGAGTTCGAATTCCAGTCGAATGCGTTACATTCACTTAAACGCTAATATCTTTGGGAACGGCAGGAATCTATCTTTATGTGTAAATAGCAGGGCAGACTGGGTGGAGTGGCTACCAATCTAGGAGAAGGAAAACTCTGAATTCAAAACCAGCTTGGAGAAGGTTATGTTCCCTCAGGCTATCTTACCAAGGAAACATCACTGCT